>PVKU01001095.1:0-344987 GCA_004027475.1 Anoura caudifer
ATAGATGGTAGGTAGAAAATAGACAGGGGGAGGGCAAGAATAGTGTGGGAAATGTAGAAGCTAAAGAACTTATGACACATGGGCATGAACTAAAGGGGGGAATGTGGGTGGGAGGGGGTGTGCAGGGTGGAGGGTAATGAAGGGGGGAAAATGGGACAACTGTAATAGCATAATCAATAAAATATAATTTAAAAAAAAGAAAGAAAGACCGTCTCCCCTCCAGTGAATTCCTCCCACATAGTTTTCTAGACAGCCTTCCTGAAGCTTCTTTAAGGAGCTTTAAAACAACAGGAACCCAAATAAACCTGCTGTGAGGTCCACGGCAGGGCACCTGGCTCCCAAGGTGCTTTCCCACACGGCTGGGGCTTGCTGGCCTTTGAGTTTAGCCTGGGTCTCTGTCAGCCTGGCTCCAGCATATTGTTGTGACTCCTTGATCATAAACAGAGCGACCTCAAGGCAGGTATGTCAGTAAAGCTTGGCCCTTGATCTGGACGGAGTCAGGGGTAGAGTCTCAACCCTGCTTTATTTGTCACACTGAGGCCCATGGCTTCCCCTTTCCTCTCTTGATCTTTGGACTCTTGACTCTGGTGAGCCATTTTCGACCTGTCAGAGATTCCTGGTAAGACGTGGCTTGTTGCAGCCTCACCCATTCCTGTATCAGCAGATAACTATGTCCAAATGTTACACAGGTGAACAGAAAACACCTTTTAATCTTTTGTCTTTTAAAGAGTGGGTTTCATAACTTTCACCCGGAAGAGGGTAAAAAACACGTACACATGTTGATTCTTACTCTCTCTGTTTCAATGTCCTCACAGGACCTCCTTCATTAATGCAACAAGTGTCTACCGAGCACTCAGCAATGCGCCAATGTGTCAGACTTTATGGGGAAGTAGGGCTGTGACATGTAAAGGACAGGGACTTCGGGGTTGTGCCTGTGATACAGGAGAGTGGGAAGAACGTGCACTGAGGAGATAAGGGGAGGAGCGACGGCAGAGAAGCAAGAACAGGTGGCGTGTGTACGGAAACCAGCAAAGGGCTCCAGGTTTAACTAGAGAATGCTAGAAATTCAGAAAATCAGGCTGACACCAGAACAAGGCGGGCCCTGGACAAGAATCTAAAGAATGAAAACCTTGGGCTCTTCTTCCACAAAACAAGATTTTAAGGACCTTTCCAGTCCTAAAATGCAAAGTCATATATTGCTAATAGTAAAATGAAAGTCTGTCCTATAGTACTAATCCAGCCAAAGAAACCAAACATACAAATCTGCCTGCCTACTCTGAAAACTATTTTTCAGTGGAGCTGGGGATGCTGGTGCAGTGGCGTGGGTAAGACAGAGGGGAAAACTGAGTTTTCATCATGTTTCTGAAGTTTGTCTGGGAGAAGGAGGCCAAGAAAGAACTGGACAGACTGGAGCAGAGGAGAGAAATACAAAGATATCTTGTGGTCAGTTTCTTTTCCCAGCGTTCCCTCCCAGGGCAGCAGATGGCCTATCCTGGGAGGACTGGATCTCAAAAAGCAGCTGCTCCCAGGTCCTGACTCGAACAGCTGGGGTCACAGGACCTCTCTGCCGCGCTGAATGCCAGAAATCAATGGGCTCCATTGTGCCCGCATGCGTGAGTTCTCACATCCAGGCTCCTGCCCGATGCCTGCTTGGAACAGAAGGGCTGGGAAAAATAACACTACCCACTTTGAAAGACTGCACTTGCAAATTAATGGAAGATACAGTATTACAAAGTCCTATTTTATTTAAATTACCTTGATTTTGCTAGCAAACTATTGAGATGCTAATTATTTGAGAGATAAAAGACTTTGCCCTTTATCTCTCAAGGGGTGTGGGGGCAGTGTGGAGCGTTCTGGGCAAAGGGTCAGATCATAACCAGTGGAAAATCACTAACTGCCTCTGGTCTTCCTCTTTCTTTCTGCCCAAAGCATGGAGTCTGACTCCACCATACCAACCAAAAAGCAAGTTGGATGTTTCATGTACTAGAAAAAAGGATAAAAATCCATAAAATGATATGTATGTACACAGAGGAGTGTAAGTGTATGATTACATAATTAGGCACATTAAAGTATTTATACTGCTGAGACTAAAAGCCCCCACTCAAAGGCATTCCACCAAAGTTGAAAGAGGAAAAAGAAAACAGAAAATAAAGCATCTAATTGCAATCTCTCACAAAGCCAGACATCCCCAGCTGGTGCCACAGCTGAATTCTCTTAATTAACATGTTGTAATGGCAAGTATGAAAGACACTGTATGCTTATCAACTCCATGCCTCGGCCAGCCGGGCATGGGGGAAGCCTGCAACACTGCTCTAATTAAAGAGTCTTTTTCTCTATTATAATGGTACCCTGGTGTGGGATGTTGGGTTTTTTGTTTGTTTTGTCCTTAGAAACTTAGTTGCTTAAAGCACACACATACAACAAACTCTGTACCCACAAAGTTAGGGACTGAGACTGAAGAACATGAAAAGTTTACAATCTAGAGCTAGGTTATTTGTTGTTGGTTGCTTTTCTCTTACCCCCCAAAATGTGGGGCTTTACCAGATGGAGAAGGCTAACAATGTCTGACAGCTAAAATCATAAGTTAAATGTATCTAAATGGAAAAAAAGGTGACAGAAACCACCATATAAGTGAGTGCAGTGCAGGGGGGAGGCATGAAGACATCAAGAGCGCAGGTCAACACGGACTGTGCGCCCCAGCACGGGCTCTCGGTTTCGGTCAGGCCTTGCACACTTACAAAGAGTTTTGTTTTTGCATAACTCTTAGTCATACCAGAACCCGGTTACAGGTAGTCCCCCCATTTCCCTGAAAAGGCCTCCCAAAGTCAAACAATAGGTTTATATATTATAAGAAAGTCACAAAGCCAAACAAGATTGTCAAATGCCTGATTTTACATTATGCTCTGCCGTTTAGATATAATCTTGGACAATATAATTTGAGCATTTTATACATTATTCTTTAATTCGTTTTTTTTTCTTCACAGCCAAGCAAGGCTCTTGACGTACAGTCAGCGAGCGTTCCACTGGCACTAATGACTCCCCACTTCTGACATGCTCACCGAATTTCAGAATCTCTTCCTCAGTTATATCAACTTTAGAAAACCTACCCTTCTTGCAACTAACCATCGGCAATGTCATTCTTCCGTGTTCAGCTCATCCTTACAAAATAAAGGTCCAAAAACTCAGCTTACTGCTCCCGCATCCATGGCCCCACCGATGGAGCAGGCAACGCTGCTCAGGGTGTGCCGCAGGCTGGCAGGAAGCCACACCTCAAGGCTGCTCAAAGGGTTTTCTCAGCTGCTGCGCTGAAGTCCAAATTCATTACACAAAGGCAACTGGGGTGTCGATTTACAACATGCCAGAGTACAGGTTGTTCCTAAGACAAATGTTTGAAAGCCAACCGCTCAGCATTGCTTCAGAACCACCTTGCAAACTGTCAAGTTCGGATTTCTTGCCTCCTCACTCCCCTAGTTCCAAAGGCCCAGAATCATTTTGGTGAGCCTAGAAAAAAAATATATTTAAGTAGGCCCACATACAAATGAAGAATGTATCCAGAACCAATGGCCCCTGGCACTCAGCAACAAACACACACCTGCATTTGACAAAGAAGCCAGGACTGCATCCAGGGCTCAGGTTTGCACTGCACTGAGGGAAGTCACGCTAGTCAGCACCTGCCACAGGCCTGTTACTCAGTCTGACAGCTCATCCTGGGTTTTCCCAGCCGCTGTGCCTTGTTGATGGAAAAGGCCTGTCACACATGCAATCAGGAATTCTTAGGGTCCTTGCAGATGCCTCCGGCCAGACCTTACAGCAGAATAATGTTAGTAAAACAATCGTTCCTTCCCCAACCGGGAGCAACTTGGCCTATGGGAAACAATCAGTGTGCCTGACAGACTGTGCAAGTGGGTAACGTGCTCCAGAGCTAGTTCATTTGTACTATTTGCAGCCTTTCTGCAAAACTAAATGAAACCAGATACCCCAAATGACACGGAAGTTGCAGAGCAACGAATCCCGAACTCTGGGCCTGCTGCTTTCCCCCCTCACCAATCCCCTCAATATTCCCAGCTAGCCTCATCTCTCAGAGAGACAGAGAACAACAAAAGCAAAGACCACGGGGCCTTCTGCAAATGCAGCAAGGCCACTGAAACCCACGCCTTCTTTAAAGAACCACCCTGTTACTCAACTGTAACAAAATGGTTATTCAGAAAGGTTGCAGTAGTTTATCTACCAGCCATCCAGAATGGGAGTGTCAGGGGCCTCACAGCTTTCGCCAAAAGGGAAAGAGAGCACTATTTTTTAAAGGCAATGACACAAGGCACAAGCTGAAGACTCCAAGCTCAGTGTACCTCTCGTGCACAAGGGCTTGGACCCCTCAGCGGAGGGCACCACCCCTGGCAGTGAAGCCTCTGACTGGC
This sequence comes from Anoura caudifer, assembly GCA_004027475.1. Taxonomy (NCBI): domain Eukaryota; kingdom Metazoa; phylum Chordata; class Mammalia; order Chiroptera; family Phyllostomidae; genus Anoura; species Anoura caudifer. The sequence continues at coordinate 4,416 of PVKU01001095.1, forward strand.
TCACACCCTGGCCTGGCAACAGGCTGCGATGATCCCCAGAGAGGAACTGCTCTCAACAAGGCTGCAGACACAGTTTGTGACGGCCATGCCATGGGTCTGTGCCAGGGAGCTCGGGGTGGGTCAGCCGAGTGGCAGGCCTGGCCCAGGCACAGCAACTGGTGCTGAAACTGGTTAATTTTCCAATTGAAGAACCTGGACAATACCTCCCACAACAGTCATTTCCTTCTCTCTCCTTCTCCTGGAAATTAGCAGATACTATGGTCAATGTAACAAGTTTGTGCTTGCTTGTCTCCACTGACAATCTCAGCAAAAATTCATTTTCCCAATTTCCATTTTTCACTAAGAGCAACTACCAGAGAGGCACACTCCATTAAGAAGAGCACTTTCTGACTGGTCCTCCTTGATTTTACTAATAACCCACAGTTACCCAAACTCCTTATTTAAAATCGTTAAGGGGGTACAGGGCACACAGGAAGGTGGCAGTACTCAGTACTGGCAGGGGTTTTGGAAACAGCATCTTTCACTGCTGATTAGGCATGAGGTAACTGGTGTCACCTGGGCCTAAGCAATAGCCCTGGCCAACCACATTCTAAAATGGCCAGCTGGAGGCCTGGAACCTGCTGCCCGTTATGCCTGGGCCCGCTGGGCCCACTGTGGGATATCACCTCCACGCTGACTGTTCATTGAGGGTGGCACCCAATAGCTAGTCTCCTCAGCCAGCAGCGACCTTATGGCCTGAGTTGCTGCACGCTGCCAGGGGGAGCAGTTGAGGGCCACAGGCCATGAGTGCTGTGGGACCATGTACACAACAGACAAGAAAAGCCCTCCACTAGGCCGCTCCTCCACCCAGCACCTAACACCGCAACTTCCCTCCAAGAAGTATGGATGAAGTGGGCTCCCTCCTACTGCCCACCTAGAGGCCACTCCAATTTGCTTTGGTAAGCTAATATTCCCCCAAATACATTTTTTCCTCCTGATGCTCACTTGTCAGAATATTTAAAAAGCCGCCCATGTCTTTCTACAACTCTTAAAATGTGTCTGCTGGGTGTGCAAGGCTCTCCGTCATTTGGCTTCTTCCATTTCCCCAACATCAAGTCCCACCAGGCTCCCCCCACCGGCTTCACTCACCCATGATCATGGCCTCAGATCAGCCTCCTGGCTCTCCTCCACTCCTCCTTCTCCCCTTTCTTCAAAATCCTCCAGTTTTCCCTCTGTCAACTCAAATCCAACCCTTAGTGCAAAGCCTGATGGCCTGATCTTAGTGTTCTCTTCTATAAAAATTTCCTTTCTCCGAACTAAAGCAGCCATGGCCACATGATGGAGCACACAATTACATATCTGTCTACTGTTGACACATGTGAGTTGGTCCTGCCTCTCCAACGTACCATGAGCATCTCCCAAGGGCAGAGAAGCCACCTGCATCAGCCTGGGCACAGTTAAGGCACTGGACAAATATCTGATGGAAACTGCGTCTTACAACACGGACTGACTAGATGCTTTAAAAGACCCCAGCTTTTGCATCCCATGGAGGCTCTCCTCCCTGCATTCCACTCCTGGACCCAGTCCTGGCAAAGTCTGAGACTTCTGCCTGAAGACAGCCAGCATTCCTGCTTGCATCAAAGCAGCAGACAAAGGATTTCACAACACCTCCACACCCCTCGGCTCCAAAACTATTCAAGGGCACCCTGTTCAAACAAGACATACAGTATATTTTTGGGAAATGATGAAACAATTTCCCATAAGAGGCAAGAAAAAAATTCCCCAAGTGCAAAAAGGCTTCTTGGAAAACCAATAAAACAATTTCCCTGCCAGGACCGAAAGAAAAGATTTGACATCCAGGCTCTTCATCCTTGGCAAAAGAGCCTGTTGTGCAGGGCACGGGAGAGATGAGAGAGAGGCGGGCGCAGGGTGAAAAAAGGAGGCAAATGCTTATGACCAGATGGAGAACTCAGCCCAGTTTTCAGAGGTGGGGGCCCAACCTAATGCTTCATTCAATACTGCCCAAGGTGCTGGCGGGAGCTCCCCCACCTTCTTGTTCCCTTACACGCCTTAAACAACAGATGTGACCCTAAAAAGTTGGGTGCAAATGCAATCATTTTATATACATAGGAACACTTGCTATTTAAAAACCACAGTGACTCCTTCGGTGCATGGTAAAATCCGTGCTCCTCTTGCAAAATCCATTTGCACTAACACTTTTTTAAAAATTAGGAGGGTTAATTTTGTATTTCATACATTTGGTTTAAAGATTGTTTTCTTATATATTTGAGTGCCTGGGTTTCAGGGCAGGGGCATGGACAAACTAGGGTAGATTTCTTTGGCTTTATCTGCGATGTTTATCTAACTACTACTCATGTTTCACTTTTAAAACTACTACTAATCAAACATTACAACATTAGCAGCACTCTTCAAGGAAGAACAAAGAAAAGCATCACCCGCAAAAAAAAGCTCTCGGATTCTTGTCGGTATGAAGACCTAGCACAAGCTAGTAACAGCATCTGTGGAGTGTTCAGACCTCACTTCTTTGGCACAAGCCCGAGATTTCTCCTGAACCTGAGAACTCATATCCACCTGACCCGTCTGCATGGACTAGAAGGCAGTGTGGAGCGGATCAAATCCCGACTTTGCCCTCATCAGCAACCTGAGCCCAGGAGTAATTCCTCCCCTTTTGCTGTCACATTTCTCCCTCCTACCTTGTGGCCATTCTCAAGAACTAATGAAAGGGCCATAAGCAAGCTGCGACTAAAGCCAACCTTGTCAGCTGCAATACTGATGTGAAGAGGGTTCCTGAAATCTTAGTCTCCGGCTTGCTTCCCCCTGCGGAGACTTCCCCTTCCCAGTTCCCCACCACAGCCTCCACTGCAGGCCATCTGGCCCGCCTGCAGTCTTTCGAGCAGAAGGAGCCCCTTTCCTCCGTACCCGTACCCGTGTAGACTTCTGCTATACAGCTCTTTCAGAAAACAAAAGTGAATCTACCTAATTTCCACCTCTAACAGATTCCAAGGGTTCATGAAATTTTATTTTTTTTTAGGCTGCCGAAGGGGCGGCAGGAGGCTGGTGTGGCTAACTGGGAAAAGCGGCACCATCCAGAACTCTTACCCCAGCAGGGTCTTCCTGCCGGCAGCATTGACTCACACATGCAAGTCATGAACCACCTTTTAAGTACGCCAATCAGTTCAAAATAAATGTCAATTTGCTATCTTCCCAAGTGAGCAGTAACTGCACCGCTGGTGCGGGCAGTGAGGACTAGGTGTTCCCATCCCTCTGTTCAGTGCATTCCCCCCCCCGTGGGCTAGACTTGAAGACAATCGTCAGATGTCTACCTCAGCTCCTCAACCACGAAAAAGAAATCCCCTTCTCCTGCAGCTACTAAAAGAACCAGGCTGCAGAATTACAGGGACCAATCCTATAAATAGAATTTATGCAGAAGGAACTTGTGGGGAAGGGAGAGAGATGCAGCAGCTGTCCCCTAACAAAGCCACAAGTGAAACAAAGACTAATGAAAATTAACTCTGAGTTTTCATTTTACTTGGAAAGGCTGAGTCCCTGGGGAGCGCAGGACGAAAAAGGAACCATCCTCTCAGCATCCATACTTACTGAGTTTTGTGGAGTCTGAGAGGCAAACAGGCTCCCCTCCAACAGATAAATGGAAAACATTTGAGACGGAGGGAACAGCGCAAGTAAGCGAGGCACTGAGGCACATTCCATGATACATTATGAGAATGATAAAGTTCCTGGTCAAGTTCCAGAACAGAGCACAGAACAGGGAAGTGGTGGGAGAGCAAGCTGAAAGCACGGATGAGGGTTATGTTGCTAAAGAGAATGGACCCTAATGTAAGCCTTATAGAGGGAGAGCACTGAGTTTCTTTCTTTTAAAGAGAGAAGTATGGTGCTTAGTGTCTGAGATGCCGAGTTAGTGCGACAGCAGGGTGGAAGACAGATTTGAGTGGAGGGAGGTGGGTAAGACACTGGAGACAAAGAAACCAATGAGCCTGGTGAGAGATGTGAGGCCTTGGCATCCGCAGTGTTAGTTTTTTCCTGGAGGGGCCACCACTTACACCCCTGCCTGGAGTCAGCCTGCCGGCTGCCTGCCCACCCGCTGCCACCACTTACCACAGCAGGGAAGAAGAGCTCTGGCGCTGTTACGCTGACAGAAACTCAAGTGGCCAGTGGAAGTGAGGGCTTTGGAACACGGACGTGCTTCCAGAATCCCCGTCACTGGTGGGTTCTGGCCCTCTAGACAGCAAGCTGCAAGGAACTAATGAACTCAAGATCCAAATGAGAGCATACACCATCTCAAGGAGAGGTTGCTATATTCTGCAAAATGCCAGGAGACTCTCCTGAACCAAAGGGGTCTGGGGGAGGTAACAGAGATCCCTGCCTAGCCTTCCCCCATCCTCTCACACATCCTCCCCCTCTCCTCCAAAACAAGAAAAACTAAAAAAAAAAAAAAAAAAATCTATTATAAGGATAGGTGTGAAAATGCTCTATTCCGCTTATATAAATGTTTTTGAGATGGTATAAAAATTTTAAAACTATTCCTAGTGGCCAAAGAGCCTGGGAAATGGCAGATGCCACCCACAAAAATACATTCCAAAACTTCTCAAAGAAAATGTAAGAGCCCATCTTTATGAAATTTGGAAAGGAGTTCTTAAGTCAAATAAAACACATTCCAGAAAGAAAAAAATATTAATAAAGTTGGCACTGTAAAGCAGCAATGGTTCTCAAACTCTCTGTTCATGCAGGTCCCTTCACACAACTGAAGATTATTAAGGACCTCCAAAGAGTTGCATGTGTGTTACATCTATCAATATATACCACAGTTGAAAATAAAACTAAAAAAATTTTTACTTGTGAATTCATTTTAAAAAATAAGAACAATAGCCCCAGCTTGTGTGGCTCAGTGGATTGAGTGCTGGCCTGCAAACCAAAGGGTCGCTCGTTCAATTCCCAGTCAGGGCTCATGCCTGGGTTGCAGGCCAGGTCCCCAGTTGGGGGTGCGTGAGAGGCAACCACACATTGATGTTTCTCTCCCTCTCTTTCTCCCTCCCTTCCCCTCTGTCTAAAACAATAAATATCAGAGTGAACATGTCAACACATGCCATGTAGCCTCTGGAAACGCCCCCTATACATCTGTAAAAGAATGAGTGCAGAAAGGCCAACAGCACCTTAGTAATAATATGAAAATAGTTTCAAACATGTCAATCTCCTCAGAGGATCTCGCGAACCCTGGAGACCCACTACCATACAGAGTTAGAACGATCTACAAACTGGGAGAAGATAATCAAGGAAATACTAAGTTAAAGCCGGATGAGGATTCCATTTTGTGTCTATCAAAGCTGCAAAAACTGGACCAATACCAGCTGTTGCAGAGCATGCAGAGAACTCAGAAATTTCTTATACAGCACTATGGTATGAACTAATACAGCTAGTTTGGAGCACTATTTGGTAAGATATAGAGTTGAAGTTGGGCACTTCCAATAATTCAGTGACTCCACTGCTAGATGTGCATGTCAGAGGAATCTTGTGTACATGCTTGGGACACATGTACAAGTACTGTAGTTCCTTACAGGACCTTCCCTAGCAGTGAAAAACCGAAATCACCTATACATCCATCAGTGAGTGACAAGTCACAGATTTTTCTGGTATGTTAACACAATGGAATGCTATACTGCAGGTAGAACAAAACTGTCGACATGACTAAATTCAAAAACAATGTTGTGTCAACAAAAGGAGGCTATGGAAGATCACACACATTTTAAAACACATAAAACAACACTCTGTCCTGCCTAGGAATTCATGTTTAGGAATACAAAACCTGCGCGTGTAGATGCCCGTGTACACGCAAAAACACAGAAGCATGGCTGGAAGAATACACATCAACTAAGGACACTGGTTGGAAAAGATCTGCTGCGAACGTGCCACAACATTTCATCTAAGTGGCAAATACCTACATATGATATTAGTCATACATTTTAATGTATGAAAATTTTCTTTGAAAAACTGAAAATAGGGTAATAGATTTAAAGTGGCCACCTTAACACCAAAAAAATGAATCTAATGAACACAATCAACTGACAAACAAAATAGAAGCAGAGGCATGGGTGCAGGGAACAGACTGACAGCTGCCAGAGGGGAGGGGGAAGGGGGGCTGGATGAAAGGAGGTGGAGGGATTGGTAACAGAACACATACGCGTAACTCAGACACAGACACAGACAACAGTGTGGGGATGGCCAGAGGGAAGGCGGATGGGCAGAGGCAGGCAAAGGCCTGGGGCGGGGCGGGGGAGATGGGGACATCTGTATTAGTGTCAACAATAAAAAGAAAGGGGAAGAAATGGGCAGAGGACCTGAACAGACAATTCTCCCAAGAGGACAGACATACAGATGGCCAACAGACATATGAAAAGATTCAGCATCACTAATCATCAGGGAAATGCAAATTAAAACCACAATGACATAACACCTCACACCTGTCAGAGTGGTTTTCATCAACAAATCAACAAGTAAGTTGGCAAGAATGTGAAGAAAAGGGAATGAACCCTTGTACACTGTTGGTAGGATTGAAAATTAGTTTAGCCACTATAGAAAACAGTATGGAAATACCTCAAAAAATTAAAAATAGAGCTGCCATATAATCCAGCAATCCCACTTCTGGGTATTTATCTGAAGAAAACAAAAATACAACACTAATTTGAAAAGATATATGCACCTCCACGTTCACTGCGGCATTCCTAGTGATAGTGAAGACATGGAAGCAACCTAGATACCCATCAATAGACGAAATGGTAAAGAAGATGTGATACACACACAATTATTATTCAGCAACAATTAAGAATGAATTTTTGCCATTTGCAAGAGCATGGATGAACCTAGAGGGTATTATGCTAATAAGTGAGCTAAATCAGACAAAGACAAACACCATGTGACCTCACATGTGGAATCTAAAAAAAAACAAACAAAATAAATGAACAAACAAAACAAAATAGAAACAGACCCATAGATACAGAGAACAAACTGATGGTTGCCAGAGGGGAGGGGTGAGGGAATGGGAAAAAATAAAAATAATGTGTAGATATAAAGATAAAATAAGTAAACTTGTTGAGAATTCAAAAATAATAAAGTGGCTATTACCTGGAACATTATTTCATGTGTAAGTGTTAATTCTTTTCACTATATAGGTATTTTATAACAACCCAAACTTAACACATGTCACTTCTTAACAAGGTATTTGGTAACGTTTCTAATCTTCACAACCACTCTAGGTCCCATTTGGTCTCAAAATATAGACATCGTTAAGTTTCACCAAGACTGCCAAATCCTAGGGATCTACCTCTTCCAGGGCTCCCAATGTATAAGATCCTGAATTCTGGACCTGTTTCCACCCACCCACAGACTCCTCCTTTGAAAGCTAAACTACCAAATAATATGTGTAAAAACACTGAACAGAGGAAGGTGCAGTAACTCTGAGCACGGACTTTGTTTTAAAGGTGCTCAGCCTCGATGGCCCCACCACCTGCTCTCAAGTCAAGGTAGCAGGCAGAATGGCCCAGGTGCTGTTGAGTCAACTAACCTTGCATTACTTAATATCTACTCCTCCCATTCCTCCTTAGTTTATCCTAAACACTTAGTCCTCAGGAGTGGGACTTCTGTGATGTCAAAACCCGGGTTCCAAATCCCTAATGCTCCCCGCGACGTGGACAGTACCAGTATTCCCTTAGGGTGGTACAGCGTTTCTCAAAGTGCAGGCTACTCTCACCACCTGCTACAGAACTATGGCGGCAACAGCTTCTGCCTCTAGAAGGGAACAAACGAAACCTGCAAACTTGCGGGCCTGGTTTCTTTTCAGGGGGGAGAAGTGAAGGGCTGGGAGGCTGTTACATAGTATTTAATAACCTTTTTAAAGAATGTAGATTGCCAGGCTGCACCCCAGACCATATGAACAAGTCTTTGTGGGCATGTGGTGTGGGAGTCTAATTTTAAAAGCACAGTCTAGCTGGAAAAGCATCATCCCAGAGGAAGCATCCGATGCAGGAACCAAACCTAACTACCTTCTCTGCATCCCAGAGTCTCAGGCAGCCAGATGCAACCAAACTCCTCTTCCCAGCTCTCCCGTGGTTTGGATCCTGCCTTCCCACCATGCCCAGTGGAAGGCTCAGTTCTTCTGGAAGACTTCCTGGATGATGTCGGGTTAATTCTCTTCTTTCTAACAGCATTCAGTCCCTGAACCACTCAAGAAGAACAAAGATGTACTCCATCCTATCTGTTCCCCAAATCAGACTGTGAGGCCCTCAGTTCCTGGCAGACGGCCCACTGTACATGGAATAGCTTTTTAACACTTAAGTGGTTGAAATAATGCTAAAGACCATGATGTGGGGAAGTCAGTATTAAACACACACACACACACACACACACACACACACACACACACACACACACACAATGTAGTACAAAAAATATTATATTTGCAATGGGAGGACCGGAGTTCAAATCCCAGCTTTATCCTTTAATGACTATGGTAAGTTTATTGTGAAGACACCAATGTGAAAACATACAAGAAAGTGTTTTACATCTTGTCAACTGCCGGCAGTGGTAAGCTGTTAGAGCTATTGCTACCTATCATTTCTCTGATCTCAGAGGTAGTTCATATTATTTATCCCTCTTTAGAGCCAAGAAAGGGAAAGTACAGAAATAGGCATTGCAACCATAAAAACACAGAGAAAGGAAGCCTCAGAGACTGCTGTTCCCAAGGTCTGTGGGTAGCCACCACCCTGCTGGAACCTCATCTCCTCAGGCCTCTGTGCTTCCACCAGGGCAGGGAGGAGGTGCCAGGGAAACACCCAGTAACTAGAACAGTGCCTGGCACACCCCAGGAGCTGTACAAACAATGCTGAGTGCTGAGAAACTTGCATATTCTGCCTGGGACAAGAGAGCATTCATGGGATCCTTTCTACCTGTGCACCAAGAACTAAGCAAGCAGAGTTTTATTAGGGGCAAGGTAAGTAAGACTGAGGCCCCCAAATGAGTGGGAACTTAATCACAGCAACAGCCTTAGCTTCTGGGAGTTCTGTCAGGGGCAGTCACTAAAATCCTCTTCAAACCTCTCTCCCAGTAAATGGAAAAGCGAAGGGCAGTAAGCAGCCAGCTGCCTCAGATTAAAGCAGGGCAGTGGGGTAAAATGAAAAACAGAATCAAGACTTCCTATTACTGCTAACAGGAGGGTGTTCAGAAGGGAGGAAATTAATGGACTCATCAAAAGGCTGGTGATTTCACTTAAAATGAATTAAATCGATCCAATCTTTCACTGCTTCAACAAAGACCCGAGGTTACTTAGTGCCTGAGCTGCCTGAAAGCTGGCTGCCCAGACAGGATCAGAGAGGCTAAGTGACCATCAGCCAAGGCTGGGAAACCTTCCCTGAACCCCTTCAGACAGAGGCTGAACCATGGTTCTGTGGCAGGATGTGCTGGTGTCCTTCCGCCTGCCAAGACCCACAGCAGGAAATAAAGGCTGAAAACAGGTCAAATTCGATCTCAAGAAGAGCAAACTCCCCTAGGACGGTGCAAATGTTCTGTGAGTCACAGCTAGCCTAGATAGTGGACCGGAGAGAGAAAAGGAAATGGTTTGAGAGAGAAAAGGAAATGGTTTGCCTGATCTCCACAGGCACAGCCCAACCCTTAATACCCTCGACATTCAAGCTTGGACGGCCAGCTCTGCCAGAGTGCAGAGGAGCTGAGGTGAGTACAGTGAAAGGAGAGGGAGGCAGGATGGATGGCAGAGGAGATGGAGGAGAGAAAGGCAAAGCAGGACAATCACACCAAATTAAGAAGTGGGGAGGAACTAAGGAAAGGAGAAGAGGCACACGGGTACAACCTTCTATCCTATCCTGCTGGCAAATATTGACACAGGCCTGCCACAGTACACAGTGCCAAGCAGCCGAAAATGCACGCCGACAATCCCCAGCACGCTGGGCACTAGCACTGCTCAGCCAGCCTGCTACACCTTCCAGTCAGATGTGAAGACCTGGAGTACAGGGATCAGGACCCAAGGAGAATGCCAAGTCATTCCTCTCTGGACACAGGCTTTAAGGAAGCAGCTTAACTGCAGAGGCCAGAGACTCTCTGAAAAGCCAATTAACTCAATTCCCAAACTTTTCTCTAGTTTCACTTTCAGTAAGCCTGTCTCTGAATGGGATTCTGATTCAGTAGAGCTTATTGACAGAAGCTCTCACACACATAAAAAATAAAAAAGCAAGTACTAAGCAAGCAATGCTCCTGACCCTGGGGGAGGAAGTAGTCAGAGGAGCCCCGGTATCAGAGCTCAAAGGGACATGGAGAGCTAGTCCAACCGTCCCTTCAGCCTGGAACAAAGTGAGGGGCCTGCAGTTACTGCTCATCAGAGGTGGCGCTGGAGCTGAGGCCCAGGACCCCAGCTCAAGGCCCCACTCTTCATACCACGACCCCAACTGTAGAGAGACTTCCTAAAACGCAGACTTTCAGAACTCACTGCTGTGTGAGAGGGCAGAGTAAGAAGTGGCGGGAGGAAGGGCACCCACCAGTCTGGCTCCTGTCTGGGGGATAACTGGCAAGGACAAGAACCAGCCCAGAGAAGGTAAGGAAGAGACTACCAGCATTCTCCTTAACCATTTAGCCTTTCCCCAGTTTTCACATTAGGCTGGGCCACCTGTAGCATCCTACTTCGGAACCACCCCTCTCTCCAGTGGACTTAACGCCATTCCATTTCTCTGTCTCCACCCTATCAAAACTTGCTCTGAAAAGGGTAAGATGGGCTTGTTCACCCAAAGGTCCCAAACTGACAGTTCCCAAAGTGGGGTCTCCAGATCACCCTCTGCAGAAATGCAAATTCTCAGTCCTTATGCCAGACCTACTGAATCAGAAACTCTGAAGGTGGTGCCCAGCAATCTGGGCCCTTCAGGGGATTCTGATGAACAAATGTGAGATGCAATGGAACACGTAACCGAGAAAGTTCAGCCTGTTGTTCTCTCATAAGTATGGGAGTATTAACTGGCACACCTGAATGACCTCTAGAATTTCAAACCTCGGAGCCCACAAAGCTGCCACTAGAGGAAGGAGGAGTGTCCTAACTCAGCACATCTTTCTCCTGCTCCTAGGGTTCAAGACCTTGTGCAAGAATGCACACAAACTAACTTTTAAGCTTTGACCAGAGGCAGGAAAGCATGGGCTAGGGGAGAAAGGTCCTGCTGGGCCTCACCTGGCACTGTGAAGCAAGCAGAACCTCTCTTCATCGGGCCTTGGATGGAACAAAGGTGGGCCAACAGGCCTGGGCCTCCCCCTGACTGGAGGACTGACATGAGGCCCACCTTCCCAGATGCCATCCTGCTCAAGGTAGGACACAGTGCTTCTTCTGCAGAAAGACTGTCCTGGGCCAGACAGGCCCTCAGGGAGGCTCCTGAACCCACCTTCACGGGGCTTCACCACGGGAAGTGCAGGATAGAACAAGCCCCTTCTCTGGGTCTTCCTAGTGCTCCCTGCACCACATCAGAGTGGCAGGTGGGTTTCTACAGGTGTGTACCAGGAAGCTGGCACTGGGGCGCAGAATCTGGCACCGCAGGTGCCACCAACCACAACCTAAACAGAACAGAACTGAGAACCCTGCCAGCTCCCTTTCTGCTTCCCTGTTCTTTGCCCCAAACCTGCTCTGATTAGCCCTCTGCTTCTGCAGCTTATACCAGGTCCTCATTCCCAAGAGGGACCCTGTGGCTTCTCAGTGGAACACGAATGTCAGATTTCTGGGTCTTTCAAAATTCTATGACACCCTTGTCTGAGAAGACCAGTTGTCTGTAAGAAAATATAATTTTAATAATCCTCCCTTTCCTTTCTCTATTCCCAGAAATAAGGTGTTATCATATTCAGAGGTCCAAGCTTTAGATTTGGACTCCCTAGATTTGGGCTTCAAAATCAAGATTTGAAGCTCTGTTGGAAACCAGTTTGATCCCACCGAGGAATGGATGAAGGATTAACTAGTTAGTGTTAACTCAGGGTTTTAAGCAATTCAGAAAAGAGATGCCAACCAAAAAAATAGAGCATTATAATAATCCCTTCCATTGAAATAGGCTTTTATTGTTGACCCAGCAATTTTACATACAATACCTCACTTAATCCTATTAGTCACAACCTTACTTTCCCCTGCAAGGCCAGGGTCTGCCACCGCTGGCAACAGTTTCTGAATGCCGGGGAGAGGAGCTGCAAGGCCTCTAAACTGCCTGCCAACAAGGGGCCGAGAACAACAGCACGGAGAATGGGTTCCTTTGCTGAAAGCCACTCTAAAGAAACCTGAGACACCTCTCTGCTGGAAGCCACAACAGTTCTTTGCACCCCTGAACACGTCAAATCACAGACAGCCCTCACCCCATGGTCTCCAGTTACCCTGGCCTGATCCAAGATGAAGAGCGCTGGAACATGTCTGCACGCCCCAGATGCCAGCTGCTCCTCCGCTCTCCTTCCTTCCCAGGCAGTTCGGAACCTCCCACAGCCTCTGGCCTCCCTGTGGAATTTGTGACTCCATCTAAGACCTGCATGGGACCCTGTGCGGTGCATCAGACTGCTTGAAATGAGGAGTCCTTGTCGGACACGCCTCGCACGGGCCTGCTGGGCTGAGGCGGAGGATGAGGGGCCTTCCCCAGTGCCCTCCCGCCACAGCCTCAGGCAGGCTGGAAGGGCAGCCTCATTCACCAGTTACTTCCTGTTCCCTGGGTACACAGGAGCCCGACTGTCATTCTTCTTAACCCCAGTCTTCCCCACAACTTGCACCAAAATCAACACCCTCCTCCAGCCCTCTATTTCCGTGTTTAGACTCATTCAACCCTTAATCCATTAACTGGTGTTTGTTTTTTCTTTAACCCTGTGATCTTTCGGACACCCCAGCACACAGCTCTGGGAGCCTGTTCCTCCTCTTCCTCCTCCTCTTCCTTTTTCCTCTTCCCTCCCCAAGGACTCTGTCAACTCAAGAAGACATCTGCCTCCACCATCAGTACCTCAGCCCTCTGGGTGCTTCCCTCAAACTGTGTTTTTGGTGATGTTCCGCCCAAATCTTTGAAATCTTAGGCTAAAGCTACATTTTATTTATTTTTCTCTTTTGAAACCCCAGCTTCTCAACTTCAAAGAAGGAGAGTGTCAAGATGAGCAGGGCAGACACTATATAACTCCCCCCTCTCTTCCCCCCAGACTGCCCCAACGTGCTGGCCTGGCCATACCCGCCCCCAGTAAGTTGCCACACAGTAACAATGGTGATACCACCACAACCCTATATGGTAAGTATGTGGTTACCCCGGTCTCACACACATAAAAACCAAGGGACATCACCTTTGAGAAAGGCGGTCAAAATTACACAACATGTTAGTGGCAGAACCAGGATCCTAACCAGCCTGTCTGGCCCGAGAGATGACACCCCTGCCCTTACTATGCTGTCCTGTCTCCCCTACTCGCGAGCCCCTCCTTGCCCTCAGGTCTCGACGCGTGCTTCTCTCCCTCAGAGGAGTCTTCCATGACCTTCCCAATCTGAGTCAGGTACCCCTCATCTGTGCGCATCCTAGTGTGAGTCAATGCCTTCCCGATTACCGCATGTCTCACACAGAACTGCAGCTGGTACAGACTTGGCACTCAGCAGGCGTTCAACAAGTAACTGCGAATAAACCAGAGCACCAAACCATCAGCTCCGTATTCTGCCTGGTGCAGAGCACTGTTCCTGGCTCCGCTGCCCTCCTCTCACAGGCTGACCACAGGGTAGTGAGGACCACACTACGTGTAATAACTTCCTTCAAGATCCAGCCTGGTACCTTGTCCCTGAAAGCCCCTCAGGGCATTACATGCCTCCTGCTGTCCTGCCCACCCACTGTGTCAGCACATACCTGCTAAAAGAGTGAGTGCCATTCATGAAAACACCAAGCCCAGTCTGTCCCACCACAACCCTCAGTGGTCATCGGAGACAAGCCTGTTGGGTGTGTATATCATGATCTGTAGAACAAAGGCTTCAAGTTCCCCAAAGCTGCCCAATCCCTTCAAATTAAAGGTAGTCAGGACTCTGGGAAGCAGAATCCTATTCATCGAAAACCTCTCTGACATCCTCCCAAAACAAAGACCTGAGACCAGGAGCTCCTGCTAATTCCATTCAAAAAATAGATACAGCCCTGGCTCAGCTGGCTGAAGCATTGCCCCGTACACCAAAGGTTGAGGGTTTGATCCCAGGTCAAGGCACATGTGGGAGGCCACCAATAGATGTTTCCACCCCCTTCCCTACCATCCCCTCTCTCTAAAATCAATGGATATATCCTCAGGTGAGGATTTTTTAAAGATTATTTTTAAACACACACACACAAAGCCTACCCTCCTTCCTTCAGACCCTGCTGATTCTAGGGGTAAAGGGCTGGATGGTATCTCACAGAGGATGGGACTTTGAACTGGACCTTAAAGGATGAAGAGAACTTTGGGCAGGAGGGGAGAAGGCAGGAGTCCAGCCACAGGAACAGGGTAACACAGGTTAGAGGGTGCTTATGTCCAGGAAAAGGGAGAAAAGGAGTCCCCTTAGCCTTGACTTTAGGGACCAAGCTAGAGGGAACCGTGGGTGAGAAAGGGAGGCCAAACCCATCCAAGCTGCCCTTCCCCAGGCCCTCTCCAACAGTAAGGTATGTTTTAGAGCCAGCGTGGCTTTTACAAGCATTCGTCCACATGGCCTTTACTCCCCACAGGTAAGAAAGGGCTACTTTTCCTCCTTCCTCATCACCAAAGGGGACCTCCACTGGGTTCAAAGATCTGTGTCAAGATGGAAAGTTAGGACACTCCACAATAAACTCTTCTGGGAAGCCTGCCCAGTTCCACTTCTTTCCCTGCAGAAGAGCCCCAACCGCATGAATCCCCTGAAGCATGGAGACACTTTCAATTCCCAGACTCTTATGGGGAGCCATAAATCAATAGGAAGGCCCCTCAGGTGGCTGCCGCGCACATGGCTGCAGCTTTGTCCTCCTCCTCCTCCTCTCATACAGGACGGGCCATGACTCTGCACAATCCTGCCTGGAGTGACCCCCTCCCCACAGCATCTTCTCCAGGACATGTTTGTTGGGTCCACCTGGGATGATCATTGGCCTAGTCACAGCAAAGTATAAAAAGCTGTGCCTCTGCTTCCAAGGACCTTATGTGCGAACACAAAACTAAGAACACAGAACAAGAACCAATACTGAGAGACACGTGTATATAAGAAAAGACTTCAAATATCAAAGACTAAAGGTATTTACTATATGAGGGGTGTACAGAAGAGATTTACACAGCCCTACTGAAGTCACCAGCTAAATTCACAGGCCATTCATCAGCAGTTCTGAGCAGCCACACGTGGTTATCGGGAGCCTTAGTGGGGCTGCATCAGCTCAAGATGCCACAGGGTCCTCTGTAACCTGGTCTCCAAGGAATTGAGATCAACTGGGAAGCAGAGGCATCCAAGGCTTCTCCCTCACCCGTCCCGCACCTCCCTGCGTTAACATCAGTGCTCAGTAAGCACGGCCAGGCAGCTCCACGTGCACCCTCCGTCCTCACCCGGCCTGTGGCAATCCCAGTGGCATTCTCCTGGACCTCTCCCCACTCCCGGGTCAACAAGGCCAAACTGTCAGAACTCAAAGCCAGTGACAATAAACACACAGGTCCTGCCCTTTCCCAAGAAGACATGTGTCCACTACACGTGAAGCCCTGATCACATCAGAGCCTTTGTATTTCATGAAGTATTGTTTACCCATGATAACACAGGCTCCAGCAGGATTGTTTCATAACCCTGTCCGTGCTTGGCCATAACTTCCTGAAACACATTTCCCCTCCTGGGTTGAAATGACTAAAATAGTTTTGTGAATTTTTTTTTAAAAGCTTTGCAAAGAAGAAAAGTATTAAAAGGCATCTGTTTATCTTTTCTGCACTACTTCCAGAATTTTGAATGATTAAACAATAGTACTTTAAAAGATCTGGCTACTGGCAAAGCTTAAAAGACAAAGAAGTTAAATGAGGGAGAAATACCCACCTCTGGGGAAGCAAATGAATCCAGGTAGGAAAGGCTCTTAAAAGAGGGAATGCTGTCAAATACAGCGAAGAAAAGTAAGAGGCGGCAAAGAACGACCAAAGGGAGAGAAGACAAGGGAGCTCTTATTTTTTAATTCCAACGTTGTATTCTCCCAGATGTGTTTAGGAATCTTCTGAAATGTAATCCTTCAATCATATCTTGGTGCTAACGAAATAAAATACATCTCTAAAAGAGATGCTTGGCATTCTCAAATTTATAAGGTTTCAAAAATGACTCCAAAAGTCCCTAACAAACAGCAGCTTTGAGGAATGCAGGCTGCGAAATGCCGACAGCCTCACTGAAGGCAACGCCTTGCGGTGAGGCTACTTAGCTGAGCCCCACGCACCAGCACTGCAAGGGGGCATTGCGGCTCTTTTCCACTAGTCTTCGTGTGTGGAATGCCAAGACGTGGCATTTGAGAATTAAAAACGTGAATTATAAATAACTCGTGCAGTCTGCAGGATTTACTGACTCAAAGCTGAGAAACTCAAAGGATACAGAAAAAAATAAGGAACTTTCTAACTCTGAGTCTGTCTGAACTACTGGGTTGGCCAAAAGTCCATTACATTTTTCCCATACAATGGCTCTAGCGGTGCTTAGGTACCTTTAACTTCATTCAAAACAATTTCGTTAGGTTGTATTTGTATTGTGACAGCTGTTGTATCAGCATCATTAAAAGAAAAGTTACCAAAATTGGAGAATTTTTGTACAGTCATGTTAACGCTGAAGATGGAAGAAGATATGTAATATTTTGGCATATCATGCTTTATTATTTCAAGAAAGGTAAAAACACGACTGAAACACACACACACACACAAAGATTTATGCAGTATATGGAGAGGTGCTGTGACTAACTGAACATGTCAAACATGGTTTGCGAAGTTTCCTGGTATATTGACATTTTGGCCAAATAACTCTTTGCTGTGTGTGGGGCTGTTTTACGCATTGGAAGACGTTTAGCAGCACCCCTGGCCTCCACCCACTAGGAGCCAACAGCGGGAGAGAGCTGACATTCTCAAAATACCCAAATCAATAGAGTTATTGGTGAAAATGAAAAGTGTCTCTTTTGTTTTCCAGCAAAACGTAACAGACATTCTGGCCAGTCCAATAATTAGCTGTGGGTGTCAGAAGTACAAGCTGTACCAACTGGTGCTCGAATCTGATCTTCCAACCTGGGAATTACTTCTCTGTATGCCAGGCACTGTCCTAACTGCTTTGCATACACTATCTTATTCAGTCCTTGAAACAGTCTTATGAAGTAGGCATTATTATCATTCCTATTCTAGGGAAACACCAATAGTGAGGTCAGGAAAATTACCCAAGGTAACACAGGCAGCTAGGAGTAGAGGCGGCATTCAAACACAGGACTGTGACTCCAGAACCCATGCTTTTCCTAAGGCTACACGGCCGCTCCACAACCAAGGGGTGGGGGTGGGGCATAATGCCAGTAGATATACTGAGCTGTACTAGTGACCTCAGTGGCTCCACGAGAGCTACAGGTGGCATTTGCCATTTTAAAGCATTTATGCATTGAGTCCTATCCTACCTGACGAGAGACAGCTATGTGAAGAAACCCCAGAGTTTTTTCCTTTTTAAGATTTTATTTATTTTTAGAGAGAGTGGAAAGGGGGAAGAAAGAGAAGGAGAGAAACATCAATTGGCTGCCTTCCGTACGCACCTTGATCAGGGACAGAACCCGCAGCTCAGGCATGTGCTCTGTCCAGGAATCAAACAGGCGACCTTTCGCTCTGCAATATGACACCTAACCAACTGAGCCACACTGGTCAGGGAAAACCCTAGGGTTTTTCAATAGTTATACTCTTACCCTCATCTTCCAGTGAATTCTCATTTCATAGTTTAGGTTTCTTAAGGGGTGGCAGGCGAACGGGGCTGGGAGAAGTCAGCAGCCTGCACCCCTCTCACTCGCATCACACCGCAGACAGGATGTCTCTAAATGCCTCTGTCCCTCTAGGCCTCAAAGCTAAACATGAGGTGGGTCAAGGTCCCCCTGGTCTGGCCACAGTCCCGGCAGCCAGCCACAGCAGCCCAAGCCACCTGAACTGGGAGGGCTGCTCCAACCCTCCGCAGGCTCACACTTCTGACTGATGAGGAGAAAAGGAATCATTCAGTGGTTAAGAAGTGGTGAAAAGAGTTCAAGTACAAACCCACCTAGAAGTAATTAAACACTAAGTGCTAACCCTCATTTTTTTGATTAGCACTCTGATTAGACTCTCTTTTGCAGAAAAGAGTTGAGCGAGTAAGAAGGATAACTTCCAGGCTCTGAAGTTAGCCCAGGATAGTGGGGCACCTCTGCCTGGCAAATGGAATCTGTGTTTAACAAGAGCTTTAACCCAATCAAGACCACTTGGGTATTCAATCTGGTGGGCTCCTGGTTTCTTTTGTTCACAAGCTAGAGTGCAAGATTTGTACCACATTTGCACTGTCCTAAACATGGCACAACAATTAGACTGCAGAAGGTAATTTCTCAATGTCTTTTCATGACGCCAGGATGTAACAAGCCCTATAATGACCTACCCAGCCTCCTTCCACAGCCCTCCAGTCTTTTTATAGTCACAGGTAATTACACCATGGAGAGATTACTCACTTCATCAGCTTTGTTTACAGCTGAGCGGAAGATGCTCTGAGTATGTTTTGGGAACTACATCCTCACTTAGCAAACAAGTTGCTGGGGTCCCTATCGATCCTTCCCCAGAACAGAGCTGCCTTGGCAAATCTTTTGCCTAAACCAGGAACCAAACAATCAAGGGCTATTGTAAGTGAGAACAGAAAACACCACAAAGGGGAACCTGGCAACTCCTGCACCCTGTGTCCAGGAGAGAAAACTGATGGTGCTTTTCTTCATTTGTCAAAACAATCTCCTAAAGGTTGATCTGAGCGCTCCAGTAGAGCAACACAAGGAATGAGTCTCCCAGAAGCCTGCGCCTTAGCACAGGTAACGTGATTCTCGGCAGACAGACCATGGGCAACAGAGTCATACAGACTGGGCCAAATCCCTACCAGCATCACTACATACAACTGCTGGTCTCTGAGCAAGTGACCTAACCTCTCTGTGCCTCTGCTTCTCATTTGTACAACAGATACCTGACCACCTACCTCAAATGTCCTCTGAGAGCTTTAAACGGGACAGTAACACAGAGCCTGGCAAAGAAATAATGTTCTGTACGCATCAGTTTCCCACCTGGCCTCTCCCCTCAGTTCAGCATGCAGTACCTCTGACTCCCGGTCCCTCAGAGATGGGAGGTGAGCCAGGGCCACCTGTCAGTATCTTTCTGCCATGGCAGTGTTAAAGGCCATAGCCACATCATCGTCCCGAGAACGCAGTTCTCCATATTTTCCATCTTCAATGAATCCGAAGTGCCTGGCTTTCTCTCTGCTGTGTAGACATACAGATTGCTGCTTTCCCTGCTATTTTAAATTTGCTTTAGGTTCTTGTGTGATGTTTAACATGGCCTGAAGTGGCACAGCAACATTTTAAGGGGGAAAAAAATCAGACACTAATAAAATACTGAGTTTTAGCCCTGGCCAAGTGGCTCAGTTGGTTGGAGCATCGTCCCATACACAAAAAAGACTGCAGGTTCGATCACTGGTTGGTCACATACAGGAGGCAACTGATCAATGTTTCTCTGTCACACTGATGTTTCTCTGTTTCTCTCCCCCTTTTCCCCCCTTCCTTCCTCCTTCTCTCTCTAAAAATCAATAAACATATCATACCCTCTGGTGGGGATTTAAAAAAAATTAAAATCCTAAGTCTTTTCAGTAAATATGCTAAGGAAGGGGGCAGAGAATGATAATCAAAAGGTTTTTACATGAGTCAGCAAGCCAGCTGGGTTGAGACCATGGACTACCCAAACATGGAAGACAAAAGAGACTCCGGAAGTAATCGATCCTTCCTTACCCATGAAATTTCACACCTTACCCCCAACCCAAAAAAAGACTCTGCATCTTCAGTTTTGTTTTCTAAAGACAGTAAATGATGTCATCTGTATAAAGTCTCCTGCCCAGCATGACTCAACAGCGGGTCACATACCATCTCTGCTGTTGTTATTTGGGATTGTTATTATTGCACCACACATATTATATGTCAAGTGCCTTCCAATCATTTTTAGCAGTCTACACACCACGGAACTAGCATCCTCAAGTATCTTGTTCCTATTTTATAGAAGACACAAGAGGTCAAGTGATTTGCCTACGGCCATACAGCATGTTTCTGGAGCTCACAGGTGAAGGGAGGAGCTGTGAGACCTGGGAGAGGCTGCTCCACAGTTGGGACCCTAATTCCTCTCTAGCCCCGACAAAAGGCAAGTTGGGTAGTATGAGCATAGATCTTATTTTTAATTCTGATCATTCCCTGTGTGGTGTGACCAGGTGTGAAGACTAGATACGCTTCCTTTTACCAATCTACAAAGGGGACTTTCAATCATTTCTCCCATCTCTGCTAAAGGAACGACCTGGGGAAAGTGAGACCCAACGCCTAACACCTTCTCCTTTGTAACAACAAACCCCAAACTAAAGACAAGAGAAACCAGGATAGAAAACTGAACTCCAAACATGACATAACTTTATTCATAAAGTTATATGTCTTCATAAATGAGTCTTTTCTTATAAAGCTGAACAACTATGACCAAGACTAGGGTGACTGGTGTTCATGGCCAGAGATTATGCAGATGAACTGCCCCCCAGAATATGCCCACTTTACCAATGTCCAGTGAGATCCTCACAAGCATGAATGTGCACGTATACACAAACATATTCAGAGTCTACTACAGACCACTGGATATCAAGGCTGTGTACTTCACAAGCACCTAATTTTAAAATGCCTCTGGACTGGGCATGCAGGGGCAGCTAAAGAAACACAGGAAGAGGAGGATGAGACCTTTCCTGAACTAAATTGCCTTTCCCTGACTTCGGAGTATCTGAGAATATCAGTTTCTTGGCAAGCTTGAGTGGCACATTGCTCGTAGCAGGCAGGGCCATACAGGTGTGCTGTGGATTTCAGGCCAAGGAGTGGGCACCTTCTTCCCCCAGAAACCACTCCAGAGAGAGGGAAAAACATTGGCAGCAACTTGGTGCGCTGGATCTAAGAATGGCACAACTCCTCCCCCTGCCTGCACCCTGCTCTGCGTCAATACACATGATTTATGGGGATTAGAAAGACTTAGGGGTGGGAACAGCAGCAGAGGGAAGATTCTCTGCAGATGGGGGAAAGAGTGAAAACAACAGAGCCAACTTTCCCATCCTGGGTTGAACCCACACTACAGACATATTTTTCCACATTGTAGAATAATAATCCCTTTATCCAGCCAGTCTGGAACCATCAGTCCCTGATAATTGATTTCAGACTCTAGATGGAAACTTGGGAAGGTGTGGATAGTTGGAAAATGGGAAGAGGCAGGGGTGAGGCCCATAAAAAGGAGGGTGTGGTGGAGGGGATGACTTAATGAAGATAAGGAAACTAAAGACGTCAGACACAGAAGGCAGACCCTAACACTGCTGGGGAACAAGCCAAGACAGCCTCCCCAACGGAGTCTTGGAGGAGCACGGTTGTGGTAGTGCACCAGGCACTGGGCCACATTCTGGCCCTAGCCCTGAGACCCTGGGCAAGTGCACAGCCTCTCAAGCCCGTCCTAGCTCCAGACCAGTCCTAGCATCCTTCCTTCGTGCTGACAGTCATTCCATTCATACGCCTACTTATTGAGCACCGTTCGTTCTGGGCTGGGGTAGAATGGCAAATCTATTCTATGAAGGACAAAATATTTTAAAGTCTAAGTATTTTAGGCTTTGGGGGCCATGCGGTCTATGTCACAACTACTCAACTCTACCACTGTTAGCACAAAAGCAGCCATAGACAGTATGTACATGAATGAACTCTGCCATCTTCCAATAAAACTTTTTATTCATGGTATTAAAATAAAAAGAGAACCATATGGGAAAACATATTTGCCAATGATACCTCAGACAAGGGTTTACTCTCCAAAATATATAAAGAACTTACACAACTCCACTCTAAGAAGACAAGCAACCCAATTAAAAAATGGGCAAAGGACTTAAGCAGACACTTCTCCAGGGAGGACATACAGAGGATCCAGAGACACATGAAGAGATGCTCAGTATCACTAGCCATCAGAGAAATGCAAATTAAAACCACAATGAGATACCACTTCACACCTGTCAGAATGGCCATCATAAACAAAGCAACAAACAACAAGTGTTGGAGAGGTTGTGGAGAAAAGGGGACCCTAGTGCACTGTTGGTGGGATTGCAGGCTGGTACAACCACTATGAAAACAGTATGGAATTTTCTCAGAAAACTAAAAATGGATCTGCCTTTTGACCCAGCAATTCCACTGCTAGCATTATACCCTAAGAATCCTGAAACACCAATCCAAAGGAACCTATGCACCCCAACGTTCATAGCAGCACAATTTACAATAGCCAAGTATTGGAAGCAACCTAGGTGCCCATTAGTAAATGAATGGATGAAAAAACTACAGTATATTTACACAATGGAATTCTATGCAGCAGAAAGAAAGAAGGAGGGCCTACCCTTTGCAACAGCATGGATGGAACTGGAAAGCATTTTGCTAAGCAAAATAAGCCAAGCGGTGAGAGACAAATACCATATGATCTCACCTTTAACAGGAACCTAAACAACAAAACAAAGAAACAAGCAAAATATAACCAAAGACACTGAAATAGAGAACAGGCTGACAGTGACCAGAGGGGAGAGGGGAGGGAATTTCAGGGGAAGGGTTTGCAGGAACAAGTATAAAGGACACATGGACAAAAACCAGGGGGGGGGGGGCTGGAAATGGCAGGGAGGTGGGGAGGGCTGGGAGGTTGGCTGGGATGGGAGTAAAAGACAGAAAATTGTGCTTGAACAACAATTAAATAAAAAAGTAAATAAATAATTTATGGGTACTAAATGTGAGTTTCATATAATTTTTATGTATCGTGGAATATTCTTTTGATTTTTTCCAATTTTTTAAAAATTAGAAACTATTCTTAGCTCACAGGCCATAGAAAAACAGACAGCAGATAGGATTTGGCCCCCAGACCAGTTTGCCAGCTTCTGCTCCAGGGGCACAGTGGTGAGCGAAAGAGGGTCTCCACAGCCTGTGGGTCTGCACCTGCCATTCTAGAGGCCTCCTCTGGCTTTGGAGTGGCCCTGTGGATGTACGCCCTGCTTAATTTTGTTGCACATTGGTGTGGGCTGGCCTTCTGTTCTTCTGAAATCTCACATAACCATGACGTCCACACTGTGGGATCCCAACCGCTAGAGGCCTCCTTTATTGTGCCAGGGGCTCCTCACAGTCAGCAAAATCTCAGGCTTATGGGAAAGGTTTATGGTATCAGAATGAGGTAAATGAGAGGCAGAAGAGGAAATCTGTATCTGGGTGGTGGGGAAAGCTATGATAGAACAAAAAACTCAGTAATTGTTTCTCCCAACAATTCGGGAGAAAAAAAATAAGATTAAATGAGTTTGCACCATTATTCTGTATGTGTTGGGTAAATGGGTGGTGGGAGTTAACAGAAAGGGAATGAAAGAGATAGCGCTGAGCTATGGAGACTCTTAAAGCCACACTGTATCACACCTGCCTCCCCCAAAGCCCCTTCCAGAATCTAGCTGAGATTCCACTCCAGAGAACACTGGCCAAAGAAAACTGCCATACACGTGTATCTATGGAACTCCAATAGGGGCACCATTATTAATGGGCTCAATCATAACTGAGACCCCTACCGGTGTTTGCAGATACAGAGGCAGGTTCTGTAGGATCACCCAGAGGCCTACAATACACTGCCAAATATGCCCTTTCTAAAAGGGTACCAGGTCTGGAGGACCGCATGAAGAGCGCCTAGAAGGGTCTCCAGAGCACTGTTGAAGGTAACAAAGACCACGCAAACCTCAAGGGCTCACTGCTGCATTTGTAGCCCTGTTAGGCAGGGCTCCTCTGGCTTACAATCTTCAACCAGAAAGTCCTTAGAACCATGGAAGTATAGACTGAGGGTGCTAGATGCGTCCTTAAAGGTTATCCAGGCCAGCCTCTTCATGTGACAGATGAAGAACTGAGCCAGAGAACGAGTAAGTGGCTTGTCCAGGATCACAAAGTTTGTGGTGTCCACCACCGGGGCTGCTTCACTAACTTACAACACCTGCATTCTTTACTCATTCTGAGCAAAACAACAGAAGGACAAGAACCAACTGATAAAACAGCTAACAATCAGTAACTGTTATTGTGTTATCTCAGTCCATCTCACAACCACCTCAGGCACTGTTATTTAGCCATTCTGCAGCTGAAGAAACTGAGGCGTACATAAATCGAGTCTTGCTCAGGGTCACAGCGCCAGCAAGCAGCAGGACTGGGTTCTGAACACTGGCAGTCTGGCACCAAAGCCAACACCCTCCCCTGTACATCACGCTCTGAATCCCTCCCCTCCATCCTGCCTGATAATTACAGCAGCGGGGAGCAGGGTGATGATGCCGTTACCAGCAGAGTCCTATACAACTGTCCTCCATCCAGGTCACTAGGCCCCTTGGTGGCACACCAGCAGCTCCGGCTCCCTGACACACCACAGCACAAAGGCCTCCCCACTGGGCTCTCCCTGTAACTGCCCGGCAGACAAAGAACCCCCTATGCCAGCTTCTGGGGGAAATAAGGGTATTATTGTGTCCTGTGTCCTTTCCCTCCCACAGACAGAAGGCAGGCCGGACTCACCTGAGGCAAGCCCGTCTCCAAGGAGGGTGCTAAGGATCACCAGCGGGAGGAACACTCCATGTCCCACCGAGGCCACGACAGACGCTGAGGTGCTCTTTGGTGCTATCCTGCCATGGCACATCTTTTATCCGTCCGAGTTATTTTAAAAAGAAGAAAATTAAAAGCCAGAAGAATTCTGAAGTCAGCCAGGGGTAGATTCACCTGTAGAAAACAAACAAAAAACAAAGGCATGAGTGAAGTGAAAACTTTACCCATATGTTAGTTACAAGCAGGCACTTCGGTAAAGAAGCCATAAATAAGCACACACAGAGTTAAAAGAATTCTAGCAACTGAGTTCCTGCTTTCAGAGGAAGACACAAGCACGTATGTGGCTTTTCAACTCCTTCCTGGGGAAATACCAAGGCCTGAAACAGCTGCCACCAGTGTAGGCATCTAGGAGCCAGATCCTTGCGATAGGACAAGGAGACAGACACCGGCTCACCAGCTCTCCTGGAGATCAGCAGGACACAGCAAAGCTTTCAGAGGTGGCCCGGGCTCTGCCTGATGGCCTGCCCTAGAGGCTGCAGCAGCAAGGAGGAGAGAGGCAGCTGCTGACACAGAGCTGCTACACCAGAGTCTGGCTTTGCATTTGCCACTTGTACTCAGAGTAAGTTTAACTTAACCAGGAGGGCGGGCGGGCGGGAGGGAGGGAGGGAGGGAGGGAGGGAGGGAGGGAGAGAGAGAGAGAGAGAAAGCACGCAAACACATGTCTTCAAGGGAGAATACACTGCCTAGAGAAGGAATGCAGCAGGGACAGCCAAGGGCCCCAGCTTGGCCTGCTCAACTGCCTGAGGCTGGATGAACCCCTAAGGATCTGGCTCGGACTTAAGAGCTCACAGGTGACCCCAGAGGCCATACCGGTTGGCTAGACCTGCCGATGACTGGTGGCAGGACAGCTATAACTGCTAATAAGCCCCACCACCCACTCTAGTTCGGACAAAAATTTCAGAACAGCAGGCAGCATAAACAAACAAACAAAAAAATCAGGGGTCAAGACTTTTAAGGAAGTTTTTCCACATGCCTTTAGGGAAGCAGTTAGCTTGATGATACATTGTGATATGGGCCTATTGTATTTTACTTAACTCATTTGATCTCATTTATCCTAGTTTATAACATGTATTCCAAATAATAAGATTACACTCCCTTTTTAATTTTAATTCCATACACACCTCCTTCTCCATTAAAAAGACCTTATGTAAACAGACAGGGAAGCCTACCCTCTGCAATCCCAATAAAGGACACCCCTGAGACTCTGTCAGAGATATTACCCAGACCTGACTTTAATCCACGTCTGCAGCCTGGACTCAGGCCTATGCTCCCCTTATAAAAAGTTACTGCAAACAGCAGCGCACTGCCCCGGTCCAGAGGAAAAGCAGCTGTGAGGGTCTTCAACGAGTAGGAGCCTCAGGTTCAAGAACAGAGCTAGCCCCTGGGACCTTACCCACTGCCCACAAATACTTGTGACTGCACTCCTCTGTTCCCAGCTCTTACCCTGCCTCCACCTTGAGCCTTTACAGTTGTACAACAGGATGGTTCCCGGAGAGTTCTAGGGGTGGGGTCTGCGAGCGACCCAAAACAGCACATAAAACTGTGTGTATGCGAATGTATGGAATGTGTGTACATTTGTGCGGCTAAGATCCAGAGTTAGAATGCCAGAATCCAAATGTTTCTTCTGTTATGGTCAAATTACTCTCCAGCCTCAGTTTCCTCATCTGTCAAATGGAGACAGTAACCATGCATCTTCACAGCATTGATGAAAGGATTAGGATCAAAGTACTTGACATAGCACCTGAACTTTACAAGTCCTCAGTAAACCCCAGCTGCTGTTGCTACTGTAATTAATAATAAGATCTGAGCTGTGGGACCTTGGAGGTTATCAGGCTTCATCTTCTCATTTGACAGATACCAAACTGGGGTCTGAAGGTTAATGGATGTGCCCAGAGCCACCAACCAGTGAGTACTGGGCCCTTTGGTGCTGCTGTTTTACATGCAGCCACTGCAGGTAACCCCACCAGCAGTCACCATTCCCTCAAGGCAACAACCAGTGGATCATTAACAATGACACCCGCTTGTGTGGCATCCCAGCACGTGCACAGCAAATATTTCTGTAGTGAATGGACGAGGCCAGATCAGAGTGGCACCTAGGTGTTTGGTGCGGGAGCAGAAATCATCAGGAAAGACTGCCCAGGGGAGGTGACGCTACGGTCACTGCTGAAGAATGTGCCTCATGAAAAAGGAGATACCAAATACAAGTGCATCGAAGCAATGGGAGCGCAGCCCTCCCGGCCGAGGATGGAGGCAGAGGCTTGGCTAAAGAGTTCAACCTATACCCTGAGACCACGTGCAGCTTACAAGGGTTAGAAACAGGGAAGTGACAACACCAAATTCATTTGGGAGGCTCATTCTGGCAGGGATTTTAGAGGACTGGGGGAGAGGGACAGGCTAAGTGGTAAAGAATCTTACATTTATTATTTTATAATTAATGCAGAGCTCTTTAACAATATCTGTCAAAATGCAACATATTCTCTAACTTGTCAATTCTGCTCCCAGAATCTGCCCTCAGAAATCTCATGTGCACAGTGATATGTATACACAGGATATTCACTGTATTTTTTGTACTGGCAAAAGGTCACAGGGAGACTCATTAAATACACTGCCATACACTCATATAGTAAATAGTACACAGTGGTTTAAAGAGCACTGGGTAGTTCGGTCTGTGGTAGTATAGAATGACTTCCAAAATTCATACGTGAAGAAAACCACTTTTGCGTATGAATGCATGTTTAAAGGATACCCTTCCCCATCGCCCCCGCCACGTGCATTGAAAATCTCTCTGGAATAATGCACAAGATACCCATAGCTGATAACTGACTTCAGGAAGGGGAACTGAGTGGTTAACAGAGAAGAAAACTAATTTTTCACTGAATGTATTCCCTTTCAATCTCCTTGAGTGTTGTGTACGCACTACCTACTTAAACAGATAAAATATAAAACACGATCAACGTAGCAAGGTCACCCTGCAGACCACCTGCTTCCTTCCTCAACAAACTGACTCTCAGATAAGCCCAACTGTTCCCTCGGACAAGAACACAGTCACTCTCAGGGTTGCCTTCTGGAAGAATTCTTTTCTGGCACTTTATACCACGCCCACCTCCCGCAGAGCTAACCCTGTTCTTCCCCACCCACTCACTACAGAAATATTTGCTGTGCACGTGCTGTGACGTGGCACAAGCAGGTGTCCTTCTCGATGACCGACTGTTTGTGGCCCTGAGGGACCGGTGATTGCCTGGCAGGGCTACCTGCTGTGGCTGCACGTAGAGGAGCCAGTACAGAACTGGGGAGCAGATGTACACCCATGAACTCTTGTTTTGTTTTTAAAGAAACAGCTGGCTCTTTCCTTATGGCCAAGGGACCAATTCCACCATGAAGCCTAAAACCTGACCAAGTGCAGAACAAATGGGGTGAAGAAAACGGGGGCTTTGCACAGGAAAAAGATGAATGGCGGGCAGTCAGTGGAGCATTTACACTCAAGTCTGGCCAAGGGTCAGTGCTTCAGAAACAACGCAGAGGAAACGGAATCCCCCACAACCCCAGGGTATCACCCACAACACGAGAATCCAGCTACTGAGGAGAAAGGGTCACACTACACATCTGATAACTTTAAGAAAGGCTCTGCTTCAAACACAGGAAGGAAGACAGGAAGGGAGGGAGGAAGGGAGGGAGGGAGGGAGGGAGAAACGGAGGGAGGAAGGCGGGAGGCCTGTCCTTGAATTGTGGCTTTAGACCAAGTCGAAAGAAAAACACATTAGAACACATTATCCCCAGAGAAACACATGGGCAAAAGCTTCAGGGAAAAAAAGAATACACTTCACTTCAGCATTCCTTTGGTGTGCTAGTGACTACTTCCCCTAATTTAAAAAAAATATGACGTAGAGACAGAAGGTAGAATGGGGGCATCGGAGGGTGGAATAGGAAGCTACACTGTTTACTGGGAACGGAGCTCCAGTTCGGCGAGATGAGAAGAGTTATGAAGACGAGCAGCGGTGACGGCCGCAACATTACGAATGTGCTCAGTACTACTGAACTGTGTGCACACTTAAGAATGGTCAGGATGGTCAACTTTGTGTGTGTGTATTTTACCATGGTAAAAAAAAAAAAGGAAAACATTAAGATTAAAGCGGAACCAGGAACTAAGCTCCATGTTCGAAGCCTGCACTCGCCCGGCCGTACAAGGCACACACCACCTACACTGACAGGTGAGAAGAGGGGAGCCAGCCTGGGGCGGCGGATGGTAAGGCCCACCCCTGCCACCAACCACGGGCCGGTCAGGACGCCCTGGCTGCCATCTCTACATCTAAAAAGGCTCTAAGGTTTCTCTCAGCCATAGAATTCTTTCCAAACTTCTCTTTGGGTAAGCTATCTCTTCCTCCAGCAGCTGGCTCTCCCTGCCCAAACACGGAGTGAGGAGTCACGGAAAATCTGTGTTCACCCTTCTTATTTTCTTTCTTGGGATGAGTGCTGCTCCCCCAATAGAATATGGTAAAGGGAGACCCCACGAGCTACACCGTCAGCCCCTCAAGGGCAGGGTCTGGCCCTTCCCACCTCTGTAGAACCACAACACCAAAAGCCGGGTGACTGTGCTGGGCTGAATGTGACGTCATGACCCATCAGATACTGTCCACAGTGACCCTCCAAGAGGAAGAACACTGCCCTTAAGCCATGGCTCTAATCTTGGGGAAGCCACTTACCTCCTCTCTGCCCTTTTCCTCATCTGTAAATTGGGGTTGTTGATTGCTCTGAATATCTCACTGGTCTCCAGTGAGGCTCAAAGAGACACAATATGAGGAACTACTCTATACACTGGAAAAGACTCGAGTCTTTCTCTGTATAGGCTGAGCCCAGAAGCAATGATGGCAGGAGGCCATGTGAGAAACTTCTCATCATAAAAGTGATGACAAGTATGGGAGGTTTACGGTGTTAGGGTCAGCCTGGAACACGAGCCCAAACTTCCCATGGTCTGCTTGCTTGCTGTTGCCATAGATGCTTCCAGGTTAACCAGAGAGCCTCCTAAGATTAAGGGTGCCCTGGAAGTCACCTTTAAAAACAGCTCACAGCCTGGGGAGGCGGCAGCAGTAGGTGGGGCCAGCCATGAAACAGCAAGGGCACCCAGTCTCCTGGACACCCTGGGGCCCAGATCTCCTCAGGCCACACGGCTGGTTGCACTGGGGTCTACCCTGCAGAGAATGCCACAGTCCTGCTGGAGGAACAGGTTCGGGTCGCACTCCAGGGAGCTCTCCTCTGGGAGGCGCAAGGGTCCGTATGTCAAGGCTGGCTCCCGGATCCTAGGGGGGTTTATCTACAGTTCTGTGAGGTCAGCCTAATTCACAGGTAATTTTCAGGATAAATGATTTCCTGAAGCTTGGCCTATTTCTCCATTAGTTAGAAGAGGGGACTGGATCAGTCAAACCAATACAAACCCTTTTCTTGCCTCAAATGACTCCAGAAAAGGAATGGTGGTGGTGGAACGTCTAGAACGGGAAAGTTTAATCCTCTGATTAGTCATCTCTCTTGACCCTGACACTGCTATGTGTCGGGGGAAGACAAACAGTTCGTGTTCCAGACACGTGAACAGAACTTAATTAGTTAATTCCTCTTAGGAGTGTAAGAATAAGAAGTCCTAACTCTGTGAAGCCCAGAGTTCCCCAGAGCAGAGTGGTAAGAGAACCGACTAAGGTGCTAGGGAGGCCCGCCCCTCCCGCTCCTTTCTTCCCCTCAGCGTCTCCCCTCTTCACTGCCACCCACCCTGAAGTGGCTGAGCCACGTCAGCAAAAGATGTCTACATGCTGATCAAATCTTAATGCCTCCCACTCTTTCCCCCAAACGACAAAGTTACTTCCAGATGTCTCCAGTTTATTTCCCCCCGTGGGTAAATGGTTCCTTCCAGTCTTGCTGGCCTCTCTACCGTGCCCTTTCTTTTGCACCGTGGCGTCTGAACACTTGGACAGGCGCAGGGTCTCCTGAGGGGCTTCGAGATCACTGAGCACAGTATGTTACCTCATCCATCTCCATTTCATTTCCAGTTCCAAAGCCCAGAAGACACGAATATCAAAGTCTTGTTAAACCTCACTTCCTACAGCCCTGGCTGGGTAGCTCAGTTGGTTAGAGCATCCTCCCCACACCAAGGTTGCAGGTTCAATTCCCAGTCAGGGAACATGTAAGAAAAAAACCAATGAATGCATAAATAAATAGAACAACAGATCGATGTTTTTCTCTCTCTTCCTCTCTCTCTGTTAATAAATAAATTTTTTAAAAATTTCACTTCCTGCAAATCATAAAAATAACCCTTGGCTTTCCTCATAGGCCACCTGAGCCACTGTAGGGCAGGTGTTAGAGGGTTTTTTTTTAATTGCTCTGATTTTTCTTGTATCCTTGTCTTGCTCCCCCAGAACTGCCGACCACATCCTCTGGTTGTCACACTTTCCACCTACCTTATCCCTCAGGCTTCACACAGCAGGAACACCAGCAGACACACACCACTACCCCGTCCCTAAGCCTTCTCTTTAACAGTCTCCAACATCTCTCTTCTACAGCCTAACAGCAGGATGACGGCATCATGGACATGAATGTGGGAGGGAGTCGTAAATCCCAGCTCCACCAGTGCACAGCGAATTAGCCTCACTCTTCCTGGTCCTCAGGGATGGGCCTGGATGATCCCTAGATGCCCTTTCAGTTCTAAGAAATCTGGAATGTCTTCTAGAGCAGGGGCCCAGAAGTATTTCCTCTGAAAACAGAAGGTAATAAAAGTTCTGACAGGAATGAAGAAATGTGAAATCCAGCCTCTTTGTTCTGTGTGAGCTGTCCTTCCCCCCAACATTTCCATCCCCCCAGACCTATCCTAGCATCTATGTCTCTCTGCATTGCAGCAAACGAAGGAGACTCCACTTTCCCATTCAGAGTTTAATCAATCCATCAGCACATTCGTACAGACCATCTGTACACAATGTTCCTAAAGTACTTTCCAAAAATAACAAACATCTAACAAAAAACCCCGGCCCTCACACAGGCCCTCACACACACAGGATCACCGCGGAGCTGCAGCGGCCAGAGAGAAAAAAAAGATTCAGGAGAGGACAAAAGAGAACAAAACGAGACAGACTCAAGACAGGACAGAAAACCGGAGAGAGAGGACAGAGTGCCTATGAGCAGGAACTGGGCTTGGGCTGTAAATTTCCGACCTTCTGAAGGCAGGAAACCACTTCTCTGGGCCCAGCTTCATCAACAACCGATAGGCTGAACAAGGACAAATCACTTCCCCCACTATGCCTGTTTCCTCATCAGTAAAATGAAACAGTTCAGCTAAACATGGCTCAGGGAGGCTATGATTGTAGAAAGATGCTGCCAGGCTGGGCCAGAATATCTGACCTGCTTGGAATTATTAGTTCAGTGGTCTAGGGCAAGCTAACTTCAGTTTCCATCTATATATAAACTGAGTAAACAATACCCACCACATTGACTTGTTGCAGAGTGGAAATGAGGTAAACGTGAAGGATTCAGGACAGCATCTGGAACAGTGGGCACTCAAATTAGTGCTGGCGAAGGCCCTTCCTGCTCTAACGGCCTGTGACTGAGCCCCAACTCGACCCCTGGAAGGCCCTGTTTACCTGGGCTGGAAATACAGGCCCGGACACTAGGCACGAAACATGAAGTTAGTTTAGACAAAAGAAAAGCCAACAGGTTAAACAAGTGAATCACCAAGGTTCTCTAACGTGACACTGTAAAAATATTTTTAAAGAATTTAGTAATCCCACCCCCTCCCAATTACGTAATTGTGTATATGACTATAATCAAGTAATATTTGTGTCTAAGGGGACCTAGGAGGTTTTCTGGCTCAAATATGTTGAAGGGAAGGACGAGGGCATGGAGTTTACATGTGTGATACACACACACACACACACACACACACACACACAGACTTGCTACCTCATTAAATAGATGCTATTGCCCCCATTTTACAGATAAACTGAATCCAAGGGGCCTAGTAGCCTTCCCTCCTGCCTTCTTATTGCAAAAGGCTTCCTGCTCTTTGTTTCTAAATACATGTCAAGCTTAGTTGCCTCTCCTCTGGGAAAACTCATGAATTCAGCCCACAAGTATGAAGGCTTTTCTGAACCTTTAGCAGAACTATCTGGACCCCGAATGGGACAACCAATCATGTCCCTCCCCAGGGTCCACTCACAGTAACTTAACTGCTGTACGCTGCATTTACTGCAGGCAGTAAGTTCCTGTAGAGACCACCGATTCTGCCTCTTTCTGTGCCCCAAAGTGCTCAACATTTACTTGTTCTCTGAAGGGAGGGAAAAAAAAAATCCAAAAGACATAATTTGTGTAGACAATACCAGAGGGCAAACAAGCAGCAGATATAAAGGAGGAGGGTAAAAGGGTGCAAATCCTAAAGTTTTAGCCAGGTGGTATAACAGATGCTTGGCAAAAGCTGCTGGAACCGGTCTGTAGACCCCAGAGATACACCCATGTGTCACCCTACCCCTCTGATTGGTCCCCATTACCTGACTGGAGCAGGCTGTAGTACCCCCTTAGCAAATAAAGCCTGGGAAGCTGATTTGCTAGACTGACTTCTCAGGGCTCTGTGTTTGCAGGGCCAATACTACAATTCAGCAAATATTTACTGGCTATCTTCAGTGCAAGGCTTGGGTGAGCACAGATGAAGTAGGGCATAGTTGTCACTGTCAAGAAATTCAAAATCTACATGAGAGGAATTATATTTTTATCTGTATAACACTGTGAAATTGTTACTAGGACCCAATAAAAAGAAGTGCTATGAGAACAAAGAGGAAACGGAAACAAATAACTGACCGGCAATAGAGGGAAAGTGGAAGAAAAAGCTTTGAGCTGGACAGTTTTGCATGCATAGTGCTAATTGTAAACAAATCAAAGAAAATGGAAGAACAACTCACAAAATGATGGCAGGGAGAGAAAGCGAGGGGAGGGGCAAGGGAGGAAGAGAGAGAGAGAGAGAGAGGGAGGGAAAAAGTGATAGTTCTGTCTGCCAAGACCCACGGAATGCTGCTGTCTGGTAACAAGAAATAAGTATCTGTATACACGCGTACATATATGTTTACTCAAGGGGATGTTTAAGTGCTAGATTTTGGGTTTCAAAGTATTCATAGCTGTGCAGGAAACACCTCCTCCAGGTCAGAAACAGTGACTTATGTTTACCTTTTACCATCTCCGTGGAGAGCTTTCCAAGGCCTCCAAGTGGGATGGTATAAACAGGTCTGTGTCACTTCCTGGTTCTCAGGCCTTCTGCTACATTCCCAGTCAGTCTGGGAAGGCTGCCTATTTAAAAATAAACTTTAAAACCTCACCCAAAACCCCAACTCTAAACCACCCTTTCCTCTATTTCATTCAATTTCACTGAAATTAAAAAAGGCTAAGTAAGAAATAAGACAACAATGACCAGAGAGAATGAGTTCTGAGAGAATGAGTTCTGATGTTGAAACAAAAATATATGGTCAGAGTTCAAGGTCAGGAGATTTGGATTCTATGCATGTCTGCCTCTAACTAGCAAACTTGACCTTGAGCAAGCAAGATGTTTCATCTCTCTGCACAATAGCTGCTTCAGCATACTCTCAAGGCCAATGCAGTTATCCAATCTTCCTGGACTTCTAAAATAACACTAATAATAGACACCTCATAGAGCTAGTGTAAGTATTATATGGGGAAATGCAAGTAAAGCACTTGGCATAGTACCTAGCACTTAATGAGTCGTCAAAACTGATAGCAGGTATTATAGGTATTACCATCTATCATTATTATTATCATCATCATTTGAAAATTTAAGGGTTGAGCTGGATGACTGCTACTTGAAGAGCTTCTCTGGCTCCAAAATCCTGTAATTCTGTAAGTCATTTTCCCTCTTTCTTTTATTTCTTTTCTTTAGGGGGCTGGATGGAAAGGAAAGGAGAGAAACTTGGCAAAGCATGACAGCTACAAACACACCCTCAGTGTTAGTCAAAACAGCAGAATACAATTAGAAAATGTACAGTAAGTAAAAACAGACAAATTTCCCTCCCCAGTGGAAAGGTCTTAACCTGTTCCTTGCCCGAAACACACAGCACATGGCAAGTTCACCCACAACACCCTGCCTCTCACTCCCACTAGCACCGAGGACCATGCCCTCCGGGCCAGCACACTCTGACTTCCCCAACCTCAGCATTAACTGTCAGCAGGTCCTTGGAGAAGCCCTAAGAGACAGCACAGTGGCCAATCCACCCGTTTCTAATAATGACTAATCCTTCCACAGAGCACTCCTGTTTTAAACAAAAACTGCCTTTTACTTAATATAATGTGAATGTAGCCAAAAATCAAACACGCTTCCCAAAAGCTAGCCTATAACCAGAGGTGTTCGGCTTTATCAAGGCCAAAGTGCTAAACTGTAATTAAATTCAGATGAAATTATGTTTTCTTTTATTCATTCAGTGTCCATGATGTGCCAAACACAGAAGATGGCAAAACTAATAGGATGGGATATGTGAGAACAATAAAGATGACACCTAGGTTTCTGGCCTAAGTGACTGGGTGAATTGTAAAAGCTACCGCAGGAGAAAAAGAACACAAGTGGACAAGCATATTTTGCTAAATAATGAATGAATGAATTTAGTTCAAGTTATTCTTGGATATGTTAAATTGTAGGTAACTCAAGGATATCCAGGTAGAACAGTCTGGCAGGCAAATCAGAAATGAGCATGAAACTCTGCAGAGAAATCTGAACTTGGGATACAGCCACAGCATTATAGGCCTAGAAGTGATGGTTGAAACCATGCAAAAAAGAAGAGCTCACCCAGGTAAGAGAGTTGAGCGAGAAGAGAAGCAAGGACAGAATCCTGGGGAGCATATTAACTTTTTAAAGAGGTATATTGGGTCCAAAGAAATCAGGTGCATCACAGATGTCAAGGAAAGGATACAGAGATTCAAGGCAGATGTAGCAATGGTCCAGTAAGCTGGAAGACTAAAAATTGCCCATTGGACCCACCCACCAGGAGATCACTAGTGACCTCATCAAGTACAGTTTTATTAGAGAGCAAAGGGCAGATCATATTGACTTTACCATGAATTCAAAGTGAGAAAGTAGACACAATTAAGGGCAAGGCTATTGGGTGGTGGGACGGGGGTTGGAAAAGAAGGGAGAAGAAAGACCAGATGATGGGCTAGAGGGAAATTGTATCTTGTAAATCGTACCATCTCAATTAACCCAAGGACTTCAGTTAAAGCTTCCTGGACTGTCTAGATACTCAGAGACACTCCAGGGACAGTCCCTCTAAAATGACACTCCCAAAGGCTATCGCTGGCCAAAGCTAGGGAGAAGCTGGGGGGATGAATATTAAAGAGTTGCCTGCTCCCTGAATGTTCGATAGCAAAAATGCCTCCCTACCCTGTCACCCCTCCTCTGAAATTGGTACCTCTTCTGCAGACTTCATGAGTGAGAAGGAGGAGTCAACCGAGAGGCAGGGCCAGAGAACTGACCTTTTCCTAGTAACTCTCAGGCCTTAAGAGTCTCCATAAATACGCTCCCAGTTTCTGCCACTTCCCTCCTTCCTATTCTAATGTCACCTGAGTATTTTCTCCTGAGGTTCATTCAGCTTTAGGAGTCTAAGAACATGTTCCTCACCTCCATCTACTGAAGATTAACAGTCCCAATGAGGTATGCACTTAAGCCAAACAAGGTACTGTCTTTTGGCTCCAAATGTTCTCCATCTTGTGTAAGTTCCAAGAAGCCTCCTAATTTATAACCAAACCATGACTCTTCCTGTCTTCTTCCTCATAAATTACCCAAACTTCCTTTAAACTGTCAAGATTGCACTGTGAGGCCCCAAGCAAAAATGAGAAGCAGGAACTTGCCCACTATTCCTTCCTCTTTGATTAGTGGCCCGCCCCAGCCGACTTGTGCCCTTCCTCACATAACCCTGCAATTGCACAGCGTCCCTCCACCAAAGCCCACATACTCCAGTTCTAGCTTCAATCTTATTTCCAGCTCTCTCCGTGTGAGGCTCTAAATCAGGACCGTAGAAGAAAGGAATCTGATTACTTCACATGGGATATTCCCTTAAATCTCCAAACAGAGACTCCAAAAGTAATCTTAAATTAGTCAAAGTTCAGGAAGAGGTACTAAATGAAAAATTCTATAAAGTCCAGGTAATGTCCTGGAAGATGTTAGGAGGGATTATGATAAACATAACAAATGAGAAAGAAATATTATAAATTAATGAGAAAATCTGATATTTCCCTTCAGACAAGGTATCTGGACTCATTCCTAATGTGTATCTTTGTTAAGGAACTTACTGACTTCATTCAACACATATATTGAGCACCTACATACGTGAGACTCTATGAAAGGCACAAAGATGGGGGGAAACACATGCCTTTAAAGAGTTTACAGTCAGCCCTGGCCCATGTGGCTCAGTTGTTTGGGCATCGACCTGAAAACCAAAAGGTCACAGATTGGATTCCTGGACAGAGCACATGCCTGGGTTGCAGGCCAGGTCCCAACCAGTTGGGGGTATGTGAGAGGTGGCCAATCGATGTTTCTCTCCATTTCCCCTTCCCTTCCCCTCTCCCTAAAAATAAATAAATAAAATCTGTTTTAAAAAAGAGTTTACAGTCAATTTGGAGAGATAAGACACATACCTAAATAACTACAATATGAGGTAGAAACACATGGATGACATACAGCCAAAGTGCCAAAGACAACACAGGAAAACAAGCTGAGTCCAGAAGAGAGAAATGAAACAGTTAACGACAGGATCAATCAGTGTGGATTTTAGAGTCACACCAAAGGGAATTCGATCCTGACTGCCTCTCGTTTCCTACAGTTCCCAGGGGTACTGCTACTCCATTTTGTCGCATACAAAACTGGGGTATCAATACCTATCTTACAGAACTGCGAAGTGTCCGTGTCACACATATAAAGCGTTTAATACAGTATCTGGCGCAGAGTGAGACTAGATAAGATGGAAGAGTCACCGCACATAGAGAGTTAATGCTCCTGCCTTTCCCCACAGGGCTATCTGGGCCTAATTCATGCAAAGGCAGCTGAGCATCTGCTATTTGCTCATCAGTTGTGACTTTTAGTTCAATCAGTTGCCCAAGTTAAGTGGGGCTATGGTCAGGAGGTATAGGAAGGAGGCTTAAAGTGTGTGTATGTGCCTGTTCATGCCAGGATGACAGCCTTCTGCTAAAAGCACAGCATCAGAATAAAGGCAAAGTTGCCTGCCACACACACCATGATACTAAACCATGCTGTACTTTTTCTTTTTTACTTTTTAAGATTATGTATTTATTTATTTATTTATTTTTAGAGAGAGGAAGGGAGGGAGAAAGAGAAGGAGAGAAACATCAATGTGCAGTTGCCTCTCACGCGCCCCCTACCAGGAACCTGGTCCACAACCCAGGCATGTGCCTGACTGGGAACTGAACCGGTGACCCTTTGGTTTGCAGGCCAGCACTCAATCCTGAGCCACAACAACCAGGGATAAACCACACTATTCTTTTGCACACAGTAGGTTTTCAACAGATTTTCAGCAAATTGGAATGTCCTAAACCTGGCTGAATTCTCAATAAAATCTGTCTCAATGTCTCCATTTTCAACAGGAGAACAGAAGAGGAAAAAGACATGCAAGGTTAAAAACTAGTCTGAGGATCTTCTACTTCCAGTCATGATGGAATAACAGGGGCTAGATTTACTCTTTCCTTAAGCAACTGGAAGCTAGGTATAATTTATAAAGTGATGGTTTTCAGACATTCAACCACAGGCAACGCAGGGCAGTGATCCTGGGAAAAGTGAGAAGAAATGCAGTGTGCCCTACTAGAGCCCCAGCTAACTCCCTAAGGATCTTCCAGGCCCCAGAGTAGGGTGAAGAAACCTGAATGAGTCCAACAATCTCACTGATTTGAAGAGAATGCTGGGAACTTAGGGCAGCCACAGTGGCTAAAATTTACAGGGCCAAGCAACAACAAGAGGGAGCTGCAAAGTGAAAAAACTCCAGATTTGCAGAGGGATCCTCTTGAATCTTCAGTTGAATGCTGATCTGTGCTCGTGTGAGGAAACCAGCAGAGTGGAGAAAGAACCAATTGAAAGAAGTAGGTGGCATAACCCCCAGGGCTCACAGAGAGCCAGAAATAGTTCATGTTCCAAAGTGGAAAAAACTCCTAATAGGACATCAATGGAATCTCCAGAAGGGGTTAGCCCCAGTAGTGGAACCATCCTAGCCGCAGGTTAAAGGCTGTTCTAGACCTGTCCTAACAAAACTGGAGAGCATGCCTCGAAAGGATCAAACCAATACCAAATAACTGGAACTGCTTCTGAGAACAAAGTCCAAAATTTATTTAGAGGAATACAAAAAGTTCTAGCACCCAGCAACATAATACTCACTGTGTCTAGCTTCAAATCAAAAATTAACAGGTATACAAAGAGGCCAAAAAAAATCCAAAGAACAAAAAACAAACAAATAACAACAACAAAAAAAAACAGACCATACTAGAAGAATAATCAAACAATAGAAACAGACCTAAAAAGGACACAAATGATGGAATTAGTGAATAAGGACATTAAGGTCTCTATTATAGATACCTGTCATGTGCTCAAGAAGGAAGAGGAAAGCACATAATGAGGAAAGAAATGGAAGACGTAAAGACCCACACTGACCTTCGAGAGGGAAAGATGCACATATCTATCATAAAATGAAAAAATATACGAGATGGGACTAACAGATCAGATGCTGCAGAAGAAAAAATAATAAAAACTTGAAAACAGCAACAAAACTACCCAAAATGATAAACACAGAACATCAGTCAGCAGTGGGACAGTCAAGCAGCCTAATGTATGTACAATGGACGGGGCGCAGGCACAAGAAATATTGTAAGAAATAATAGCTGAAAAGTTTCCAAATTTGACAAAAAACTATAAACCCACGGATCCAAGCTCATCAAACCCTAAGGAGGAAAAAAAAGCACAGAAAGAAAACCCAGGCACATCATAATCAAAAGCTGAAAACTAGTAATAAAAGAAAATCTTATAAGCAGCCATGGGGGGTTAGGGTAAGGAGAGACACACTGTATTCGGAGGAACATAAAAGTATAGTGAGTTTATTATCAGAAACAATGCAATCCAAGAAGCAACAGAGTATCGTGTTTAAAGTATTGGAAAAAATCTGTCTGACTCTTAGGTTAAGGCAAAATTGACAAGAACTATAAAGTTCCCATCACTAACCCTTTTTGTGTTCCGGAATATTATTTTTCAGGAAAGTGTTGGGTGGAGGGCAGTCTCAGTGACCTTAAAAACACATGTAAGCACCACAGCCTACAAGGAGTACAACGGGGTAAAGACCCTTTCTCAGGCCCACAACAGGGGCCCTGACCCATGTTTTATGTGCTCAGAGCGTTACAGACTGCAGCTCTTAGGCAGCCCTACGGCAACATCACTTCAGTGGAAAAGAAACAGAAGGATCTCTTGGAGGACCCATCCCCAACTAGAAGAAACTCAAGTTAGAAATGAAAAACAAATCTCACTGAGGAAGGAGTTAGCCTTACCAGAACCAGGTTTCAGGAGGCTGCCTCCTCTTCAAGTGTGCACATCTATCGGTTTAATGTGCCTGACTGACCTTTACAAGTTCCGATAACGTTTTCAGAATGAACGGATGCTCCTTGAGAAGGAGGTAAGAATAACTGAAAATGTGAATCAGAGTTGCTCAGTTCTTAGCTGCACAATCTGGTCCAGGGCAGCAAAGTCTCCTCCTCATTAAGTACCTGGGCTGGCACCGCATTCTTCAGAGTCCAGCTTGGCGCTCCACATCCTGGAGAGACCAGGAAGACGGCCATTTATCTGCTCTCTGCACTGGTTGGTCTGGTCTCCTCACTAAACTTTAAGGACTCAGGAAGGCTGGAGCCCCACCTGTGTTATGCTTTCTTTGTAACCCTAAGACCGAAACACATTAAAAAAAAACCCCAGACTAAGTGCCCAAGAGGGACCCTCCTCCCCAAGTAGCTTGTTGCCTAACTAGTGGTTCTCAACTGGGAGCAGTTTACATCCCTTTCCAAGACATTTGGCAACATCTTCAGGTATTTTTGAATGTCATAACTTGTTTGGGGGGGCAGTTTCTGACATCTAGTGGGTAGAGGCTAGGGATGCTGCTAAACATCCTGCAGTACACAGCACAACCCCCCATAATAAAGGGTTATCTGGCCCCAAACGTCGCCAGTGCTGCAGCTGAGCACCCTGGCCGGAGCGAGCACTGCGCTGCCGCAGCGGTAGGCGCCAGCAGATGCATGCGGTGCAAACTCCATCCCAGCGCTGGAAAGCTGCTCCTTCTACCTCCAGTTGTCAAAACAACATTTTTTAAAAAGCTGTCACTTATTTATTTTTAGACAGAAGAGAAGGGAGGGAGAAAGAGAGGGAAACATCGATGTGAGAGAGAAGCATCAATTGGCTGCCTCTCCTAAGCCCCCCAACTGGGGCCGGGAATTGAACCAGTGACCTTTCGCTTTCTGGGATGACACTCAAGCGACTGAGCCACACTGGTCAGACTTAAAACAACACTTTGATTGTCCAGTTGTCGTAAGCTTGGAGGGAGAAGCTCAGGGGTTCAGACATCTGGCTTTTAATCCCAGCTTTGCTACTACCGATTCGATTCTGGACATGCCACAAAACTTTTCTGGGCCCATTTCCTCCTCAGTAAAATAGAGGGGTTGGAAAAGATGATTTAAGAGTTCTTTCTGCTCTAAAATTCTACTTGTGCTTCATTTGGCCTTATCTATTTACAATGAGCCAGAGAGAAAGGGGAAGAATTCAGTCGTCTTGTTTGCACATCCACCCTCTTAAGGACAGAGGTTCTTACATTGTGGAAACCAAACTGGGCCAAAGGGGAGTCCAAAGTAGCCAGGATCAGGCACAAGGGACCCAGGAAAGAGCTCTGTAAACACTGGCTGAAAGCCCAGCCTAGGCTCTCAGGTTTAAAATATGGAAGTCCTAATGAGCCCCCCTCCTCCCTAACCCAGGTCAATCTTAATGGGTTTAAGAGGAGGAGGAAAGCTAGGGCCTTGCTATTCAACCTACAGGGATGGGCTATGGAGCAGCAGCACTGACACCGTCTTTGAGCTATCAGAAATGCTGAGTCCCACCCTTCATCCCCATCTACTGAATCAGAGTACACATTTTAATAAGACTGCCCAGGT
Organism: Anoura caudifer; assembly: GCA_004027475.1. Taxonomy (NCBI): domain Eukaryota; kingdom Metazoa; phylum Chordata; class Mammalia; order Chiroptera; family Phyllostomidae; genus Anoura; species Anoura caudifer. The sequence goes on from PVKU01001095.1 coordinate 46,505, forward strand.
CACTCATATGCTTAATTAGAGTTTGAGAAGTCCTAGTTTAGGGTTTGCTGTCCTTCTATTCCCTGCTTTGTCACCTCTTCACTTGAGAAAGATGACCTTAAGATTCTGCCCATGTTCTCCCCAATCCCACCCCCTTGCACTTGTACCCCGCCCCTGCCTCCACAAACATGTACGTCCAGAACCTGCAAACCCAGAAACATCAAGAGTAATGGGGATGGGTTACTTTCTCCTTGCCTCTGTCCTATGTCCACAAAAGCCCAGAAAGAGGCAAGACTTGAAGCACAAGAAAAAATAGAGCTTTTCTTGGGAGTATCTTGGCCCACGCCACCATTCAGATTCCCCAGGAGGAAGGACTGAAAAAGGGATGGTGAACCCCAAGGTACAAACTCCAATGGAAAGAGCCTCATCATTTGTATCTGGTGAGAGAGCAACAGGGGTCCAAAGTTTCATTTCTCAAGTTGTTTTGTTTGCTGCTGTTCTGTCTTACATTACATAAAGATTCTTGGGGACACAGGCTAAAGGGCAAAGCACACACTCAGAAGTAAACAAAAATGCAGCAAGGGTTCTCCTGGCAGAGTGGTGTGGGGCAGCAGCTGGAACAAAGGCAAGAGCTCGATGAAGAGTAGCGTAACAGAGCCCTGGAACAGAAGACAGAACATGGGGATAAGGGAGGCTGGACTCTGCCCTATTGTTAGGGCAGTGAGGATTAGGCTGCCTCTCACCTCTCACCCCACCGCTGTCACAAGCAACAGACGGTCCAGCTCTAGGCAGCTGGTGGAGACAGCAATCTGCACAGGCCTGTCTGCCCCTCCCCCAGGGCTGGAGATGGGGAGACACTGGGCAAAGTCTGGGGCCCATCCCAGGTGGAAGCTACACTTTGAAAGAGCACCTAGGGCAGGTGGCAACATCACCCAGCGCTTTGCCACAAAGGGAAGAACCTCCAAAACAATTCTCAGCATTACCCAAGGTTCTCCAGCCCCCACAAACAGCTCATCAGTAAAAGAGCCTTGGTGAGCTGGGGACAGGGGGAGACCCGGAACAGCTCCCAGAGCAGACTGGGACATTTGGCTTAGGAAGAGTCATGTAATTGTTCAACACTTACCACATTCTAGAAACCGCACCATCCAACTGGGGATCCAGTGGTGAGAGCAGATAGTCTCTGCCCTCTGGAAGCTCACAACAGGGTCAAGAAAAACAAGGAAACAGACGGTAACACAGGGGGAAGTACTGAGCATGGGACAATATGGTGGCACAAAAGAGGAACACTCCTACCAATGCAGATGGCAGTCTAAGCTGACAGTGACTTTAGGAAAGTGTTTGCCAGGCAGAGCAGAAAGAGCACAGTGGGTAAAGAGGGGGTGAGAGATATTCCAAGGAGAGGAAAGAGCACATGCAAAATCCCAGAGGCATCAGAGAACTGGGAACTGCAGGTTCTGTCCCATCCTATGCTGCTTCTGGTTACCCTTACCAGGAGCGGACTCATAGATCTGTCTTGCAGAGTCCAATTCTTCCATTTTAATAGGGGAACTGAGGCCCAGAGATGGACCATGACCTGCCCAGGGACACAGTGCTTGTTAACTTAGTTCTCCTACCTCTTCATAAGCAAAGCCCACTCAAATATCTCCCAATCAGAAACTGACCACTGAGCCTTGGCTGGTGTGCTTCAGTGGATTGAGCACTGGCCTGCAAACCAAAGGGTCCCTGGTCTGATTCCCAGTCAGGGCACATGCCTGGGTTGCAAGCCAGGTCCCTAGTAAGGGGTGTATGATAGGCAACCACACATTGATGTTTCTCTCCTTCTATTTCTCCCTCCCTTAAAGTAAATAAATAAAATCTTACAAAAAAAAAAGAAAGAAATTGACCACTGAACCCTCCCAGACAGAATCAGCCCCAGCACTGTGCTCCATCCCTCTGAGCACCCAAGGTGTGCCTCACGTCCAGACCCCTGCTAGATAACAAAGTCCAACAGCATTAGTCTCCAGAACTCGAACGAGGCAGGAGCCACTCATGAAACATCAAGAGTGGCTACCTGCCTTTCTGCAAAGGAGGCAAAAAGCACATATAGTAATATTCAAGGTAGGCTGAAGTTCCGGGGTGGGGGTTGTTTAGCAAAAATCATTCCCCCTTGGAAATGAAGAAGGGTTATTCTGAGAGCTGAAGGGAACTATCAGCCAACACAGAAACAGGAGGCGAGTCTGAACAACTACTGCCAAACCAGGCAGGCTTAATTAAGAGTCCTCCACCCCCTTCCCTAGGAAGTGCCCCTCCTTCCCCTTCCCTGGCTGGTCACACTAACCTAGCTGGGAGAAGCAGTCATTTCAGGGAAACTGCAGACCTCCCTGCTGGCCCAGCCTCAGGGGATGGGCCATTAGCCAGGGGGCCAAGCCATTGGAGCTTCAGGGCACAGCTGCCCTTACCGTCACCTCCATATCCCCCTCTAGGTCAGAGCGTGTGCAAAACGGAAGAAAATGCTCGCTAGCTTTTCCAGTGAAAAGAATAAAATAGAATATAAAATCTGAATAGAAGGCACAGTTACTCAACTACAAAGCAGAATTCCTCCCCTACCCATAACAAAACAAAAATGCATATCAACAACCAGCTAGCAGGTTAAAAGAGTATGGAAAGAGGCTAAGGAGCATTAAGGTTAAGCCCATTCACTAACCTCATCCAGATTCCTGGTGAACCTCCAAGGCCTTGCAGCACTGGTATGATGAAAACATCCTAATGATCAGAAATCTTTCCTGCCCAAAATGTTCTCAGATGCTGCCTCTGATCCCACACTCCAGTGCAATCACTACAGGCTGGTCCTGGCCTCAGGGTCAACACCAGCCAGTGGATACTCGGGGCAAGAGAGCGACCTGCCAGAAAAACTGACTAAAAAGCAATGTTAGGTCTAGCACAACAATGAGGCCATAATGGGCACCCTCTGTCCTAAACGCTTTCACATCTGCTTTCACATCTGCCTAAAGGAACGTCTGGGGGGGTGGGGGGGGCGGTCACTGTGGCCAGACTTCCTTCTTTTTCACCCAAACAACCCTTTAGAAATTGCTCTCCTGAAAGGCAAATGCAGGTCCAACTTCCAGACCTCACTGTTTGAGAGAACTACTTGTTTTCTCTCACTACTTTCTAAAATAGATGAATGCTTCCCTAGGGAAAAAGCCAGCTGTAAATACAGGAGAGGATCAAAACCAAATCCTGCTATGAGTTCCAGGGGAACCATTATACTATTGTAAAAAGCCTTCTCAAAAGAAGCAACACACCCCCTCACAAATAAAAAGCACACAACTTCGTTCAAAGTATTTCTCTAAAGTGTAATCCTTGGGGAGATGATTTCTCTATCCTCCATGGCTGCTTCCTCCTCTCCTCAACACTAAGACCTTCACATGTAAAGTGAGTTTCTCCTTGGGAGTCTTAGGAAGAAGTAGCTCACAACTCAGATAACCTGCTACTGAGTGTCTATTATTACTGCGAACGAAAAGGGAGCTACGCAAGAAACCTGACAGGCTAAGCAGGGCCCCATGGCAGCCTGAGCGACTCAGAGATGTAAAGTAACCACACAAATCCCGAACTTCGGGCAGGTCGTAGCAGGCCGTCACTTACCAGGCTTAGCAAAGGCTAATCTTTACCTAAAGTGAGGCCTGTCCATTGTTCTTATGCATCTGGGATAACATACCTTTAAAAGAGCAGAGTAATTTTCTTTCCCTACCCCTGGAAAGCACAACTGCTGGCACCAGAACAAGGGACCACAGAATCCCTCATTGTTATCGTGTTCCCTGCATACCATCTCTATGTGCTATAAATGTTCATTATTAACTATCCTGGCCCCACCAATGTAAAACCATATGTTTCTCCGTTTTGCCTTTTAAACAATCCTAGAGAGTTCCCCCACCCATCCTTTCTCCCACCTCCTTAACTGACCACCAATGAATTTCATGTAACTTTCCTTATGTCTCCTCCTTTGATTCTAATGTATAAAGTAAGCAAAACTGCCATCCTCGGGAGTATTTTCTCAATCCACCGAGATTTTGCTTCCCAGCATATGTCATCAGTTTGCCTCAAATAAACACATAAAAATTCTCTACAAATGTGGACATTTTCTTATGTCAATATTATCCTCATCATTATCCTTAAAGGACTAAACTTCATTACCAAACTGCTACAGACATCAACACAAACTTAACCCATCATGTTCTAGGCAGACTGAGGCCACAGTATTTCCTAGCTGAGAAGAGCACGGGAAGAGGGTGCAAATCTGCGGAAGGCAGTCTGGCTTCTGCACTTATTGTTTTCCAAAATGAACAGCATTTTTCAAAGGCTCAGGACACTAGGAAATCACCCTCTGCTTTACTATACGCCTCCATCACCAGTAAGGAGGCTGCTATCCCAATACCTATTTGCCAAAAATAAAAGCTAAGGAGGTGTTTCAGAGGAAGTCTGTGGAAAGAAAATGCAAGCTGGTTTTATTTTCCTACAAGCTACAATTAAATGGCTTTGCCTTTGCAATCATACTTCCTACCTAGAATTCCAGTAAGTTCAGATGCGCCCCATAGACTTAAACAAAATTACAAAGAATCTGGTTGACTGAAACTGGGCCCAGCCCACAGATACTACCAGCCTGTTTCACAGCACTAGGTGAGTCTGGAAAAGAAAAAGGAGATTGTGGTAGGGGGGTGGAGGACGGTGGTCAGCACAATGCTTAAACATCTGCCGAGTCAGAAAAGTTAGACACTGCTTTTAATTTCACGCAAGATTCCATCATTCAAAATAAAATGCAATATAAGCCTATAAGCCTCATCAGTGACAAAGCGAATAAAAAATACGTTTGTATTTGCATACATTCAAATCCTCAAACTTCCTAGAGGAATCTATACAAATGCCCTTCTTACAAATAAATCAAATTCTCAGTCTGACAGGTCTACTCACTGTTGCCCCTTAACTGTTGTTCCCTTCAGCTACAAGCTTCCCCATAGCCAGGCATCCTTCACACCCTCCTTTTGGGAGGATCTACCACACAGGCATCTGGCCTTCCCACAATTCCCCAAGGACCCTGGCGAACTTCTGGGATGCACACATTTTTTACCAGGCTTTCAAGAGAACCTTAGAATGAATGCTTGGGGGATAAGCCCGACCCTTTCTATCCTTTCCATTTGCTCTCAGGTCCTGGCTTCCACAGTCCTAAAACTCCTGCATGGTCTTCAGGCCTCCAGTCCCTGCTCTGCTCCAGGCCATCAAACCCTGCTGGATCCACATCCCAAAGCACTTGTCAGACCACCTTCCATCCCCAATGGTTCCTTTGTCTACCCCATACATCATCATTTCCTGAGTCTCTACAGAGAGCTTGCAAAATGCACAGAAGGCACAGGCCGCAGCTCACCAGGAACTTTCAATGGAGTTGGGGAGGCTGCATACCCAGGCAGCAAACAATCAAGGCACACAATAAGGAAGGAGTATCTATTTCAGTATTCCGTGTGGGTGCAGTAAAATGCTAAATTGTGAGGTATGAATAATTAGAAAATAAGAAAGAACAAGCAGCTACTTGTGAGTATGGAAAAAATAATGAAGGAAGAAAAAAAGAAAGATATCAGAACCAAAACAATCAGAGAGGGCCCTAAAAAAGAAGAAAGGGAGATGTGACCTGAAAGTTTTAAGGGCTGAATAAGAAAGGGGAATTAGGACAAGAACAAGGGAAGAACAGGAGAAAAAATTCCACTTGAGATTCTTCAGGGCAAGTGACAATTCTTACCGTTTCCCTAGTGTCTACCACGAAGTATTAAGCATTCAAGTGAATACTTTCAGTAAGGCCAGTGTGTACAATCATGAAAAAACAGGCAGAGGAATTCAACCTTGATTCAGTAAGTAGTAGGGAGCCAATGAAAATTCTTGAGCAGGAAACTCAACCTGATCCAATTCAACAATCATTAACTGAAGGCCTACTATGTGAGAGGCATCGGAATACAAGGTCCTCACCCTCAAGGGGCCCGCCACCACAGGAAGGGTTGGTAATACTACCTCCCACACACACACAAGGCTTCTTCATTCTCTTACCTAGTCTCACCTGGGACAAGAACCATGTTCACGGGAGACGGGCCTGGCAGGAGAGCCTGAAACAGCCTGGGAGGCCAGACAGGATGATGAGGTCTGACCAGGGTGGTGAAACCCACAGAAGAAAGAATTGGCAGGCACTGCTTAATGCCTGGGAAGGAGGGCTCAGCAACAACGACACAAAAGTCAGAGAACAGGTAGTAGACTCGGGTTCCCGTTCCCAGATAGTGACATTATCTTCAAGCCATGCTTTGGCTCCCTCACCACCAAACGCTAAGATCACTGAGCCTGGCCATTCTGCCTGTTTCTGGAAATGGGGGTTTACACATTCCATCCTTCCCGTCTGCCCAAGTTTTTCTGTGCTAGTTGTGATTTCCTGTAATTCCCATTCGCAAGGGGGTAAAGGGTATTTACACAGAAGAGCTCACAATTCCTTTGTCCATCACAATAGAGATAAATACATCTCAATAGTCCTAAAGTTTTTCTTATTCTGGGAAGAAGAAAAAAGGAGGAAGCATTACATTTAAAAAGTCTTAACACAAGAATAAACTCAAAATGGATTTTTTTAAAAAGCCTTGAATCATGAGTTTTCCTCCTAGGAAGAGACTTCCCAGCTGCAGTTAGAGAGGGAGGAGGGATGAGACCGCGAAGTATCAATCCTGACAGCCAATACCCCTATAGCGGAAAAGAGGCCCAGGGTCCCTCACCACTTGGCTATGTGCAAAGTGAGTACAAAACCAGGAAAGCAGAATCTACATAAACCAGGCCAAATGCTTGAATACACAGCACCACTGCAAATCAGTAGTTGGCATTCCACACTAACTGCTCTGAAGGGGAGAGGACGCTTGGGGGCAAAGGTGTTGTTGAGTGCCTGTCCCCACGTGGGCTGCCTAGTATAAAGTTGTAAGTCACAGCAGGGCTGGACTGGCTCCCCGAAATGTGGCCCTCCCCGGTAATATCCTGTGGGCCACTCTGGCACCCTGGCCATCCCAGATTGAAGTAGCAAAATAACAGGTGAACAGTGGTGATCTGGTGATCTCTGGAAGGGCATCGAGCTTGAGATGTGAACCTTTAGAAAGGAAGAGGGAATGAGCCCTCTTTCCTAACCATTAAACAAGAACGGGGCGGGGGGGGGGGGCAGGGGGCAGTGCAGATTGAATGAAAAACAAGCAGTTGGTTAAAATGACTTGGAGTGTTTGACATTTTCTAAACAAGTACTTCCCGCCCACCTGTGACAGATTCTGACTGCCTGAGAACAGTCACACCATACCCCTCACAGAGGGTCTCAGAGAACTAACGCTACAACGTGACTGAGATCGTCTGTTACCAGAAAGCATTCTGCCAGTGCTCTGCTGAGGCTTCCTATGGATGGCAACGGTTTGTTTTCTTTTATAAACTTGTGTCTGTGGGAAGTGGGATGATTGGTCATCCTGCAAGACTCGATTCTGCAGCAGGGTGGTTACAACACTCATGAAACCTCGGGATAATAAGAGTAATAGCATCATTATCAACTGGCCACTGATGGCTTGATCACTGTACATGGGTTTAAGCATTTTTGTTCTAATAGCTGATTTAATCCTCACCACAACCTTGAATAGTAGGTACTCTTACTATCTCCGTTTTAGGCAAGGCAGAGAGGTTAAATTTGCCCAAGGTCAGACAGATAGCAATTCCTGAGGCCAAGATGACAAATTAAGCTGTTTGACACCAAAGCATACAATCTTGGGAGAGGTTCAAATTTATTCCATGTCAATGTAATTCATTCATTCATTCATTCATTCATTTTTGAAATTTGATAAGCGCTTAGAGACTTTTTAAAAAGATTTTACTTAATTGTTTTTAGAGACAGGGGACAAGAGGGAGAAAGAGAGGGAGAAAAACACCGATGTGAGAGAGAAACCACAAGTGACTGCGTCTCACACATGCCCTGAGCAAGGACCGAACCTGCAACCCAAGCAAGTGCCCTGACCAGGAATCAAACTGGTGACCTTTCGCTTTGTGAGACAACACTCAACCAACTTAGCCACACCAGTCACAGAACTCTCATTCATTTTAAATATTAAAACTATCCTGGATATATTATGGAACAGGAGGCAAAATTCCCATACATTATAAAAAGAAACCAGGAAGCTTTGAAGAGTATTCACACTGCTCCTTGGCGTTCCACACTCTCTACAGGTGGGCTTGGGCTTGGCTTCCCAGCTGTATATCAGAACCAGAGCACCAAGAAGTGTGTTTGCACACCACAGTCCCATCCACAAGGGAACTGATTCCCAAGGTAGGGTGTTCACAGGTTCTAAAGCACACTTTCAGAAACACTGCTTTGGGGTATTCTAAAGCCACCGCAAAATTTGGGAACTAGGTCATTAAAAGCTGATGGCTAACTCCCCTGAACTGCTAATGAGACAAATAATCACTTTCCGTCAGAGGGAACCACAGGCTAAAAAAGCTGTTGACAGAATGGAGAGCAGTGAGATAGAAATTCAGAGACATTAACTCCCAGAGCTCTTTTTACCTTTCGACACGCAGCAGATAAAGAGACTGTCGTCTCCGCCCCAGTCTTCCACATCGAAAATGACCTGGCTAGAAGCTGTCTCAAAAAATGAGCTTGATTTCTCTGAAAAGTAAGTGCCAAAGATGGAAACATTGCATATGAATGATCCAATGCAGATATCCTTAATAGAAACTTCAACAGCAACAGGCTGAGAGAGGAAGAGTTATTTTTTTTTTTTAATGTGTGTTCTTTAAAAGTCCCAACACAAAGCACATTGCCTGGGATCTTTGTACTGGTTTGTAAGTTAAATAAAGAAGTGCTTGCTGTAAAATTTTGCCTCTGTTTCAGAGTCAGTAAGTGTCTGACACTCAGATACGTGAGCTCACCAACTCTGTCCTTCCTCCTGGGCTTCAGTTTCTATTTCAATTGCATTACTACCTGAGAAAGACAGCATCAAGTTCAGGAACAGTTTCAGTAATTTAATTAAGTTGTGCCGAAATGCTAATAATGCTTTCTCAAGCACCAGCCTGACCTTTCCCTGCTCCTGTCTGGCCTCTGAAGGTAAGTCCTGACTGCTGCCTCCCCTTGAGGTGGAATCCCTCCTCCATTATCGGATTTCCTCGCCCTCTTTGCAGCGGCCACCTGGTGTCAACAAGAGTTCAGACTGCCTGACCCTGATACTTCCCAGCTGTGCAGCCTACAAAGGTGTTCCTTATCATCTTTTGGCAACATTTTTCACAACTGTAAAATGAGTGTAATATAAGCAACCTATTGTACTTCAAAACTGCTATGGAGATTAAATAAACTAATTCATAGAAAGCATTTAAAACGGTGTCTGGCACTCAGAAAGCACTCAATATGTATTATCTTTTATTATGAGTCTACCTTGTAATATTAAGAAAGTTTTGCATAAATCTAGAGCTTTATACTTTTCAAAGCAGTCTTCAATTCATTATTATTACTGCGGTCATTCCTCAGCATAACCATTTAAGTTAGACAAGACTGAGAGTTTATGAACACTTCTCGCTATAAGAAAAAGGAACCAGCCCGACCACTGGAGCTGTTTACTTAGCATCCCTCTCCTCTCACTGGGTCAGCGGCCTGCCTTAGCTGTCTTTGTATCCCATCCCCCCACGCACGGACTAGCACGTGTCAATAAATCAGTGTTGAACTGCACCGCGTGGAGGGCAGTGCAGCCCCAGCTTAGTGGCAAGGAACTGGGAGGAAATCAGACTCACCATTCCAGGGAATTCCTGGCTCCCTTGAACAGACACAAGAGGCTACCTTTTCCGGTCCTGACAGAAACTCATCCCTGAGAAGGAAGGGAACACCGGCAGCAGTGGGTGCAGGCAGCGGGTAACTCAGAGCGACTGTCCCTCCACAACCTGAGGCAGCAGAGAGTCGATAACGGCATTACCCAGCCTCTCCTGCTGGGCCTGATGAGGCTCTATCAATGCAGTGTCTCGAGACAGATAATGCTGCCTTCGCTAACTAAAGTGGAGGCTGCCTTTCAATAGAGTACAGGCCAGTCTATAAATACCAGGGATTAAAAGGCTTTCTGCAGGGCCCAGCTGCCACCTGCCCAAATACAGAGACTATCTGGTCCTCCAGGCCACAAACAAACCCCGCAGAGCTTCCTCCAGGGAGGAGCTGCCTTCATACCAATGGTATATCCTCTCCAACCCTTTTCTCCCAGCTTAGTTTATTTTTGTTAACAATCCTCTCCTTTCCACACCCTGCAGCCAGGACCATCCACCCCAGGCACCCCTCCACCGCTGCTCCAACCTGGCCCCGCCCTCCTCCCTCCAGGCGTTTGTTTTCTGTCTCCCTCACCGCCTCACACTCTTTACCCCAATTGCCTTACCTCATATATTTTATCTGCTCTGAAAAAAACACAGGCTACAGAATCACTCCAACCTTGGTTTTTAGCTCCAGTCTAGTAAATTGCAGCACTTACCTTTCTCAGCTTGGTGTTCTCATCTGTGCAGTGAAGACAGGCCCGGCTCGGGACAGCACCCAGCACAGCGCCCAGCAAGCACAGCGCCCGCAGGGCCCGTGCACTGGACACTTCCGCCTTGTGCCACTCCCCGGAGGGTTTTTCTTTCTGGGCTCTGGGACCCTGATACAGTCCCTCTTTCTAGGTTATCATACCTGCTACATCCAAATGTCTTAATCCACAGGAATAACTGGAAAGATGAATATTTTTGTCACTAATGTTACCTGTTTAGCAGGTACATTCTGGGCACATGGTCGCATCAGCAACCTTCAAATCACACTAAAGAGAGGACTGGTCACCTCATCTCTCCCCACCACAAATGACCCATTTGGTGAGGGAAGTAACCAGAGGGGATGGGAAGACTAGAGTTGAGAGTCCCTTCTGGCTAGAAGAGATAAGAAAAGGCAAAAGGAGCACTAAAACCCCAAAGGAAAGATTCTCAAAATTCTACATTTACATGTAAAAATGTTTAAATTAATTCTGACAGCAAGAACATTTGCCAGTTTTACTAGACACGCCATCTGGTTCATTCCTCATAAGGCCCAGGAATGACTTCATGTGGGCCGGGGACTGCCTACAACGTGGCCCCCAAAAGGTGGCCTCCTCGGTGACGGCTCCATGACAGTGTGCCACTCCTCTCTCCCCGGTGCCCTAAAGATGCTCCTGGAATCCATGATCAAGCCTGAAACAAACCCAGGGCTTGGCTCTTTTATAAGTATCTCCTCCAAAACTTCCAGGCAACCACCCTTATAACCAGAATGAATTTAAGCAAGTCCATCTTCAAAACCCAGATAGGTTCTACAGAAACAGGATAAACGGTCTGAACAACCTGTGTCTTCAGGAGGTTTTTACAAAGCAGCTGGGAGGGTGGCTTCTCTACTGAGCAGTCTTATTTTGCGATTAGTTAAGAGGAAGAGGGTCTTTTCCACAAGGTTGTTAAGGTCCTCCAGGAATCTTACTTTTGCCAAGCTAACAGGAAGCATTTTGATGCCATAAATAAGGAAAAGAAACCAGGTGGGGAGTCATAGCTGACATACCTAGAGGTACAGGGACGGGGTTGGTATTAAGTATCAGAAATGAACGCCTCCATAGCAGGCCCCTCGCATCCTTTAGAGACTGATGGGGAATTGTGAAATGTGAACTCAATACCTACACCCAGCACACAGTCCAAAGAAGCGTGAACTAAATGTTTGCCGGCCACCACTAACTGCGGATTTGGAAAAAGTGTATTTGAAACACAAAAACTATCAAGTATGAGAGTCTGAAAAACTGCACACTCCTCATCCAGTCCACTCGGCAGACTTTAGATTGGCACAACTGTTGACACTGCATTGCCTATGTTTTTTACCAACTGGTGAGTGTGTCATGGCCTCTGGGAAGAATGGAGCAAGGCAAATGTGGCGAAATCTGACTCAGAAAGAACCCAAAGGACAAAGGTGAGAAGCGTACTGTACAAACGCAAGGTGAGACACTGGGGGAGCAATCAGCTCTGGCCCCACGGAGTCTCAAGCATGGAGACAGGAATCCCTCGCTCTCTCTGCAAACAATATTGGGCAGAAATCACTCAGGGTTTTTCCTCTCAAAATGTGAATACAGAGAACAGGACCCCAGAGCAAGTATCAAAACCTATGTCCCACCAAGTCTGGCTTCAACTCAACCATTCAATCCCACCACCAACACACAGATAGTTAGGGAGCAGGGCGAAGTTATGGGCAGTACCAAAGTGGTGTGGAGAGACACTCTGCCTTGGGGAAGCTGAGCCCAGCCTTGTGCAGGCCTTCCAGGATGAAAGGGTGAGGGATGAGCAGACTCAGCTGATATGGTGTCAGTGCAGACTACAGCAGCAGGGCGGCTTAACAGCAACCAGACCTGAAGGAGCTGAGACCCCTGAACTCACAAGGGCAGTGGTAAGGAGTCTACTGCCTGCCAAGCCAGAAGGATGCAGAGAGGAAACAAGCCCCTCCCTTTTGTCATTCTGGCTGCAATCCATCTGTCTTGGGAAGAGGAGGAAGGATCAGGTCCTAAGCTGGCCTCTCTACCTCACTCAGCCCCACCAAGGTGACCCTTGACAATCTCCTCTGTCCAGATTAGTGGTACCTTTTACATCTGTGGCCCTGGTCAGCGCTGATAATAGTTCATATTCACCGAGCAATTACCATGTGCCAGATACCAGGCAACTGCTTTACATGTCTCTTCCATACTGTTATCCCCCATTTTCAGGTAAAGAAGCTGGGTCTTAACAAAGAGGCTTAGCCAAGGCCAAACAAACCAGACACAAAATAGCACTACAAGAGCAAGGGCTGACTACTAATTAATATCACTCTTCCCAAATAAACTGCCATTTGAGTGTCTTTTGGTTGTCAGGTACTGTACCTAGTGTTTTAAATATCCCATTTTATTCAATTTTCATAATAATCCCATGAGGGAGTACTTTTAAATGTAATTTAATTAAGTTAGACATACCAGTGAAAAATTCAAATGACACCAAAAAAAGTTTAGGAAGTTACAGTTTCCTGTTACCCTTCCTCACCCTGGAATTCCCTACCCCAAGCATAATCATTAGTATCTTGGTAGCTGCCCTTCTAGAGACAGGTAATGTTGACATGACCATCCCCACTTACAACCAAACTGTAAGTGGCTGAGCTGACACCGAAAGCAGGGTCGGTCTGATCCCAAAGCCCCCCAGCCTCCACCGCCTCCTACTCAGTGCCCACTCCTTAAAACAGTCAGCCGTTTCCATTCAACAGAGGAAAAGGGGAAACTATGCCTGGCCCACAGCCAGCCTTACTCCTCCACTTTCCCAACTAAATGGAAAAAGAGACAGAGCTGGCCAAGCACACCCTGTCCCAGGAACATGAGAACTGCTTTATGGGTCCACAAATCTGAGCTGTCCTAGGCGAGGCAGGACCTTCACCTCTCACCTCTACACTGTCCGCACAGGCTCGTCCTCTGCCTGGGAAAACCAGACCAAGGCAATGGGGAAGAGAAGATCAAGCCTCGCCTACAGGAGAGCCTGGGTTCTTAAGCCAGGGAAAAAAAAGGGTGGGGGGGGACACTCCTTTAGGAACCCTCATGAATTCCCAAGGCAAGACAATCCTCTTTGGAAACAGCATGGGGGTCGGGGGGGCACATCTCAGGGAATCACTGGACCCACTGCTGCTCCCTGGAGTCAGAACACGCCTGCAGAGAGGCAGAAAGAAGACTGCAACAATGCGTGGCACCGAGTAAGTTTGCAGAGCCACTCCAAATCCCCATCACAGGGCCCTTAGCACCCAAGGAACTCAGAATTTTTGGTTCTGGCATACCCCAGCTGGACCCTCTACTAACCCGAAAACTGCACAGATTTCTAGATACCAGGGTTTTGTCTGTATAGCCTCCCCTTCCTCCAAAAATTAAAAATCAAAGCCCTGCAGACTACATGGAGATGCTTCTTCCAGAGGAGATGAAAGCTGCCCTTTTCCAATTGTGGGCACTTTCCCATTTTGTCCCATCCCTACATAAAAGCACACAGCCATACTCACCCTGGGGGTGCCTATGCTTAGTGGGGGTGGGGGAACAGGAAAGGGGTTGTTACACTGCTTTTCATGAGCAAGTTAAAATTTATCCAGTCTGCGGTGCCAGGGGGTTTCCTATTTCCCTGAATGGGATACCAGTGTTTGACCGAGCCTGAGCCCCAACTGACTCAGCGTCACTATTTGCATGTGCAGTGGCTGCTATGTATCTACTGGTCACCAAAGGCCTTTGCTTTCCACTTAAAAAAATGGGATGAAAACCTTCCACAAAGTATTACATGATGTCTTGTGTGATGACTTTGTAAAATGAAAAAATCTTTATTGCTATTAACATGGATACCCAGACTGCAGAGGGAACTTAAACCAGCCCCTTCCACCCTTAAGGAGCTGCAAATCTATAAGGATAAGAGAGACTTACCAACACACGGGAGACCGATGCGAAAAATTTGTTAGATTGTGCGCTGCAAAGAACCCCTGTGAGGGTGGGAGGTGATTTTATGGGAAAGTGCATTCAATAAACATTCATTCAATTACTAAATGTGTTCAGAGGTACTGCTTGAAAAATACCTACCTTGTTGCTATTCACAGAAAATTTTACCAATGCCAAAGGTTCTGAAATCTGTTTATTCTGCTTTTGCTCACACATATCCCAAGAAAAGCAGTCAACATTTGTAGAGAACAGCCTTTCTTTCAAAGATGTGATTTTTCAAAAGGATACACAGACCTTCAAAGGAGATGACCCACATAATTACATTGTGTAATTCCAGAAGTAACAGAACCACCCCGGAAAGAGCTCGATGCTGGAGAACAAACAGAAATGAGACTGGTTTAATTGCTCTGTTGCCTGTAACTAATTCACAGCGGGTGCTAAATTTATATATATATATATACACACACATATATATTTTTACATATCTATGTAGATAAGGCCAAACTAAGATGCATGTGTATACATTGCATTTAGGTCGTGACTAACACCTCCTGAGACATCTCAAAGAATGGCACAGTTCCAGAAACAAAGACCTGCACCTGAAAACTAGGGAGGGTTCTCTGATCTTGGACCAGAGTTCTTAGATCCTTCTGTAGTTCATAGGTGTGATGATAGGGTGTTCATGTTCTTATATGACATGTGCCTCCCACAAGCCTTGTTATGACATCATGAAAAAAAACTCTTAAGGGGTCCTGTGGTTTGTTTTTGACTGACCTCGCTGAAAGATTCCGAACAACCTCCAACGCTCTCTCTTTCCTTCACCTCCTCCTCCCACCTCCGTGGTTCCTGAGCTGCCTTCTTTTCCTGGCACCAGTCACAGTGAACTTGGTGAATGTTAACAGCATTTTATCACCCAGTTTATATTTGTTTTTCATTCAAACCAGGCCTCCTTCCAAATGTCTCTTTTTAGAATTTCATTAATACTGTTCTTTGATTCCACCTCTTCAAGGCAAACGTCCTCAAAATCACCTTGCACTCTCACCTTTTACTTTAATCCTCTACACCTGGTCAATCACTTCTCAATTAACAAATTCATCCAGAAGCTGAGTACAAAGAAGTAGATAGACAGTCATCGGCTTCAGGGGACTTTCAGTCTCAGCCTGGAACCTGGGCCGACACAGAGATGGCTACATGTACAGGTAAAATATACAGGTATGTGCATTTATGGGGAGCCTTATTTTTGCCAGTATTGTATTAGGTCCTTGACTGTCTCCAGCAGGCTACACAGCCACAGATGTATCAGGAAAAGGGACATCACAAATCAACCTCTATACCCAAAACTGAGGCTTGGCGGAGATGGGAGAAAAATGATTCCCTAAGGAATCCATGCCACTGATCCTATTTTTCTTCTCCTAATTTCTCACTGTTGAATCCAAACCTGCTTTTCTGTCTTAATTTAAAAAAAAAAAAAAGTTTTCATTCCCACATGAAAAGTTGATTGGTTAAGTAAAGCCAGAAAACAGGAATCCTCACACCAGACCAAACTCCTAAACCTAGCCCACTCTGTGGTGAAAAGCAATTTGCTTTCTTGCTCAGGACACCAAGAGGAATTCTCCAAGAATATTTTTCAAGCCCTCCTCCCTTTCAGGGCAATCACTGGTTTGGGGCACAGATGGCACTGAAAAAGAATGACTCCTTCAGAGTGGTCACACTGGAAGTCGACTGTACACAACACATTCCTTCAATACTGTTCTCAAATTAAATAACCCATGGGTATTCCCCCAGACTGTTAACTCCACGAGGGCAAGTATCAATGTACACTGAGCACCGATCACGGGTACTCACTAAATACTTGCCTAACAAGTGATTAGATTTACTTCCTTTCGGTTTCTGCAGCAATCATGTACCCACCTCCCACCAGCCTGATGTCACAAGCCAACCAGATTATCAACTCACAAATTATTATGACTTCAAGGTGCAAGGAGGGGGTGGGGGAAGATGGACCAATGAACTTGAAACCCAGAGCCTGTTCTTCTTGTCGTACTGCTGTGTAACAAGCGAAATCCCCACAGGACTGAAACAAGGAGGTAGATGGCCTTCCCATGGTGGGGTTTCTACCTGGAGGTGGACGGGAATCAAGGACTGATCAAGGTGTGGACCAGCCAGCATACCATTTCCTAATTCTCTAGAAATGTCTTGGGCATGCCAAGACACCCACTGAAAGACTGAAAGAGCAGCACCCAGTGAACATGAAACTGCTCAATGGTTTTCAGGATAGGGAAAGGCAGCATATTTCGTTCCTGGCTGGTGAGAGATGCAGTTAAAGAGGTCTGTTCACACTGCATTTGGATGGGCAGCTGATCCCACATAAAATAAACCTGAGGAAATAAGAACCGCAGCCATGAAGGGTTCTGGTCTGCTGCTGTGGCGGGAGGGAGGGAGCATCAGCCTCCCGGACAGCATGTTCCCAATCATTGGGCAGTTCTACTGCCCCTAGGATGACACCAGTTCCTGCCACTGTCACGGCTGGGCAAGGGGCACCCAAAGGGGAAAATGACTCAGAGGACACATATTGGTCTGGAAGCAGATGTGGTTTTCAAACTGCAAAGAAGCACAGCACAGAGACACCAGAGTCCATTTTAAGAACAATTCTCCCCTTAAAGACTCACTCCCCTTTGTATCAATAATTTCACTATTAGACTCAAAACCACATCCACAGGAGGGGCCTGAATTTGTTCCTAACAATATGAATCACATACTCTGCTTTGCTCCCAGTCCCCTGTCCTGGGACAGGCCCAGAGAAGAGAAGCTAAACACACCTGGGTAGAAAGAGCACTAGACCAGGAATCTGGAGCCCTGGCTTCTTCCCTGGCCCTGTCACCACACAGGGAAGTCAGCTCTGAGAACCCATTTTCCATTTTTCTGTTCTGTAAAGTGAGGAGGTAGAATGAGATGATCTCCAAGTCCCATCCTTCCAACTCCAGCCTCTCATGAGCCTACAGAGTCTCTCTGCTGTGCAAGGAGTTTAGTAGTAACATCTGGATAGTATAGTCAAGAATTCAGATCTTCCAGTAAGAGTCTTGTGTCACTTCACTCAGCCTTTTGAGAATCCTAGGACTTGGGAATAGAATTTGCATTAACAGCTAGAGCCCACTCCAAATCCAAAACTGTTCCCAATGAATTATGGCAGGAAAGTTATGACTGCATCCACGCACATTTACATTTACACACACACACAACTACTTTCTGGAAGGACTGATCTTGGGGCTTGGCTCCAGGTACAGAAACCTACTACAGGCATAGGAGAAAATAATTCAAGCTCCTGCTTCCTTCCTGTTCAGTTTGCTGGACAAAGAGCATGTGCCCTGTGTCCCACATTTCTCTCTGGGGTGGAACCATCCTGACCCTCTAATAAAAAAGTAAGGTGGCCTGCCCTGGCTGGGTGGCTCGGTTGGTTGAGTGTCATCATGTACACGAAAAGGTTGAGGGTTCAATCTCCAGTCGGGGTGTGTACAGGAAGCAACTAATCAGTGTTTCTCTCTCTCTCTCCCTCTCCCTCCCTCTCCCTCCCTTCTCTCTCTGTAAAATTAGTAGACATGTTCCTGGGTGAGGATTTAAAAATAAAAAATAAAAAACAAACAAAACAGTAAGCATAAAGTTTACTCTCACTTTTTTTTTTAAAGATTTTACTTATTTTTAAATAGAGGAGAAGGAAGGAAGACAGAGAGAGAAATATTGATTGGTTGCCTCTCTTATGCACCTAGACCAGGACTGAACTGGCAACCGAGGTACATGCCCTGACTGGGAACTGAAGCAGTGACCTTTTGCTTTGCAGGACAACTCCCAACCAACTGAGCCACACAGGTCAGGGCAAAGTTGATTCTCTATTAAAATAAAAAAAAAAATTAGGTGGCCAGCATATTCACGCTTGATCCAGGAGCAGAGAAGGCAAGACCAGCTACTGCACTATTTTAGTAACTTGGCTGGTATGATGTAAAACCATCCAAGGGCAGATCCTGTACAGGAAATGACACTCCCAGCAGCACCATCTGTTCTTCTTTGTGTCTTGCATGGTCTGTATTTTTAACCTCTGGTGCAACTGAGGTCCACCAGCAAAGAGCCCTCCCTGCTACCTGGCTGGCTGGCTCTCCATTCAGTAAGCATTCCACTGCCCAGCCTAGCAGAAGCCTCGGAGCAGGTGCACCAACCCTGGCATGGGATTTTTCATACAGAAAGGACATGCTTCTGAGAACCATAAATTACACTTGATAAGGAAGGCTCTGTGGGGTTCACAGTGAAATTCTCTCCATAAAACACATGATGTGATTTAGAACTGAAGCTTCATGCTGAAAATGCTCTTTAAAATTAAAAAAAAAAAAAAAAAAAAAAAAAAAAAAAAACAGCAGTGCATGTGCACTGAATTCAGGCACTACTGCACCTGTCAACTCTCACAAGTGTTGGAAGTTCTGCACCAAAGATTTGGAAACAATGCTACAGGAGAGCTCAAACTTCATAAACGCAAGATTCTGTGTGTGTGTGTGTGTGTGTGTGTGTGTGTGTGTGTGTGTGAAACATCTTTTCTTAATTCAAGGCATTATTCCCAAGAGTTTTTGTTAGAACCCTGTTCTTCCCCAAGCAAACGACATGACCAAGTACAATGGTAACTCCAAAACAGAAATATGAATGCAGCTCTTAAAATATCTCCCTGAGAAATGGAAATATATACCCACAAAAAAAAAAAAAACACCCCAACTTCATACATGGATGTTCATAGCAACATCATTCCTAATCACTGAAACACAAATACCCAAAATGCCCATCAGCTGGTGAATAAACAAAAGGTGGGGCATCTATGAAACAGACCGTTCAGCAATGAAGTGCAATGAGCACCGCTATACGCCACGATACAGGCAAACCTCGACAACGTTATGCTGCGTGAAAGAGGTCAACGACTAAAGACCACATATTGTATGATTCTGTTTATGTGAAATGTCCAAACAGGAAAACCATAAAGAGAATAGATTAGTTAGTGGTGGCCATGGGCTGGGAGCATCATAGAGGAACAGGGAGTGACTACTAATGGGGTTTCTTTTGGGGGTGATGAAAATGTTCTAAAGTTAGATTGTAATGATGGTTATACAATTCTGTAAATATACTAAAATCCACTGACTCGTCTAATTGAAAAGGGTGAATTTTATGATCAATTATCTCAATAAAGCTGTTTTTTAATGAACTATAGAAAAGATCCCTGAAAGTATAGTCTTTAAAGCTGTTTTTTTTAATTAGACGAAATAAAATCGCCCCCCTGAAAAAAAATCTCCTTGAGCAAACTTAGAAATAATCTAGATGTTTAAGAGATGATATTTAAACCAAAGATATCTATTTGATGGAATATTATAAAGCCATTAAAAATAATTACAAAAGGCCATATGCCATGATAAGAAAAATGTTTATGGGGCCTGGCTGGTATAGATCAGTGGCTTGAGCACAGGCCTGCAAACCAAAGGGTCACTGGTTCGATTCCCAGTCAGGGCACATGCCTGGGTTGTGGGCCAGGTCCCCAGTAGGGGGCATGCGAGGCACAACCACACACTGATGTTTCTCTCCCTCTCTTTCTACCTCCCTTCCCCTCTCTCTAAAAATAAATAAATAAAATCTTTTAAAAAATGTTTATAGGATAATGCTAAGTAAAAAAAAATACAAAAGTGACTGTAATCATATTACCAATTAAAACAAAAGAGAGAATACATGGAAATGATGTTTGTGTTAAAATGGTAGAAGCATGGAGACTTTTTCTCCTTTATTTACCAAGCTTTCTGTAAAACTGTCTCAGTATACTGATTTTTTTAAATCCCCCTGTCTTTCTTCACACAATTTGTCTAGCTACAATGTAAAATGCAAAATAAGCAAAACCACTTTGTTCTCTTTTTTCAAGTTCCCTTTCTTAACCTCCACACAGTCAGTGCACTGAGATCAACTCAGAGCAGCCCAAAGAAGGAAAAGTGGGATAAACACTGCTATCCTGTTCCCAGAAGCCAGTTTCACTTTACGGGCTTTGTCGGGCTTTGTCGGAAGCCAAGACCTACCATAGCCAAAATTTCACCAAGGACAGTCTACACACCGAGCAATTCCACGCTCGGATCTTAAACTTATATGGGTGAAGGCAAGTCACCGCTGGCAAGAGGCTGAACCTGAAAAGACTGGACGTTCCCTCTCCTAAGAAAGGATGGCAAGGAAGGGAGGACTGGGAAAGAGCCCCGGTTTGAGTCTCTTCTCGTGAGGTTTTGGGTCCCATCTCCAACTACAGGAGAAGAGAACCCTGAGTCATTTCACTTTCACCACAGCAGATCCTCTTCTGAGTAATAAAGAATTGCCAGTCACCAGCTCTACCGTCTGCAAACACACTGAGAACCTATTACTGTCATCAGGAATCCCAGGCTAACTTTCCCCAAATCAAGGAAACAGGCCCTGCCAAAAAAAAAGTACAACACTGGTATATGTGTGTGGGAGGCGGTGGTACATTTACAGGCACATACCTATCAGGTAATTTTAAGGATCTACTAACAATGGCGACAGTAACAGGGAAGTACATCTGTTTCTGCTTGAGAAAAATGCTTCGATAATATCCTGTTTCTAATTCTTGGCATGCAGCCTTCAGATTTCAAGGGTAGCTATTTTCCTCTTTTGAGATTAAGAGCCAGGGTGAGAGAATACATCACAGGTAACACCAGGCTCTGTGAAATTCATTTAGTTTCCACTGCCATTGCATTTTCTGCTGTTGCTCTACCAATACCTTCACAGGGACTCAATTGTCCCCCAGCCCTGACAACAGCACAGGTGGCCTTTCCTGGCTGAAGTGAATCAGCTTGGTGCCACGGCAAGGTCTACCAGCAGAGTGGAGACTTCCACATTCAGGTAAGAACCAGAGGAGGCAGAACAAACAGAGGAGCCCCGCTGGCTTCTAGGCCAAAGGGCTAAAAGGGAAAGAAAAAGGACACCATCACAGAAGCACAACAGCACAAGAAAAAGGAAACATCCACAGGTGCCTAACAGGCTCTGTGGAAAAACTTAAGGCTCATAAGAGGTAACTTGTTCCCCAGCACCTCTACTTTTGCAGATAAAGACGTTTACAAAGATACAAACTTACCATCATCCTAGGGAGCAAAGGCTCTTGTCTTGAATGTGACCCAGGGTAGGAGTAAACAATCCTGATGCTCAAAGACAGTCGCCCCAGTGATGTCCTGAAATCGTTTCACTGGTCTCAGATTCACAGCTGTTAGCAGCTTCAAATCCGCCTCGCAAACCCCCCGGTCCCAACCTCAGACAACATCCTCCACTCCCACCCACAAGAAAACAGCCCTCCTGAGTGACAGGCATTGTTTCTCACTGCTCTAGTTTCCCAGTTCCCTGCAATGTGGCAAACTAACTTAAGAATATTAATTTTTTTAAAAAACATTCTATTAAATGAAATCTCACTACAGTGGGATACACAGGTGACCCCTAGACCAAAGCCATCTTGAGGAGAAACTGGGGGAAAGAGTCTCTATTATCACATATGCATTTGTCCCAATGCTTACCCTTAATCCAAGTATCTTAGCCCACACCATTCAAGTCTGTACCAGAGAAGTATTTGCTTTCAAAGTTTAAAAAAAAAAAAAGGCACTTAGCTTCTTCTATTATTTGTTCCTTCTCATCTTTCTCCTAGTGCTTGATGGAATACACCCCAAACAAGACCTCCCTACTGCCCAGGCAGATGGAATAGGGACAATGAATGCTGCCTGTCAGCTTCAACTGGAGTTCAGGAGCTCAGTAAAATGCTTCATGCACGGCAATTACACAACCTGGCCCAATGGAGCTGCTGAAATTCAGGCCCCCAAGTAGGTATTTCAGACCTATGAGAGGGCATTGTAACCCTGCTGCTATCTCTCCGTGAATGGTCCCTTGGTACCTAGGGAACTAGAGGGACAAAGACAAGCGCAGGTGCTCTCTGACCTTCCTTCTCTGCCTGCAAGGGGCTCTGCTAAAGATGTTCTTCCCAGTTCACTTGTCTGGATAAGGCAATGAGGAAGATTACGTGGTCCAGTCATTGTTTTTAAAGAGACTGTAATTCTCTGAGCCCACTAACAGACACCCGTAGATACTTGGTTGTCAGAAGAGCTAAGAATATGGAAAAAGAGCACAAGGAAAGATCTAAAACATAAGGCAAGTTTTTATCTGGGGGTCAGAAAAGCATGGATAGAGTGAAACTGTGTGAAGTAGCAATAAACCTGAAATAAGTTCTTACTTTTAAGAAGCCATATATGTGTATGGAGGGGGAAGACAACTGCAGGAATTGCCGCTCCAGCAACAGAAAAGAAGGAAAACCCCTGCCAGGAGATGCACCATTACATAAGAGCGCACGTTTAATCACCACGAGATGGAGACCTGCCAGGAAACCAAAGTGCTGAGGTCTCTTCAATCTGCCAGGCTGTGCCTGTAACACCTTATTCTACCCCTCCTCTCTGTCAACCCAAATTCTGGGCTTGGGGAAGGCACACCTCTGCAAATAAGTTGAACTCTGCCATTCAACGGTGAGTTTGCTCTCAGGATTCAAACACTTAAGGGCAGAGGTGGGGGTAAGGCCCTACTCTGAGCATCCAGGGCCCTGCCACAGTCCAGCTAGCTGTAGGTGAGGACTTCTTTCACATGCCATTTCTACCACAGTATTCAAAAAGTGGCTGTGTAGACAGGAAGTCCTATCTATCAGGCCTCTAGTTAACTCACTGGGCTAAAGTTCCTTAAGCAGCAAATGGCCAGTAATAATAATTAACAACATAAACAAAAACAAAATTGACTTAGATACTGTGAACTCCATGAGGGCATGGCTGGACTCTGTCTTATTTATTCAGTATCCCTAATACCTACCATAGTGCCTGACATACATCCTGTATCACATAAATATTTGTGAGTACTGAATGAAAGAAAGAATGAGCCCCAGCCAGTGTGGCTCAGGTGGTTGGGCGTAGGTCCCGCAAACCGAAAGGTCAAGGGTTCGATTCCCAATCAGGGCACATGCCTGGGTTGCCAGTTCACTCCCAGGTCCTCCCAGGTCCAGGCGAATATGGAAGGCAACCAACTGATGTTTCTCACATCGATGTTTCTCTCCCCTTCTCCCTTCCCCCTCTCTAAAAAGTTAAATTAAATTTTTTAAAAAGAATGAATTAATGAAGAAATGAATGTTGTGCACACACACCAAAATGTGTATCTTGAAGACAGAGTCAAGGGTGATCAGTAGTGCTTTTGAAAAGACTCTAGATTTGCAGGGGTGCCCAACCTTTTGGCATCTCTGGGCCACACTGGAAGAAGAAGAGTTGTCTTGGGCCACACATTAAATATACTGAAACATGTAATCACAAAAAAATCTCATAATATTTCAACTAAATTTACCATTTTGTGTTGGGCCTCATTCGTAGCCCTCCTGAGCCTCATGCAGCTCACGGGCAGTGGGTTGGACACCCCTGTATGACTCCACTTTTACCAAAAGATAAGCAAACTACAAACAGTAGAACATAGTGGATAACAGTGTGGGCTCCACCACGAGCTATCTCTGTGACCTTGAGCAAGTTATTTGTTTGGCTTTGGTCTCAATTTTAAAAAAATTGAAATAATAATACCTACCAAAAAAAGGTGGTTGATTAAATGAGATCAAGAAAGTAAAGTCCTTGGCACAAGACTTGATACACAGTAAGTCTTCAAGAACTTCCCCCTATTATTGCTATTATTGTTGCTTTATTAAATACCTCCTTTACTGAGGTGGAGGTGGAGACCCCCTCCCAAACCCTGGAAGTCTCACTTCTGGTTCACTATGCATCTAGCTAAAAATGCAAAGCCCATAAAATTCAGAACTCAACGCCAAGCACATGTCTCTACTAGCCTCCACTAGATGGTGACAATTTGGGTGTGGAATTCCCAAAACAGAAAAAGAGTGTGTGTGTGTGTGTGTGTGTGTGTGTGTGTACCTCATTCATACACACATTTGAAACCAGAAGAACGAAAAGATCAAAAAATGAATTATACTGTGAAGGATGGAAAGACCCACTTCCCACCTCTGTAGATCTAAAACTGAAGTAAATACCTACGGCTTAATTGTGTGTGCACCTCTGTACAAAGCACACGCAAGCCCAGTTAGCAAGAGCAACAAAGCCCAATGAGATGCCTGTCACCGAGAGAACATTCTATGGGAACAACAGCATTAGGCCAGAGACCTGACTTTGACGCCTCTTTTCTACTGGGTCTTACGGTACCCAAACCACCTCCCCCTCCTCATCTCCAAACAGGTAACTTTTTCCTTGTTCAACAGCCCCACAGCCACAATCCTACCGGAGGGTCAGACCTACACTAATATTTGGAGTCTCTAAAAAGCAGGAGTAAAAAAAGAAAGTCTGCATATGTAAACAGGAAATGGTTTCGGTAAGTCTCAGCCGGGATAATAAGAGAAGTTTTTGAGATTAAACACCATACGGGACGCGGGGGCTGCAGAAAGCTCCGAGGCTCACGCACACGAACTACAAGGTTTGCTCAGGAAATCCACCGTCGCTAAACAAAACCTGCCCACGCGCGGGACCCGCAGCTTTAGCGTGCTGGAGGGGAAAATAATAGTGATAAAAGAAAGAGGGCCTCAGCCTACCTCCTTCTCGGATGGCGATCCGCCAACTGTGGTCTCCACCCTGAACTCCCAGGCAGCGAGCGCGACCCCGCACGCCGGGCGAGGCCAGGGCGGCGTGACTCGATCCTGGCCACTACGCTCCCGGCCGCAAACCGGTCGTCCGATCCTCCTCCCGGCCTCGGCAGTCTCTCCGGCCGCTCTCCGGGCACCGGGCCCGGCCGGCCCACGCCGGGTGACAGCGAGACAGCGCAGAGCAGCTGACGGCGAGCGGCGGGCCGGGGTTCCCCAGAGGCCCTCCCGGGCGGTGCGCGCCAACCCGGAGCCGCTGACAGCCGACCCGGAGCACCAGTGACACAAAGGCGGACCCTGCCGCTCCCCGGCCACGGTGACAACTTACCCGAAGAACGGTGCAGGGACCTCCTGGAGGGGGGCGCTCGCAGCTTCCGCGGCGCCGGGATCTGCTCCACTGCCTGCGCGCGGCCGCAGTTCTCTCGAGTGTAGGCGAGACCTCGCGTG
The DNA here is from genome assembly GCA_004027475.1 of Anoura caudifer. NCBI lineage: Eukaryota > Metazoa > Chordata > Mammalia > Chiroptera > Phyllostomidae > Anoura > Anoura caudifer. The sequence continues at coordinate 72,140 of PVKU01001095.1, forward strand.
CCCCGCGTGCCCTTGTCCCGCTGGAGCTAGACCGCGCTGCGGGAGGAGAAGGCGGGAGGCAGGGAGCGAGGCTGTCGCCGGCTGGGGAGAAAGGAACACGGCGGCGGCGGCAGCAGCAGCTCCCGCGTCACTGGCCCAGCTGTACCGTGCGGGCGGGGGCAGAACCGGGGAGGGGGGGCGGGTAAGGAAATGAGGAGGGGCGGGGCCAGGCGCTTACGCAACAAGCACCGCCTTCCCGCCGCCGCGACCGCCCCGCTGGGAAGCTCCAGCATTCGACAACTGCCAACACGCAGGCGCTGGCGGCCCGGGAAAAGGTGAGTGGGGGTGGGGGTGATGGGAGGGCCTTAAAGAGACAGTCTCGTCGACTGCGCTGGAGTGGACTGGGCGGTGGTATAGGCTCGGACTGTAGCAATTACAGTGCGTCCTCCAATTCTTTTACCATTATTACTAATTTTTTGGAGATTATTTGGATCACTATTATTTGCAAAGAGTTCGTCTGCTCTCAGACTCACAAGGTACTTTCTTGCTTGTTGCCTTTCTAGCTTTTAAATCACTTGCCAGACTTACTGCTGAGGCAGATCATTATTTAAGCAGTACTTCCCAAAGTATGGCACATAGACTGCAAACGTCAAAATTGCTCGGAAGGGGTGGGTGTAAATGCAGATTTGGGGGTCTCACCTCCAACCCCTTTTGATTACATAAAACTAGGGCCAGATTTGGGAATCTGTTTTAATGAATATTCCGAAGTGATTCCTCAGCACACTAAAAGCACACGACGAATCTCAAGGTTGAGAAAACTGAAATTAAGAGCTTAAACAGGCAGAGGCCTAGCTAGAATCCCGCCACACTCCTAACTTTATTTCCCATCCAGAGTCTTGCCTCCTGTGGCTATTTTCCGGCACCTGCTGTGTGAGTAGTTTGTGCACTGTGGCTACATCAGTTACAGGTGAACTCACCGTGTTCCTAGGAGATGTCTTCCCCTGATACATTTACAGGGCTTGTGGCCCCTTGATGGTGATGATTGTGATTTTTTTATCTTTGTGCCCCAGGGCCTTGAACAGTACCTGTCTCACAGGTGCTCAGTAAATGCTGACACCTTCCTATTTGGTAATCAGTGCCAGAGTCTGCACTTAGACCCACAATTTGTGGAGAAGTCAATCATCCCAGTTTGCTTGGGACTAAGGGTGTTCAAGGGACTAGGACTTCCAGTGCTGAAACTCGGACAATCCTGGGCAAATTGGGATAAGTTGGTCATTGACGTGGTGTATAAGAGGACACCGTATTCCTTCTCTCTCTCCCAGGAATCTATCTAGTAGCTTGTGCCTGTACCACTTGGAAGCCAGGAAAGAGGAGCTTGGCTCCCTGAAAGTGAAGGAGAGAAAAGGTTCAGAATTAGTATATTGTACCTCTGTTATTAATTGTTAATTATAACAACAGGAATGATGACAGCACCTATTATTAAGCACCTACTGTGTGCCAGGTACTGGGTAGGGACTTTTATACATGCATCCACTGTCAAACAAACTCAGAAAGAGTCTGTAGGCTTTGGCTAGAAATAAATGATAAATATTTATTCAAAAGTCTTAGGGTTTGTAAACCTGAAACACAATTAGGCCATACCCAGAGTGTTCCAAAGAAAAAAGAAAAGCTAAGAGTTCTTTTTTTTTTTTTTTAATTTTCACCAAAGGATATGTGTATTGATTTTAGAGAGAGGGAATGGGAGAGAGAGAAACCTTGATGTGAGAGAGAAACATCCACTGGTTGCCTCCCATACGCACCCCAAGAGGAGTTCAAACCCACAAACTTTTTGTGTATGGGATAATGTTCCAACCAACAGAGCCACCCGGGCAGGGCAAACTAAGAATTCTAGAATTCTTAGGGTAAAACTAAGAATTCTTAGGGTACATTCTTGAGAAGAATCAGTTCTGCATTCTTAGCCTCTGGATTGATCTGAGATGGTAATCCTCTAGATGAACTGTGGTCTGGATAATGGATGTCAGGTGATCTGGATACATGCATATTTTTTATTTAGTTCTTCAGGAGGGAATCAGAGGGTTATCTGAAGGTTTGATATATATCCAGACATTGAAATGACTGGAAAGTTCAAAAGATTAAGTTGCCAGGCTAGTTAAAAAAAAATGAGAATAGAATAATTTCCTCATGCCTCAACCAACCTGATTTAGTATTTAGAAGAGTGACTGTAGTGACTCCATTTTATTTCTTCACTCTATTATTCACAACTAATTTTGACAATAATCCTCCAACTTAAGTATCATTGACACCATTTTACACATGAAGAAACAGGCTCAGGGAGATTTTTATGATATCAAAAGCTGCATGGCATGTATGTTTTTGCAAAACCAGAATTCATTCTTGTTTTTTCCAAAAGTCACATTTTTTTTTCATATAAATAAGCGGTCCCTCCTCCCTCCAATAAAAATAGCAAATAATGACCTAAATTGTCTTTACTTATCTCTTGATCTTTTAAAAAGTGTTTCTTTGCACACCAGCTCATTTTATCTACACAACATCCCCATAAAATATTATTATTCCCCAATTTTACCTATAAGGAAGTTGAGGCACCAAGCAGATGACTGGCTTGTCTGACCTCAAACAGGAGTTAGCATGAGGTTTCCCTTGTTTTGATTTGAGATTCCTTGGGCAGCCTCCAAAGTCCCAAAGAAGTAAACAAGTAAACCTGCTTGTCCCCAGAGGAGGTGGAAGTATTCAAGCCATGTTACCTCAGAAAGTCAGAGTCCACAATGGGTGGACCAGCAGGGCTGGGCCAGCACAGCTGAGAGGCGGTTCCTACTCCTGGGGAGGAAGAGCCTGAGCTCAGGCAGTTATCTGAATATGTGGCCTGAGCCATCACCTGGGGCATCCCTCCTCTGACATGTTAGGAGCCTATGAAAGCCAGGCTTGGTGGCCCCGCCCCCATTGGCCACTGGTCTGAGGGGGCTTTGCAGAAGTCAGAGATCAGAGCTCACAGCAGGGCTGGCCAGAGCAGCAACAACAATTCCCTGCACACCCCAATTCTGAGCCCAGCCCTGGAAGATGTGCCCCTGACGGTGCCCAGTCAACACATGTGTGTAAGGTGTTCCAGCCCCTTCAGCTTTTTCTGAAGTTCTGACAAGGCTTTGATGGCATGTTAATTTCTGACACAGATCAGGTAAGCTGAGTAAAAGTATGAGCTCCATTTTACACTCAAGGATAAGCCAAGGTAGCAAAGAAGAGTGTCTACCTGTTGTGTCTTCATAACTACCTAGGTATCCCCTCCAGCCTGATTATGCTTCTCCTCCCTGCCCAAGGACTCAGCCAGTTCACACAACAACATAGATGAATCTCACAATACAATCTTGTCTGAAAGAAGGCGGACCAAAAACCAAACAAACACATATTACATGATTCCATGTCTATAAAGTTCAAACACATAGGCAGAGTTAATGTAAGCTGTTGATGTAATGTAAGAGGTGGTAGTAAGGATGGCAGTTATCTCTCAGGGGAACTGTGACTGGAAGGGAATATGAGGGGACTCGCCAATGCTGAGAATGTTCTGTTTCTTGATCTAAGTGCTGGTTCCACAGGGGTGTGTTCACTTTGCAGAAGTTCATAGAGGTCAATACTTATGACTCACGTTAAAAAAAATTTTTTTATCCTCACCCGAGGATGTTTTTTCATTGCTTTTTAGAGAAAGAGGAAGGGTGAGAGAGAGACCTCGATGTGAGAGAGAAGCCACAATCTTCCTGTCATGGGATGAGGCTCCAACCCACTGAGCCACACAGGCCAGGGCATGACTCACTTTTCTGAAGTATGTAGTTATTCAATAAAGGGTTTATTTTGAAAAACTTAATCGACCCAATGCTCTCACTTAGAATCCCTAACTATAAGTGCAGACGGCTGTACACGCGAGTTTGTCCTGCCTCAGATGCCCTGAGCAATGTTGCTGTCTATTGTGTGTTCTTTCTGCAATGGTGAGCTCTTGGGAAACTGCTGAAAATAAAGCACACTCTTCCTGAAGTTTACCTGAGAGTTGTATTTCTGATCACCACCAACAGGTTTTTTTCTCTACATAAATAGCCAGTAGGGCACAGGCACACAAGAACCCATCAAACACAGGATCACAAGACGGTTCCTTGCTGTGTGGGGCTGTCCCATCAGTAGCGCCACCCCCCACCTCCAACGACACTTTCTCTGAAATGGGGATGATGGCAGTATCTACCTTATAAGGCTGTTGTAAGTATTAAATGGCCCTGGCTGGGTAGCTCGGTTGTTTAGAGCATCATCCTGATACGCCAAGGTTTCCAATTCAATCCCAGTCAGGGCACATACAAGAATCAACCAATGAGTGCATAAATAAGTGGAACAACAAATCAGTGTTTCTCTCTCTCTGCCCCCCTCTCTCTTCCCTTCCTCTCTCTCTCTCTAAAATCAATCAATGAAAAAAAAATTTTTTAAGAGATTAAATGAGTTAATGTCAATTAAGTACTTGGAACAGAGGCTGGCACACAATGAGCACAAAATAGATGCTTGATAATATTTTTATTCACCCTGAGCCCCCCCCCCCCACTAAATGCCAAGGGTGCCTTCAGTCAACAACCAAAAACACCCCTACAGGTGTCCAGACAACCCCTACAGGATGACACTGCCAATTACAAACCATGGCTTTAAACCCACTGGTTAACCAGAGTTTACAAGTAGTAGCATCATAAACTCATGCATTCACTCATTCACTTATTCATTCTCTAGGTATGTGCTGAGGACTGCTCTGTCCTAGACCCCACCCTCAAGTTGCTACCAGGCTGAGTGGGAAGACAGAGACATCCACAAATAATGACAATACCACGTGATGTGTTTACCCAGCCCAGCAGCAGCGAATATAAAGCCCTATCTGCAGAGGGGTTTGGTCTGCCTTGTGGTTTGTTTGTTTTAATTTTTTATTTAGCTGCCAGTATTTGAAAAATCAGAATTTCACATTAAAACCCCAGACTTTTTGCTTCTCTTTAAAAACCCAAAGCTTTGGCAGAAGCAAGACCCAGGCACAGGAGTGGGAGCAGTGACTCACGTGATCCCATCTGGAGGCACATTTCTTGCAAGGGCAATGCACCAACCACAAGGAACAACTTTTTACAGACAAGCTAAATTGGCATTCAAGAGCAAGGCTCCTAGCTTCAAGTTCAAATGATGGCGTAGGAAGATCCCGAGCTCATCTCCTGTCATTGACACCAAAACTGCAACTACATATTAAACAACTATCTCTGAGACACACCTGAACACTAGCAGAACAGATTTCCTACAACTGCAAACATCAAGTAGAAGCCGCACTGAAATGGGCAGCAGGGGTAGAGACTAAGCCCGGTCAGGACCTACCCTGCTCCCTACTCCGCATGCAGTGACTCACGAGTAGGAGGGTTATCACAACCCTGGAGGTTGTCCCCGAAGAACGAAGGGTCCGAGCCCCACCCTGACCAACCTGAACCAGGAAGTGGAGCTCTCATAACATCTGGCTTTGAAAGCCAGCGAGGCTTACATCTGGGAGAGCTGAAGGGCTGTGGGGAGCCCAGGTTGTACTCTTTCCGAGTTCTGGCACAGAGGCAGCAGTTTGAAAAGCACCCAGGTCACTAATTTAATTTCATTTAGCACCCAGCTAAATGAAATTTAAATTAGAAAAAGACAAATACTCTACCATTTCACTTAGGTGTGGAATCTAAAAAATTAAAGAAATGAACAAACAAAACAAACCAATCCATAGACACAGAAAAACTGATAACTGCCAGAAGGTTGGGTAGTGGGGGTTTGGGCAAAAAGGTAAAGGGATTAGGAGGTACAAACTGATAAATAAGTCACAGGGACATAAAATACACAGAGGGGGTTTTAATGTTATCACAGTAACTTTGTACAGTGCCAGATGGATAGTGGACTTTTTGTAGTGATCACTTTCTAAGGTATATATAAGTGTGAAATCTCACTATTTCTACACCTGAGACTAATATAATATTGTATGTCAACTGCACTTTAATTCACGAGAGTTTTATATTTCACAGTAAAAAACAGACATGAAGCCAAAAAATAAAAATAAAAATCCAAAGCTTTGTAAACACTGGGCCTGCACTTGTTTACAGGGCCAGGAGCCCTGCATTTGCCAGAGCCCCCCACCCTGCCTTTGTTTGCTTTCCCTTCTGGAATTTGCGGCCACTGCCGCAGATCTGTCTGCTGTTAGTTATGGGGGCCTTGGGGAAAACGAAAGCTTCCAACAGGGCAGAAAAGTAAGTCCTGAAGGCTCAGCCAGAGGCAGTTAAAGCGGGAAGGGTCATTGGGAAGGAAACAGCACGTTCAAAGGCTGTGCTGCAAAAACAGTGGCAGTTAGAGGACCAGTCCCTGATATGTGGAGGCACGGTGCAGAGTTCTCAGGGCCGGGACAACTCAGGGAGGCCAGGGACCAGCTGGGAACCAGACCAGGGCTTTGACATTTCCAGGCCTGAGACCAGCCTGATGTCCTTTCTCTGCATACGTACTTCACAAGTTCAAAACCAGAGACTACTCACAGTGTCCTTGCAACTGGGCCTGCCTGTCACATGGTAGAGGTGGAGTAGGGTGGCGGGGTGGGGAGTGGTTTGGAGACAGGGGAGGTTTGGGAGATGAACAAGAAGCGTGAGAAGAATGGCAGGAACGGCGTGTGGTCCTCGGGGTCCCTGTATGGCGGGCATGACTGAAGAGTCAGAGAAGGCCTCCTTCCACATGTCTGAAATATACCATTAAAGATCCAATTCTCCAAGCTCAGCACTTCTCACACTTTCATGTGCGCACCAATCACCTGGGGGTCTTTAAAATGCAGATTCTGATGTAGAGGGTTTAAGGTGGAGACTGAGAGTCTGCATTTCAAACCAGGGACGCTGCTCTGCTAGCCCAAAACCACAATTGGAGGCTCCAAATCAGGGTTTTTCAACTGCGGCACTCTCGATATTTCAAACCAGGTAATTCCTCATTGTACACGGTAGGATGCCCTAGCCTCTACCCACTAGATGATGCCAATAGCAGCCCCCTAGTTGTGATAGCAGAGAATGTCTACAGATACTGCCCCATGTCTCCTGGAGGAAGGACAAAATTACCCTCAGTTGAGAACCACTGCTCTGGTGTCTAAAGGAACTCAAAATATGAGTTTATCTGTCTATGGGCTTTGCTAGAATCTAGAGAGCCTTCAAGGAAGTGAGGCAAGGTAGAGCACATAATTTGTGGGGCCCAGTGAAAAATAAAAATCCCTTGTTCAAAGAGTAGCAAAAAAGGGCAGCTCAAGGTCCTAGAAGACAAAGCTTTTGCCTTTAGAAATATTTTATTACTTAAAAAGGTTGTAAGGGTAATAGTGATACGTGAGTAACAAAAACTCACCAATTGTAAAAAAGTATTTTGGTGTCATATTTTATAAATGTATATAGTAATACTCTGTTAATGTTAGATCTTGACTGATCATAAAAATTTTATGGCTTGCTTTTCTGCAAATTCATTTATTAAGTCATCAAAATTTATAATTAAAAAATTATATTTTTAGCAACTTTATTTTCAATCAGCATAATTGAGAATGATGTTAGCTGCTCTTTGGCAAATACAAGATTGCAAATGACTTTCAATAATTTTAAATTTTGGCTCTGACCGGTATGGCTCAGTTGGTTGGGCATCATCTGGCAAAACAAAGGGTCACCAGTTCGATTCCAGATCAAGGCACATGCCTGGGTTGCAGGTTCAGCCCCCAGTTTAGGCAGGAACAAGAGGCAACCAATCAATGTTTCTCTCTCACATTGATGTTTCTCACCCTCTCTCCCTCCCTTCCCCTCTCTCTAAAAATAATAAAATCTTTAAGAAAAGAATACTTTAAAAATAGTAATAATAATAATTTTTAATTTTGAAGACTTTTTTGCTGATACAACTGTTACTGAAGCTATTTCACAGGCTGTGACAACCAACGCTGGAACACATTTCTGACCAGTTACTTCACAATATGAATTTTTGTACATTTACAGCTGTTGATTCTCATGGAACGATCTATCTAGGCAGATTTAAGTTTTCTTATATATCAGTTCCACACAAAAGCCTGAATTTGATTTTAAATGTAGGTTTACACACTGTACTTTTACTGTTTCCTCTGACATTCCCTTGTGGAGATCATACAAAAAACTGAAAGTGCTTTCATCTTTTGAGTATAATTTCAAATACCTATTCATGCATTCTTTCATTGTATCTTCAATTGTAAGAAAAAAGTCAATTTTGAAGTTGTTTTGCTTGTTCATTGGTTTATCCAGTGCTTCATATGAATGTAGTGTTCTTTTCCATTGAATGCAGTAACCTTCAAATCTAATTTCTCTTCTAAGCCAGTGAATATTTGCTTTGCAATTTCACAGCAGTTTTTAAAACTGAAGACTCTAAACACTTTTTTAATTTTACTTTTATTTTTGATTTTAGAGAGAAGGCAATGGAGGGAGAGAGAGAGGGAGAGAAACATCAATTGTCTGCCTTGCATACATGCCCCACCAGGGACCAAACTTCAGCCCAGCCATGTGCCCTGACCAGGAATGAATGGAACTAGTGACCTTTCGGTTTGCAGGATGACCCAACCAACTGAGCCACACAGACCAGGCCACCTTGGAGAATTCTAACAACTCCCTAATATGCTCTCTTGCAATGTCTATTTGCATGCTTTTATTTTGTAATAATTACTGACAAAGCTTACTGCCTGCAGCCAGCAATTCCTGTCCAGAAGCTCAGGCCAGGAGCTATGTGTACACACATTTCAAGAATGGGCTCCAGGGGCACAAGTGGTCCCCCCACCCTTCCTATAGAGCCCCTCCAACCCTCCTGCGGCTGCTGCTGCCACCAATCAGGGCCCAGGTCCGGCCCAGACACAATGGGGCCCAGTAGAGCCCCCACTGCCCCAGACACATGCGTAGGGCAGGGCCCCCAGGTCCACCACCCTGCGTTCCCACCACCGGCCCTGCCACATGCTGCCACCAGATGTCTTATCTCATGTATATCCCACGGATCCAGTGAATTCCACTTACAAACGCTTATCTATTTCAAAATTAAAATTATTTTTTAAAGACTTTATTTATTTATTTTTAGACAGAGGGGAAGGGAGGAGAAAGAGGGAGAGAAACATCAATGTGTGGTTACCTCTCACGCATCACCTACCGGGGACCTGGCCCGCAACCAAGGCACATGCCCTGACTGGGAATCGAACCAGCCACCCTTTGGTTTGCAGGCTGGTGCTCAATCTACTGAGCCACACCAGCCAGGGCTCAAAATTAAAATTATTAAGAATTTCAAGATGCGGACAAAACAAGAGCCTTAAACCGAGGCGGGGTCTTTCTGAGAGCCAAACCCTATGCAATCAATTAGTGGCACGGCCAGCAAGCCCACCCTGCACTGGGTAGGGAAAGGCAGTGCATCAAGTGGGCCTCTTGGAGGCAGCTGGCAGGCGTACGGGAACAGGAGCCAGAAGACTCCGTGGGTAAACGTGGCATTGATTCTAGAATCAACACAGCAGCACCCCCTGCACAGGTCCTTGGGGGCAGGCTGCTCTGCATCCTGGTGGGGACAGGAGTCCCTGGGAGGGAGCAACAAAGGGGGAGAGGTCCTCCAGCTGGCATACCTGTCTGGTCTCTCAAATCACCTCTTCCCAAAGGCAGTAAGACCAGTTCTGTCTGAGCCACTGGCCTCCGTGTGCAACAACGTAGTTTGCAGATTCGGTGCCTACATTATTTCTGCCATTTCTCAAAGCTTGGCTTCTTTGCACATTTCAGGAATTACGTTGTTTTCATTCTTAAAATGGGGAGGCTGAGTGTCAAGATGGAAAAGGGAAGAATATCCATTGAGTACTGTGTGGAGGAGGTGTCAGGGAGGTGTCCGCAGGGACACTTGTTTTGTGCCCATTCTTCCCATCTGAAATGGCTCACTGTGATTCCAGTCTCTTGGGCACTGAGCAGGCTCCCCCAGGGACTCCTGACAGCTGACCCTTCCTGGGCCTTTACATCTACGGGTCTTTGTTCACCAGTTTTGTGAGCTACCCAAATCCCAGTCCATGCCTGCTGCCCGCACAGACCCCTGAATGCTGGTGACTCACAGGCAACATCTGCTCCAGAGGCTTAATCGAGCATTTGGAAGGTTTCCCTTCCCAAATCGCTGGCCTGGCACCACTCCCAGCCCCAGTCAGCAGAGAGCTGCTGCGTTTATGTGGCTTTTCCGGCAATGGCTTTGTATGGTCTAGGGAGCAGCTTTGATCTCTGCGGAGCTGGGAAGCACTGGGAATGGAGGAAGGAGGCATGACGATGAGAAGAAAGGAGGGCCTGCACACACTTGCTCCTGCTCTGGACCTTCCACCCAGCACTTGAAGGCTGTGTACTACGCCGAGGAGCCGACAGGTGTGACCCACACAGTTAACATTCAATTTTGATACCAACCCACAGGCAGAAATAGTTGTCAGTGCTAGTGTTGTGCTGTGGAATTTGGAGTTAAGAGGGGTGTCTAAAAATGCACCTTTTCATCCGGTTGTGGAACATTTGAATATTTTGTGATCATATTAACAGACATCCTTTCCACAGCACTGCTCCCTGGGCTCCCCAGCTTTACAGATTATTCAAAATATCGCTCTGTAATATGCCTCAGAAGAGGACAAGGCCTTTGTGACAAGTGATGACACAGATGGCAAAAAAACAACTAGGAAGTTGATGGAGGTCATAGCAATTTTGCAGGGAAAACCTAATATACTTAATTAACAATCCAATGACCTGCAACAGACAATTTAACTCAGGAGCCCAATTTGCCCGTGGTCTCTGCAGCAAGTCTTCCAGGCCCCTCTACCCAAGTTCTAGTTCCCAAGAGCCCTCCTGTTCTTTCCCAGTGGGTCCCTCTGCAGCCTTTCCAGAAGCACTAAATGTTCGCTTTGGGAAACCATCCTAGGATCTCTCAGGCTTCCCCCCACATGTGGTCCTATGGCCTGCCTCCGGCTCAGCCCTCTCACTCTAGCCCTTCAGATGTCTAGTCTATCCTGGGGTCCCTCAGAGCCAAGGCTCTCAGCAACCACTCCCCCGCCCCCACCACAACTCCGTCGCATCCCAAGCCTTATAGGGCTGGCTCTCTCAAGAGTTGTAGGATTAGGTGAAAGCCCATCACCACTGACTGCTCATTCTCTGCACATTTTCCAGGGAGCCAAGGGCCCTCCTGGGTTCTTATACCCACACCCTAGAGGCCTTATCCCGCTCTCCCTGAAACTGGCATTATTGGTTAGAAAGCTGAGCACCAAGAGGACTCCTGAGCACTTTCCCACGGCAAGGACTCAAGCTGTGACGGAAACTGAGGGGATGTCAGCTCACTACTTCCTGTTGGGCGTGTCCGTAACATCATCAGAAGTCTCCGTGAGCACCACATCTTTCCGTGTGCTCTTACGGGCTTTTAGAGAGAGAGAGACTGACTTTGGGCTAGATATGTTCTGGAAGTCGGAATTCCTCAGATTTTATAAAGGTGACATGGAGCTTCTGTTGCACATTATGTGACGACACCCAGTGGGGTCTGGTGCAAGCACTGTGTGGCCCACACATTCACTTTTCTGTAGTGAAATGTTTGAACTGTCTCATTACGTGCAACACATAAAACTGCTTGATCTGATGTCCCGTTTGAGCCATTTTTGGTTTGTTGTTTTTGTTTTTGTTTTTGTCTGGTTGTGGCTGTTTTGTAGTGAGGGGTGGAGCCTTAGGTGTTCCCCAGGGCGGGGCAGCCCAGTTGCTGGGTAGTGATGCTGTATGTGGGGGCGGGGTCTGAGAGAGAACAATGGCACTTGTTCCCCTCTCTCGGATTCCAGTCCCTTCTGCCGCTTCCCCTTCACCTGGATTATCTGCGTGCCAATGTGGGACCACCCAGTCAGCCAGCCACCTTGCTCGGCCTCACTGGGTCTGCACAGTTGCCACCCCGTGCCCGGAGTCTGCTAGCCGCCACCTGTGCACCTGGGGTCTGCTAGCTGCTGCCGCCTGCGTGCCTGGCCTGCACCTCCGCTTTTTCCTGCCGCAATTCCGCTCCTCTTACTGGTCTGGATGAATGGTTGTTGGACTTCTGAACAGTTCGATTTTCTATGCGTTCTGGTTGTTTTCTTGTTTCTAAATCTTTGTTGTCCTTAATTTTGGTTGTGAGAGGGGGCACAGTGTGTCCACGTACGCCTCCATCTTGGCCAGAAGTCCCATTTATTTCTTATATAGTCCAAAGAGCCTACTCTTGCCATTATTCATGTAAAATTATACTGTTATGTTACATGTACATGGCGTGAATTCACTGCGTGCCCCTGTGAGGAGTGAAACCAGTCTCCTGCCAGTTCTTCCCGGAGGCAAGTGTACCGACTCTTCTGTGTTTCTCCCCAGAGGCAGCCCCCAATTTAGAAATGGCCAAATGTCATCAGTGGTTGCCTCTGACTAACAGGATTAAAAGTGACTTACTTTCCTTCTTTACTTTTTTCTACTTTAGAAAAATGCCTGCACATATTCATTTTATCAGCAAGGGAAAAAATCTGATTTCTTAAAACTCCTTCCCATCGACCCTCAATTTTCCTGGAGACAGCGTGCATGCCTCCCTACCTAAAATGACTTCTCTGACTGGTCCTGCTCACCATGCTGGTGTGGTGGTCCCCTAGGGTGACAATCTAATTCCTCCACTGATGTCTTAAACGCAGTGTCCAGAGCACACACAAACCTCCAGGTGGGGTCTGACCCGCTCAGAGAGGACAGGCTCATCCCCTCCTCCACCCCAACCAGACTTCTGTCAGAGCAGCCAAAGATCGCGTTAACCACCAGGTCAGCTGAGACTCGGCTTCTCTCCCCAGCCTAATTTAAGCAAGTCCATCATGTCCGCGTCTAGGCAGTTGCTGTTCTGAGCCCAAGTACGAGACTTCACATTTATTCCAGTGAAGCTCTCGGAACTCAGTCTGGAATCTCGGCTCACTTACGGTCGTTAGAGGCCAGCACTCTGCTTCTCAAAGGTGCCAAGCCCACTTCTGCTCAAGGACCTCCCCTCAGACCCCCCATGTGGCTCCTGGTTGCACAGATGTCACTTCCCCAGAACCACCTTCCCTGACCATTCAGTCGAAAATGGCCCTATGTTATTATCCCACTTTATTTTTTATAGCACTCCCATGGAATTATCCTTTCAATTTACTTTCTCCTTCATTAGGATGTAAGTTCCATAAGAGCAGGATCTCATCTGCCCTACTTCAAACGTTGCCTGGAATGTGGAAGGACCTCACTAAACTATCCATTGAATGAATGAATGAATGAATGAGGGAGTGAATGAATGGATGAATAAGGAAGTGAATGGATGGATGAGGGAGTGAATGAGTGGATGGAGTTTGTCGGTGCTGGTGAACAGCTTTAGATGGCTTTCCAAGCCCGTCTCACCCCTTGCTAGCTGTGTGAAGGACTTTCAGCATTTTAACCCCTCTGAGTCCATTTCCTCTTCTGTCTGCTGGGAACAGATGAGGAATAATTCCCACTTCTTGGGGTCACCATGAGCATTAAATAAAAAGTAAGAAGTATGCAGCCAAGTAAAACATGCTTAGCATATAAATACTAGCTACAATTGTTTTTATTTTCTCTCTGCCCACGTCACTGTCATCTTTGGCCACCCGGTCTACACACAAGTTGCAGGTAAACCCTTGAACAGCACTGCGTGCGGGGCAGCACTGCCACCAGAGATGATACCATCTGGCCACAGCCCAACCCAGAACACACTTCCCCATCCCACCCGCAGAGTGTGCCCCGGATCTTGCCTTCGATTGTTCTGATTGCCAGCATTGCCCTAATCTGCCAGCCTAGTCGAGAAAAGGAAGTAAAAGCAGCCTGGCTCTGTTCTCGGTGAGCCTCCTTTTCTTTCTGAGGCTCACAGACCATCTGTTGGCTGGCCTCACCCAGGGCTGACGTCAAGTTCACTTTTGTCCTGGGCTGGGCTGGGCACCACTGCCCACCAACAGAACACCTGTGAGTGCTCTCAGTCCCCTGGGTCGCCCCAGGCCCTGGCCTCTGGAAGCAGGAAGGACAGGCTCTGGGTGTTGCCGCTGGGCTGCTCTGGTAGGGAGAAGCTAATGGATCCTGTGACTGGGGAGAGAAGGAAGATTGCCCCATGCAGCTGAAGGCTGTGCTCAGAACAGAGTCAGCAGCCATGTGTGACTCCAATCACACATCTTGAAGGCAAGTGCTGCTTGTAAGGGCCTCGTGGCCCAGCTGCCATCTCAGGGCCACTTCCTTGGTGAGAAGGGGACTCTATCTAGCTCCTGCAGTCAGTTGAGAAGAGGGCCAGTGGGGCTGGGAGGTGAGACAGGGAGCTCTGGGTGGGGTCCCCACATGGGACACCCCACGAGTTGATGGGGAAAGAAGATGAGCTGGGCTGGAAGGATGGAAGGGTTCTCTTCTTCCCAAGCTCTTGGTCTGCTAGTTCCCATTTGTCCTTCATATCTTGGCTTCAAGGTCACTTCCTCAGGGAAGCCCTCCCATCCCCTACAGTGGGTTAGAGTCCCCCATTATTCCCTCCCATAGCCCATACTTTTCACTCATAGCCCTATCCCTGGTTGCAACATGCACCTGTGTCTCCCTTCATCCTGTCCACAAATGCCACAGGCCCTGCAAGGCTGTGGCTGAGTGTGCCCACCATGGAGCCCCAGCACCTAGCCCCATCCCTGCACACAGAAGGCACTTGAGAATACGGAGTGCTGAATGAATGGAACGAACAAGCGAATGAAAGAAGGGACAAAGAGAAGTGGAAGGACACAGCGCAGGGGCCCCGCAGCCCTTCTTATTTCACCTTGGCCAGTCCAGCCTGTGTTATCAGAATCAGAGGGCACAGGCGTGCGGGGAGGCTGAGGTTCCGTTTCCTGTGCCCAGCAGGGAGGGCCAGTGTTTCCCAGAGATCCGTGTTGTCATTGTTCCAGCTCCATAATGAATAACAGCCATTCTTCCCCATGGATGAAGTCATTTTCCTGGAATCAACATAAAACCCACAGGAAAGGAAATGAGCATTGTTGCACACCTACTATGGGCCAAGCGAATGGGCATATTATTGAATTCTCATAACAGCTCTGCAAAGCAACCAATTTTTATTTTTACAGATGATGCAAATGAGGCTCAGAGACATTAAATAATTTGTCACATTCATTTTATGACAGCTGAAATTTGGACATATTTGTGAGTAGTTCCAAAGCCCACACCAAACTTTGGTGGCGAAGGGTGTCGTGGCAAGCCACACCCCATCCTGAGTGCCACTGGGAGTGCCCACAGCTGCTCATCAAAGACTGGAGGTATAAATGGGGAGAACTCCCCAAAAAGGAGGAAAGAGGGAGAATATGGATACAGAAATGGAACCAAGTGTATTTCCACTTATTCTGCAAACCTTTATTGGGTACCTGTCAGGCACAGGGGCCAGGGACAAAATGCCATAAAATATAGGTCCACTCCTCACAGAGGTCACCATCTAGTGGGGGAACTGGATAAGAAAATCAGAAACTACAGTTCCATGAGATTGACATTATTGCATCATTTATCCTATATTTTTATGTTTGAAGCTCTCGATAATAGGATGTTTAAAAGCATATATTGTAGCTCCATCAGATGAAATGCTCAGGGTGTGATGAAAACACAGAGGAGAGGCACCCAACCCCAACTAAAAAGGCCAATCAGGGAAGGCTTCACTGAGGAGGTGATATCTGAGCTCAGTTTTTTTGTTTTTTTAAAAGATTTTATTTATTTTATCTATAGAGGGGGAGGGAAGGAGAGAGGGAGAGAAATATCAATGTGTGGCTGCCTCTCATGCATCCCCTGCTGGGAACTGGCCTGCAACCCAGGCATGCGCCCTGACCGGGAATCAAACCATGATCCTTTGGTTCACAGGCTCGTGCTCAATCCACTCAGCTACACCAGCCCGGTGAGCTCAGTTTTGCTAGATGAGAAGGAGTCAGTGAGGCAAAGTCCTATGGAACAAGTATTGCCAGCAAATGGCACGTACTGAGAGAGAGATACCGAAGCATGAAACAGCATGGCCTGCTTAGAGAAATGCTGGGACAAGTGAATTCCTGCGGCCCAAACGAGGAAGACATCTTCTTCAAGTTCCCTTGTGAAACTGTCCTTCTGGTGCATTTGGGCATTCCCTCAGGGTTTTGGGGATTTGGTTTCACGTTTTCAGGCCTGGTTTCTGTCAGTAGAAGCCGATGCACAGAGGAGGGCGCCACCTGCAGTGAGAATGTGGAGTGAGCACTGAGTTGCCCTCTCAAAATTTACCTTCTGTCAACAAAATAATCCCGCCTTCTACCCAGCTCTATCAAAGAGCTGAGCACCAGGGAAATCCTTTGATCTCCAGGAACAAAAGGTAAAATAAATAGAGGGCAATGTTTCCAAATGGAGGAGAGGAACTGGAATCCAGGTTATAGACATCACCTATGGGAATCAACCAAAGCAAGCTTGGACTTGCTCACAATTTTATTCCAATGTAGTAATGATAACAATGACCTGCCATTGTTTTGAATGCTTACTATGCACCATGGGTAAGCTGTGCTATGTGCTGAACATATTTTACCTCCTTTAACTCTCAGCAACCGCCCTACAAGGGATATAGGTATTACTACACCATTTTATAGTGAACAAATGGCAGTTCAGAGAGGTTCAGCAGCTCTCCCAGGATCACACAGCCTGGACATGGACAAGCTGGGATTCAAACCCAGCTTTGTGGACTCAGAAGCTCTTGTTCTCAACTACTGGGTTAGATGCCTGATATACTTGGCCATTAAACAGGTCCAAAAAGGAACTCCTCATATTCGCTCAAAGCTTGTTCTTCTTTGCACTAATCAGTGTGGCTCGGTTGGTTGGGCACTGACCTGTGACATGAAGGGTCACCAGTTCAGTTCCCGGTCAGGGGACATGCTAGGTTGCATGCGCACTGGGCCAGTCTCTGGTTGGGGGTGTATACTCCCTCCCTTCCCCTCTCTCTAAAAATAAATAAAGTCTTTTAAAAAAAGCTTGCTCCTCCTCCATTCTCACACCACCACATCCAGTTTTTGACACCACACCTAACCCCTCATCCGTGTTGTTGATTCTCTCTCACAGATATCTTTAACATTTTTCTGCTTCCACTAGGCTCACTGCTGCGGCCTTAGTCCAGGCCGTGGCTGTCTCTTGCCTGACTTGATGCTTCCCAGAAGTCCCTCCCCTTCCCAGCACTTGCGAGGCTGATTTATAACCATCTCTCCCGTTGTAGACACCGTGACGATGGGGCTCCGCCAGCGTGGTCCAAGTGCTTGGCACACGGGAGGCAGGCAGCCAGCATTTGACCAAAGATGGGCAGGAATTGTTTTCATTTCATCAGTGTTATGGGCTGCACTGTGGCCCCTCAGAAGTCCCATGTTGCGGTCGTCACCCCCACTACTTGGCAGTGATACCAGAGAGAGGGCCTTCGTTGACGTAACTAAGTTAAAGTGGGGTCATCAGGGTGGGCCCAGCCCAGTATGACTGGTGTCCTTATGAGAAGAGGAGGTTGGGGCATAGGAAACACAGACACAGGGATGACCACCTGAGGACACAGCAAGAAGGCAGCCACTGCCAAGCCAAAGAGAGACCACAGAAGAAGCCAAACCTGTGGACACTGTGACATTGGACTTCTAGCCTCCAGAATTCTGAGACAATAAATTTTTGTTGTCTGAGCAACCCAGTCTGTGGTACTTTTTGATGGTAACCTGAGCAGGCTAATACAAACAAGAAAGGAAATCAGACTCAGAGGTCAAAGGACTTACCCAACATTGGCTGATAATTACTAATTAGCAATAATTAATTAGTAAAGAACTAATTAGTGATGATCAATTAGTAATACATTATTCACATCCTGTCATGTCATCACTCTTTTATCTTGTGTATCAAATCTTGTACTGACTTAATTCTTTTATTATTTAACTTCTTGAATGTTTGGGCACTTTTACTTCCATTGGCATTCAGGGCAAGACCCTGTCTCACCCTTCCCGGTCCAGTGTTCCCAGACTTCCTAGCTCAGCTTGGTACTCTTCAACAGTAAGTCCTCAGTGTGGTTGTGGTTGCTCTTGTGTGACTGATGGGAACATTTGGAAGGGTAAAAGGAGCTTGGTGGCAGATTGCTGACCCTCCAGAAAAACAAGCAAAAAGGGGGCCACCATCTCCAGTAATGGGATATGACTTATCTCTGAGTCTCCAAATGTAAACCTAAGGATGATTGTCTAAGACATTACAGAGGGCAATGGTGTACAATGTTTGAAGTTAGAATTGCCCAGTTTTTTTTGCCCTGCCTGGTGTAGCTCAGTGGATTGAAGGCAGGCTGCAAACCAAAGGGTTGGCAGTTCGATTCCCAGTCAGGGCACATGCCCAGGCTGCAGGCCAGGTCCCCACTGGGGGCCATGTGAGGGGCAACCACACACTGATGTTTCTCTCCCTCCCTTTCTCCCTCTCTTTCCCCACTCTCTAAAAATAAATAAATAAAATCTTTTTCTTTTTGAAGAATTGCCCAATTTTTTTTAAAAAGGAGTGTGTGTGTGTGTGTGTGTGTGTGTAAGACAGTGGGAGAAGAGGCCTGTGGGGAACAGGAGCTGTAACCTCAGAGTGGCCCTTTTGAAAAGAGAAGTGGCCTAAAGCGCTGAGCGGGCAGCTGGCAGCTTCATGCCAGAGGCCATGATGACCCAGTAAGAGAGGCAGAGAAACTAGGAGCAAGTCTGACTCCTGAGCAGCAGCCCACTCCTTCTAGCAGACCCACAAATGTCTCACAGACAAATGCCCTTAGGGTAGCACCCCCAGTGCATGTCCATATTCAGGAATGAAGAAACTTCTCCAGTATCACACAACACAGGATGGGGTGTAGCCCTTATAGAAGTGAGAGAAACTCCCATTACATTAACTGTAAGAGTCTCTCTAGACTTCCTTGCTGATGCACCTCCCCAGTTCTACTGCAGGTTGGTTTCTCCTGTCTTGTCTCCAAGACAGTTCTCAAACGTGAGCTTCACCTGTATAAAATGCCTAACTAAGAAGATTCTTCAAAGTGGCTTAATGGCTCAAAATACTTTGACAAAGCCAGTTTCAGGGTGCATATGGCTGGCAAAAATAGCTCTTATTAAACCCCATTCCCTCTCGTTGATGCATTCAGCAGGAGGGCCTACTATGCACCAGGCCCAGGAGTTGTGAGCAGAAACGGACACGGACCTGCCCTCCTGCAGCTTACACATCCCTGCCATTTACACTCCATGCTGGCGGTCTTTGGGTGATTTTTTTTTCTTTCCTTTTTTTCCTATATTTTTTAACTTCTTACTGTGATGAACATATACTACTTCAATAAAATGCGAAGTAAAACCATTTATTTTGATCAGATATTACCTTTACCTGCTGGTTTGTGTCCTAAATTCTTTATGAAAGCTTTAGTCGCAAGAATTAGGAATGGGCACACTTTACACTGTGTATTATTCTGGGTCTAATGAGGAGACAGAAACCACATAGTAACTTAAGCACAGGAAGCTTAATATAAAGAGGCATTAAGCTACAAACCGAGAGTAAATACAAAGACATTAAGAGAACTCACAGGGGTTCCCTAAGGCTCAGGGAGATCAATCAAGGAAGGACAACTTGGAAGGGGAGCCCCTTCTGAAAGGTTGGGGTTCAGACCTCATTGGAGAAGGTGTGATTGCAGCCCACAGGGGCAGCGCAGAATTGTGTCGGGGCCATAGTTGCTCTGTAGTTGGCAGACAAGCAGGAAATAATCTTCAAGGGTGGGATGAGGCTGGTGAGAGGCAGTCAGGGCACAAGGCTTAGAGCACATGGCGTCTGCCTCACAAAGGCTCACTCGGGGAAGGTGCTCACCAGGCCCGCACCTGGGCTGCAAGGTCACCAAGAGAGTGCTCTAGGCACGTAGGTGGAACAGGATGCCACAGGATGGCCCCACACACCTGCACCATTCGTCACACAGCAGTAGCAAGAAAAAGCAAAAAGCACAGCACACAGGAACAAGAGAAGCACCTTTCTCCTGCAACATCCCTCCAGCTCCCTCTACTGGCCAATCTTAACATCGTGCTCATTGACAAGTAGAAAATGCATATATTCAGTCCATTATCCCAGAGCAGGTAGTAAAGAGTGAATCTAGAGGAGCCAGGCAATAAATTGATAACTGCCACAAGCTGTTATAAGTCATTATAATAGGTATTGGTAATATTTTTCTGTAAAGAGCCTAATAGTAAATATTTTAAGGTTTGGGAGTATGCAATCTTTGTCAAAACGATTCAATGCTGCCACAGTTTCATGAAAAGCAGTGTAGACAATATGTAAACAAGTGAGCATGGCTGTGTTCCAATAAGGTTTGACTTACAAAACAGCCAGTGGATGTGGCCCACAAGTCATAGTTTACCACCAAGTCCTGATTTAGAACTTTGGAGTGAATGACCTCTACTCTGGGAACAGAATTATGCTAAGAAGGGGAATAAACACAAGGGCACAGAGCTGAGGGGGGTGGTTGGGGCTGATTAGATGGGATTGAAATGATAACAATGTCTACACTGTATACGGGTTTTTTTTGTCCAAAATAATTGTGCTACGGACTGCATGTTGCGCCCCACCCCTTTCCTATTCATGTGCTGGAACCCTAAACCCAGTGTAGCGGTATTTGGAGATGGGGCCCTGGGGGTGATTAGGTCGTGAGGACTCATGATGTATTAGTGCCCTTATAAGAAAAAACAGGTGAGTGTTTGCTCGCGCGCACTCTCTCTCTCTCTCTCTGGTTTCCTCCGTGTGAGGGCACAACAAGAAAATGGCTGCCTGCAAACCAGAAAGTGAATCCTCACCAGACATCAGATCTGCCAGCTCCTTGGTCTTGGACTCCTCAGTCTCCAGAACTGTGAGAAATGAAGTGTTGTTTTAGCCACTGGGTGCATGACAACTTGTCACAGCAGATCAAACTGTTAGTGGGGTATCACATTAAAGGTTCTGACAGGACATTTAACCAATTCTTTTCTCTAGATGGTAATTATTTTCTATAGACAGTATATCTCCACCTATAGTATGCGCTCCTCTTCTGAGGAAACTGCAGCTCAGAGGGGCTAAGAAACTTGTCTTAGCCCCAAAACACGCAGTCTGACTGAGCTGGCATTTGAACGATTAGTGTGTCTGATTCTTAAGTCTTCCTCTGGGGAAAAGGTTGAACAGGTTTGTTAGGAGCCCCCTTTAAAAGACTGGGGTTTGCACTGGCCAGTGTGGCTCACTTGGTCGGAACCTCATCCCATAAACTGAAAGGTCACGGGTTTGATTCTTGGGCATGACACATGCCTAAGAAGCAGGTTCACAACTCACATCAATGTTTCTCTTCCTCTCTTTCCCTTTCCCTCTCTCTAAAATCAATAAGTATGTCCTCAGGTAAGAATAAAAATAAATAAACAAATAGCCCTGGCTGGTGTGGCTCAGTGGATTGAGCTCTGGCCTGCAAACTAAAGGGTCTCGGGTTCTATTCCCAGTCAGGACACATGCCTGGGTTGCAGGCCAGATCCCCAGTAGGGGGCGCTTGGGAGGCAATCACACATTGATGTTTTCCTCTCTTTGTCCCCTTCCCCTCTCTCTAAAAATAAATAAATATAAATCTTTTAAATAAATAAATATACAAATAAATAAACAAACATAAATAAAAGATTAGCATTTACTAAGCTTCAGGTCACTGAGCTGTGATACATACCCACTGCAGGTGCAGAATCTATCTGAGCCCACCTCTCCACTGCTCCATGGGACTTGGGGAGTGAGGTGAACCAACAAAAACATTAACCTCATACTGCCCTCTGTACCACACACAGGTAACAAAGTCCTTTGTTTCCGATCCAAGAGTTGCATGTCTTCTGTCAGCACCTACGACCCTATTCACATGGAACTAGTACAAAATCCCAAACCCTCAGTCTCTAACAGTCATCCAAATGTCAAGAGTCAGTAACTCTCCCTCTCTCACCTTCCACTGTACCTCAGCCTCCTGTGGTTTGGCATCAGCCCCCAGTACAATGTTGCCGCAGTTTCTGCTGATGTCTCCAAAGATACTCTCACTACTAGTTTCAGTGGGTGTTTAATTCCAGACCAAATCTTCTGGACCTCTGTGGCCTTAACAATAGGGTACACCCTTCTTCTGAAGTGCTCTGCTGTTAGCGTCCATGAGCCCACACTTTCCTGCCTATCCTTCCTGGTCCCTTTCTTGGGCTCCTTCTCCCTTAGCCACCCCATCAATGCCCTGCCCACCTCCCTATTGCTCCACCTGACTTCCCTGGGGGATCTCACTCACTCTGTTGATTTTGGGAACCTCAAACATGGTGACGATGCCCTAAACTCTAGGTCCAGTCCAGGCCTCTGACACAGCTTACCCAGTCCCCAGCTAAGCACCAACACCTCCAGCTCAAGTGGCCCAAAAGGAACCCATCCTTCCCTGGCCCTCCAAATCAACCACCTAATCCTCCCTCTTGGATCCACGCTCTCAGTCTGTGGTATACCTGGCCACCTCATTGCTCCTGTAGGTCATCCTTGACCCTCAATTGCTCCTCGCACCCAGAGCCAAGCTATTTCTGAGTATTGCTTTACTCTCCATTTCAAAGATCTGTGCCCCCACCTCACCGCCTGACAATGTCAAAGCTATTAACAACATGGTTCACCATGCTTTCTAGTGTTATATCCCACCCACCCTCTAACCCCTCCCTCAAGTACTCCTCCCATCTGTGTCCCAGGGCCACCATCACTCAAAATGGGGGGGGGGCGGGCAGAAGAGAGGAGGTATCTCAAAATAATACTCAGTAAATGGCACTAACTGGTTTTAATTTGTGTTATCTTGAACCAGGAAGTCCTAAAATGTTGCATTAAACACTAGTCACACATCTTATGTCTGCCTCAAACCTACCTTAACGTTCTTAGTTTGTCTTCATAAATAAGCTCATAATTTGGATCAGGAGCCATATTTCTACCCCATTAATCACTATCCCCTTGAGAAACAAACCAAACTATTCCTTCATTCTACCCAGTTGAAGTATTGAAAGAAATACATTATATTATATTACACATATATTTTTATATATTATATATACACGTATGTATTTTAAGTTTCTCTTCTGTCACCCTCTAAGCAAACAAACCAACACCCTCGAGTGTCCACCAGGAGGCGCCGGGGGTATAGAAAGACCTGCGGTACTTGCAGGGTTGGAGAGGCGGTGGTGGATGCAGCAGTGATGGAACCGCTTCCTTTTTTAAGAATCGGTGAGAGGGAAGGGAGCGGAGCTGCGTTATTTTAGGGAAACCGTGTCGCACTCCCCCTCCCGCGTGTAGGTAACCTGCATGGGCCCCATGGAAAGACGCTGGCGGTGGCTGCGGTGGCCTCTGGGGCCACTATCGCGGCTGCATCCAGCGGCAACTCGACCCCGCCGGCGCGGGGACTGAAGAGGTGCAAGGCAGAGCGGCGAGCTGCTAACAAAAGCCCTCGGCGCGGGGCCCAAGCCCGGGAAGTGCGGTAAGTGAGTCGGCCCAGAGACCGGGAGCGGCCAGGCTGGATGAGACCCGGGAATTTACCTCACTGGGATAGACTGGGGGGACTCGAAGGGTAACCGTGGGCAGGTGTTGGAGCCTAGACTGGGGTGCACGGTGCCTTCAGCACATTAGACTTGGAGGGGATCGGGTGCATCTGGGAGGACCTAAGCGCCTTCTCCATCCCCGGCAAACATGGGAGTGGGGTCAGGGAGGAGCTGGGCATAGCTCCTAGCAACCCCTACCCAAAAAGCAGGCGCAAGATCGATCGCCTCTCCTGGAGAGGCCTTTTGGGGCTTCAGGCATTTCTCTCAGTTTTTCCATCACCCCTGGGCCCCATGCCTGAGTCTCCTTTGGCAGGGGGAAATCAACCATAACTTCTTCCTTAGGCAAATGGGGTCCTCGCAGCAAAGCACTGTGGGGGATGAACAGGCCTCTTTCTTTTTTGTTCTTGCAAAGCTGCATCCCCTGTTGCCCGCCTAAGCTACAAACAAATGGACTAATCCTCCCAGGAATCCTCCAGCGCCTCCCTGGCTGGCTACTCCCCGCACCTCGATCTTTTAATTTTAATTTACAGCAGGAAGGATGCATCTAACGGGCCAGACGCCCTGGGGAGCTTGGCCACGGCCTCTGCCCAAATACCGGGGCTCGGGGAGATCGGGCAGCTCTCTGTGCACCAGCACCGAACCCCGCCCCCACTGCCTCGGTTTTCAGTGCATCCGTGTTATGATTTACGTTCCACGGGGCCTCTGAGCCTAAATCCAAAGCGGATTAAGTTGGGACGGGGAAGGGGGGGGGTATGAATGGGGAGAAGGGAACTGCTCTCAAATGTATCCTGCGATGACGCTCCCTTGTCATCCGCAGAAACTCCACAAAAGGACACCTTTCAGCCATGGTGGACCCTGTACCCGAAGAAGAGAAGGCGGAAGCCGAGCCTGGAGGCTCAGGAGGAAACGGAGCCACTGCGTCCATGCCCCCTGATGCACAGGGTGCCCAGCAGCCCGCGGCCTCTTTGGCCTCTGCCTCGGCCTCCGCGGCGGTGCCCCGCAAGGTTGAAGTCCAGTGCGCAACAGAGGGTGGGCGGCGGGAGCAATCCCCGCTGCTGCACCTCGACCTCTTCAATTTCGATTGTCCAGAGGCCGAGGGCAGCCGCTATGTACTGACTAGCCCTCGTTCTCTCGAGGCCTGCGCCCGCTGCGCCGTCAAACCAGTGGAGCTGCTGCCACGGGCTTTGGCCGACCTGGTGCGCGAGGCCCCAGGCCGGTCCATGCGAGTGGCCACCGGCCTGTACGAGGCATACGAGGCTGAGCGGCGCGCAAAGCTGCAGCAGTGCCGGGCGGAGCGCGAGCGCATCGTGCGCGAGGAAAAGCGGCGCCTCTTCACGCCGCTGGGCCACGGGGCCGCCGCAGCCTCGGCCCCCAGCGCTGGTAGCAGCAGCAGCTGCAGCAGCGCCAGCCTCCCAGCCTCCCCCGCACCGCGTGCGGCCCGCAAGGCATCCTCCAGTCCGTCCCCGGCCCGACCCCAAGCTCCGCCCGCGAGTTCGCGGGCGGGTAGAAAAAGCCACTCGCTAGACTCACTGTCCCGCCGTCGAGAAGGCGCCCTCAGTTCTGAGTCCGGCGCATCGTCATCATCCTACAGCGGGGAGAGCCTTAGGGAGCTACGCTGGCCGCCGCGGGCTTCAGCCCGGAGCAGCTGCCCCGCGGGGTCACTATCCTCAGCCCCCAACCCTCTAGGCCGCCCGTCTGCCCTGGCCCTAGTGCCACTCACGGCCCGCAGCTTCAGCCTCGGCGATCTGAGCCACTCACCCCAGACAACTCAGCACGTGGAGCGCATCGTGCGCCAAGTTCGCGCGGAGCGGGGACTGCGCGGGGTCCCAGAGCGCGACCGGAAGATCGCAGCGCTGATGCTGGCGCGGCACCAGGAGGAGCGCCTGTTGCTGGAGCAGCGCGCCGCGGCGCACGGCCAATGGGAGCAGCAGCGCTTGCGCGCAGAGCAGCGGCGGGAGCGCGAGGAACGCGAGAAGCGGCGCTCCCTGGAGCAAGGTCGTCGAGCCTGGGCCGCGCAGGTGGAGGAGCGGCGCGGCCGCAGGGGCCGCGAGGAGCGCGAGGCGGCGCGGCGGAGGCAGCGCCAGTACGAGCTTAGCGAGGAGCGGCGGCGGGAACTGGCCGAGCGCCAGAGCCTTCTGCGACGGGAGCGGGCGGAGCGCGCGGCCCGGGAGGACCGGCTGCGCAAGCTGCAGCAAGAGCAGAACCTAAAGCAGCGGGAGGAGGGCCTGAAGCAAGGGCGCGAGCGGGCCGAGCAGGTCCTTAAGGAGCGCGCCCAGCGCGCGGCTTGTACCAAACAGCGGCAGGGGGATCAGTTGCAGCGGGAGAAGCGGGAGCTGAGCCGGGCCGAGCAGGCGCGCCACCAGGCGCTGCTTCAAGGTCGTGCCCGCCAGGAGTTCGAGGAGCGCGAGGGCCTGCGGAGCTCCCTGGAGGCCAGCATGGGTCGCGCGCAGGAAAACTACGAGCACTTGGTGGAGCAGCGCAGCCGGGAGCTGCGGGAGCGGGCCCGAAGGGAGGAGCTACAGGGCCGGCGGGCCAAGGAGACTGCGGAGCGCAAAGAGCGCGAGCATCAGGCACACCTTGAGGCGCTGGCCCGGGCAGGGGAGCGGCGGCTGCAGCACGCGACACAAGTGGCTGAGGAGGCGGTGCAGGAAAAGGCGCGGCGCGTGGGCCAAAGTAGGTTGGAGAAGGAGCGAGCCCAGCGTGCCAAAAAGGAGAAGGTGGAGAAGGACGAAGACTGCCGCCGGCGGGAGCTGCTCCAAGCCATTGGGCGCAAGCTGGAGCGCAGCGAGCAACTGTCGCGGGAGAGGCGCAGCGCGCTAGAGAGCGCTCGCTCCACAGCGCGGGCGTCCTTCCACGTGCGCGAGAAGGTGCGCGAGGAAACCAACACTCGCTCTTTCGACCGCATGGTGCGGGAGGCCCAGCTGCACGCCAGCCTGGACCGCAAATGACCGCCGTCCTTAGAGGGCCAGACTGCCACGTTCATCCCCTTGGGGCCTCCCTTGTACACTTTGACCAGGCCGTGGGAGTCCCAAGTTGGGGCGCAGCACGAGCACCTCTCGACGCTTCTAACCCATGAGGCAATAAGTGGTCCAACACTCCAGACCTTTCAGTACGCAGACTTTGTTTTTAAAAACTGACATTGTATGGAAATGACATAGCACAATCTTTGACCATACCCACCCATGGTGGCTCCCGCACCGGCTTTTGCCAAGCTCCCTTGAGTGTCTTTTGGGTTGAAACAGAAAAGACCTGGGAGACAGGCTGGGTCGGGAAGGGGGGTGCCCCTAGGGGAGAGTGCAGGGGTGATTGCCCCATTCTGCAGCAGTCACCCTAGGCACCTTTCACATATTGGGGTCTGAGACCACTGCCCTTATTGCAGCTGAGGGGCATCTCCCTGGCTCACTTCCATCTTTTAAAATATGGCAAGTTTCACAAAGCTCGGGGACCCCACAGAAAAGCACAGTGTTTCTAAGGTGTAAGGCCACACCCAAGTGACCTAAAAAACTATTGATTTTTGTATGCTTGACTTTTAATCAGCCACTTGAGCGAATTCTGGTCTTAGTTCTGATAGTTGGGTGTTTTTTGTTTTTGTTTTTGTTTTTTTCATCAATTCCCCTAGGTTTTCTAGTTAGACAATCATCTGCAAATAATGATCAATTTGTGTCTTTTCTCTCCTATTCTCCCAAGTCTCTCTCTCTCTCTCTCTCTCTCTCTCTCTCTCACACACACACACACACACACACACACACACAAATCAGATGATTTGGTAATGCTGTTTGCCTTTAGTGGAAGCCCCCGGCCCCTGGGGGAGGCGGGTTTCTCAGGCAGCAGTGTTCCACTCCATTAGGGTTCTTGCAGGGTAGTTTCAGGGAAGGCGGGGTCTGATGCCCACCTTCCCAAAGTGGAGCTCATGCCTCACAGCAGCCATGCCTTAAGAAGCAGAGCTACCTTATGTGCCTGCCCAGGCCAATCCTGCCTAAACCTCTAGCTCTGGATGCAGCCCCAAGAGTAAGCACCAGGGAGTTCAGGCTATAGGATTCCCTCTGTGAAGGAATCAGCACAATGGCTCTGAGGGCAATTAATTGACTGAGGTGGCTAAAGAGCTGGAGTTGCCTCTCCACCACTGAGAGCTGTGCTCACTGTTGTTGGCAGTATATTTCACCCTCCTCTTCCCGGTTGAATCCCCTCTCACCTATGACAGTGTTTAATGGGTCTCTGCGCCTCACCTTCCCCATTGGCCAGATGAGGCCGTCAGTACTCTTCTCCTGGTACCTCAAGTTCTCCTGCATCCAAAGCGCCACCTCAGTATTATTGGTTGGTCTTCTCTGTGCCTTTCTTGACCTGAAGTTGGGTGGCAGAAGGGCTGCTGATGACTTAGTTTGTTTCTGGGAATATGGATTCCTAGCGTTGGAAGGAGCAGTTCGTCACAGACATGTGGTCATTTAGCCTCTAGGAGAAAATGCTTGTAAGACCAGGCCACTCCCTGGTTCGAAAAGTCCTGTTCAGTTGTCTTCAGGCAACTTTGACCCTAGAATGCTTCCCTTCCATGAAGCTGAAATCAGCCCCCAGCGGTACCCACCCACTGACTCTGCCTTCACCAGGGAACGTGGGAAGTAAAACTACTTTTTACGTTAAATGAGGATCAGGAAATAAAAGTTACCAAAAAAAAAATCAGGGTAGAAAACTACTATGTTAGGCATATTTCATGTATATCGTGCTGGACGGAATCGTCCCTGAAATGTCTGGTGTCACACACACGCACACTCTTCGTCAGTACCCCCCCATCGCGTGCCAGTGGGCACAGGAGTGTTGTGTAGAAGGAAGCAGTGCTTAGGTGTTACACTTAAAATGTCGTGGAGCCAGGAAAAGAGATGTTCAAGGTTTATATCTTGAGTGGGTGAATTTTCCCCCCAAGTTTTCTTCTTGTCGGTAACGAGGATGTCAGTGAGCTGTAATAATTGGCATTGTGTGTGAGTTAGGGGCATGTAACTAAAGTGTTAATGTGATACTGCGTATTACCTTGTGGTTCCTGATTTGCTAGCAGCCTTTTGAAATGTTAACTGGAAGTTCTCCCTAAAACTACTTATTTCCAAAGTAGGTGCATTTATATGACAAGGATGCAATCTGGTTTTTGGATAAGGCACTGAAAGGTACATAGGGGGTCTTACCTGGCCCTTTATTCAGTTTGCTTTCTGACTGACTGACTGACTGGGTAGATCACATCTCTGTGCCTTGGTTTCATGGCCAAGGGCATCATGATCTCAGAATGCAGTGCTCTCAGTGCTGTGACTTTGGAACTGCAGGTGCAGTCACTAAGGAAAGAGGGTCATGTGACTGTACTATGCCTGGAGAGTGTATTGTACCACCGTGACCTAGTGCAAAGAGGAATGGTCTCGAAAAGCATGTTGCACATCACAGTGGCACGTGGGACACAATGGCCCAGATCGGAATGTCACCGAATGAGAGATTTGCATTTAGAGAAAAGCACTGTGTCAAGGAAAGAAACTTAGAGTCTACAAAAACATATAGCTAAGAAGAATTAAAGCAAACACAGAAGTCTGACTTACTAATAGTAAAGAATTGTTCTTCCACGTTGCAGAGCATCCCCTAGAACACAGACCCAGCTCTGTATCCGAGGATGAGCGGTCCCATTGCTCTTTGAGGAGGAGCAACTTCCAAGATTCTTCCTTGGGCCCTTTATATGTGTTCTTCTCTTTGCAATGATGACAGAAAGGAGAACTGTTTTTTATTCTAAATACAGCAAGAGGAAATTGGAGGTGTAGGTGTGGCCGAGATGATGGTGGAGAATGGCTTGCTTCTCCTGATGTGAACATTCTAACAAGTGCCCCGAATTCGCCTCAGAGCACCATGCTGGAAGTTCTTCTCGCCGGGGAAATTGCAACCTTGAAGTGGCCCAAGACGTTCACATTTGCCCTCTTGGGACATTCTGCGAAGGGAGGTGAGGGGGAATGGAAAGTGTTGGAAGAGGCTTTAGTTTGGTTCGTTACTAAGAAAACAAGCAGGACCGTCTATGGCCATACCACCCTGAACGCACTTGATCTCGTCTGATCTCGGAAGCTAAGCAGGGTGGGGCCCGGTTAGCACTTGGATGGGAGAAAACAAGCAGGACGTTGTTTCACATGGAATTACCCGTGAAGCTAGCCCAGCCTCCTGCACAGGCAGTGACCAGTGCTTCCACCACACCTGGACGGGAAGGTGGAAATATCCTTTCAGAAACACACAGGCTGTGAGTCTTCAATGGGAGCAGTGAGAGTCTCTGGGTTAAAAGGCATACGGAATGCAGCTTGTGTTCATGCCATTTTGTAACACCCACCCCTTATTCCCCTGCCTTTAAAAAATCCATTGAAACACTGGGTGACTGGCTCTTTTATAAGGGGCTATATCTCATTTACCATTACTTCTCCCATAGCCCATGGTTTAGCCCTTCACATAGAGTAAGCACATAAATACTGAGTAGAGATAGACAGTGGATGGATGACAGACAAATGAATGGTGACCAGGGTAAATCTGTATGAAATAGATCAAGTGGACAGGCCTCCATTCATCAACAAATTTGTAGCGAGTACCTGCTATGGGCCAGGCACTAACCACTCTTGTTGCTGAGGAGATAGCCTCTCTGGTCATTGGCCCTGGGAACCTTTCATGCTGCCAGGTCATGAACAAACACCTTCATTTCCCCACTGGGCCTATCTACCTTCCCACCCTGGTATCTGTTCACAGGCAGACCTGATGGGCCCCCAAGCACTAATTTCAAGCATTTTCAGTTTCCTAAGGACACTCTACCTGCCAACCAACCACCATCGAAGCCATTGTTGTTCTCTTTCCCTCGGAGGAACCTTGATTAATCAGGTCCAATTCATAAGGTCATGTACTTAATCAGCTTTAAATTACAGTAAAAGAGAGGTTAATTACCTTCCTGGGCATTGATCTGTGTCGCCTTTGGCAGAGGTGGCATAAATAATGATCATGGGCCTAGAGAACCAGTCCCAGATCACCCCAATGGGACCAGCTCCCTCATCCAACTGTTCCTGATGAGCCAAGAAACTCAGGATTTCAGAAACATTTCCAGTTTCAAAGTCCCAACAAAAAGAGATTTCTGATCAATACTGAATCGATGAGAAAGTTCAGTGAACCAGAATACCCCACTTCTTACAACTTCTAGATGATTGAGGTAAAGCATAGGTCGCTGTGGAAACTTGCTCTTTTTTCACCGTACGACTGCATCTCCACCCTGGACACATTTGGCGGAAACATAAGGAAACCTGGTATTTCTTGACACTAGCCGAAAGGGGCTGTCAGGTACCCAGAAGAGGACTCGTAGTTCCAGAAGTGTTGTTTAGGCCTTATATGTGATACATTCGGCATCGGGTGTCAGATGCAGCCCCTGCAGTATTGCACCTGATCATGTGCTTTGCAGAAGAGCCTCTTGTCTGCTCGTGTATACACTGCGTCCCACAGAGCTCTGGTGCGTGTCCACTCACGCCTCCTCCCAGCCCCATGCCTCTCCCACATGCCCCTTCATACTGTCCCTGGTGCTGCTTTGGCTTCACACAGCTCAGGGCTGGGACAGAGGGTGCAGTTAGTAGCGGGTGTTGGGATATAGACAGGGAGTGTGGTGTCTTTCTGAGGAACACTGGTAATCTTGTCTGCAGTGTGATGCATCAAGTATTGTCAGGTCTCACATGAGAGCAAAAATCCTGGTCTAAAGTGCTTTTTAAATTAGGTGCCACTTTGAAGTGCTCACGCCTTTCTCCCTCTACATTAGTACAGTATCGATGGCACGTTTTTGTGTCCAACACTTGCACAACTCACAGGGCTGCCTGAAAGATGGCCTGCAGCGACTGTGTTTGAGTGTGCACAGGCATGCCCACACATGCACACACTTCTACCAGCACCAGCATTCTTGCAGAGGGAGGGAAACTATAGCCATCTTATTCTTCCAGGGAAGGGTAAGCTCTGGAAAACATTGAGCTGTCCCTTGGTGAGGGTCAGTTGATTCCACCTCCCCGCAGCCCCAAGACCAGTTCAGGGTCTGGCCTACATGCTCTGGCACGATGTCCATATTTCCAAGTCCCATCACTGAGCCACGTGGGTGACAAAGGCTTTTCATGCTGCCACTACATTTCTCCTCTCTCCTACTTAGCGTGAGAGGCTGACTGGGAAACGGAATTTCTAACCCAAATTGTTGATATCTTGAACATAGTGTCACAGAATGCTAATATCTACAAAATTCTGAAAATCCAGGCAATGTAGTTCCACAGTTCCATGTAGTTACCTGCAAGGCAAAGCATTTGGCAAAGGAGCAAGTGTCTTGACTTATTCAAACTATTGCCTACTGTTTCACATGCCCCTCTTGTCTTCTGTAAAATGAGGACAATAAATTCTACTTGGTAGGGAGTCATTAAATGAGCTAATCCTTAGACAGCAGCACAGTCTCCGGCAGATAGCACTCAATTTGTGGACAGTACCCTCCTGAACTTGGGAGGGAAGGAATGGGGTAGGTTGAATGTCCACCAGGTATTGTTGGTGGACACCAGGCTTGGATGGCAGCCCTTCGAGGTTGTCTGTATCCCTGGCTGTGCGGTGATCCCCCAGCCCTTCCGAGGGACAGGGCTCTGGAGTAATGGGCCCCCGGGCACGTGCAGTAGTCTGTGACTGGGAGGGAGAGAGGAGAGTACCTTGTTTACCAAGTATTTGGCAATAAAACTGACATCTGATGAAAATGTTTGAAATGTTAAGACTTCCTTAAATGGTGCCTAAAGTGCCAGGATGTTTTAGAATTCGTATATCTTTCTTGGGGGAAAGAAGGTGTGTTTCTGTCCTTGTGAGACCCAAATTCTATGGAAGCATCTTTAACACAATCAAGTAGGAGAAGCTTTGAGAGAACCACTGTTCTGGGGGCTCTTATAGGGCAGGATGTAGCACCTGGCAGGAAATCTCGGGTGAGCAGCCATCTCTGCTGTGGCCACATGGGAATGAGGGGGAGGGCCAGGACAAGCCCAGTGTAGGAGAGGGCTGATGGGCTCACTGCAGGAGGTGATACTGGAGCAGAAAAAGGTGGTATGCAGTAGCATCACTTCATCCTCAAAAATGACTTCTTCTGAGAAGGCTCAGAAAATGCCCCAGCCTCCTTTCCTGGCCCCCTGGCCCTACAGACAGCTGCCTGGAGGTTAGCTGCAGGACTGGGTTTGTAGAAAGCCATTCCCCAACTCTGGACATGTATCAAAGCACAGAGGTGCTGAAAGGCCCACAGGTTCGTGCTAGCTCTCGCTGTGCATTGAAAGTGAGGACACAGAGTGGGGCGAGCTTCTGGGAGCTCTCCTGCTTTGTCACCTTTCTATTGCCCTTGGATGCCCTACAGGGAGGCCCAGGGGAGCATTAGAAGCCTCTTGAGCCCTCAGCAGAATAGTAGAGTAGGCAGACTGCCTCTCAGGAACATGTGCTTGTTTGAAGAGAACCTGCAGGGTGAGCAAAAGACATGACCGAAGGGAATCATTTGCTAATGCTGGGACTGCAGGGCTAATGATAGCTAACATGTACTAAGCATTTACACTGTGCAGAGGACTGTCCTATGGACTGAATCCTCACAAGATCTCTGTGAGGTAGGTACATTGTTATTCCTATTTTACAGATGAGAAAATTGAAGCACCAAGTTTTAGTGGCTTCTCCAAGGCCACACACCTAGTGCTAGGCAGAACTGGGCTTGGACTCGAGTTAGTCTGGCTGTACAGCAAATGCTTATAACTAGCATGCTTGACTTGGCCAAAAGCTGTGGCCTCACATTTCATAGTTCACCTCCATTGCTGTAGGCAGGTTGAGAATTCCGCCTGAGCTCCCACTTTCAGCAGCTGCTGTTGGTGAAAGGGCACCAGGTGTTAGACCTCAGTTCAGCAACCTTGGTACTTGAGTTCTGGCTGAGAGAGGATTCAGAGCCAAGACTCCAGCTATAGGAGAAGGTTTATTTAGAAAGTCACAGGGGTAGAATATGTGAACCACAGAAGAAATGGACTCAGGAAACAGGTTACAGAGGCAAAAGAAGGCCCTTAGAGTGTAGGAGAAAGAGAGGCAAGGAAAACATGCCTGAGGGAAGCAGGTGGGGAAAGGCATGAGCTTACTTCAGAAATGCTGAGACCTCCTTCCTAAGGGCTTTTAAAGCTGGGGATTTTAGGGACAGTCCCAGGGCAGGATCGCAATGACTATTCATCAGCTTTTCAGATGCGTCCTTTCTGGTCCCACAGATTGGCCCCCAAAGGTGGGGGGTCATCAGTGCAGCTGGTGCTGGTGTCAGCTGTGCAGTCACTTGTCTGGTTTTGCTGCTTTTCTGGGCCTGGAGCTGAAACACAACTAAGGCCTAGATGTCATCACTCCAGGTTAATGCCTAAGGGTGTGGTCCTGCAATGGCCCACTTGGGAGTCACATGAGGCCACTGTTCAGCCCCTGGTTCCTCCTCTAAGTGGAGCTACCACATGACTAGTGACATGCTGGGGGAGGAAGGGTCAGGGGAGGGTCCCAGCTGCATGACCAGGGATACAAAAGGTCAGGGGGTCTAAACCACATGGCCAGCGATGTGCTAGGGAAGGAAAGGTCACCCTGGGAGTGGGTCCTTGTTTTCCCAGTTTCGCCCCTTGGTAGGCACCCAGGGCTCTCTGCTCTGGTGACCTTCTGGGCCTGGCCCAGCATCCTGGCTCTGCTCCTGTCTAACTGCCTACTGCACAGCCACTAAAAGAAGTGAAAACAAATGACAGGGAGGGAGGGAAGTGGGCTTCCCTGGGAAGGGAAAGGGATGATTTATGAATGGTTATTACAATAAGTAAAATCATCATGTTCAATAAAGGAGACGGTGCCGTGAGTGCACAGAAATAAAGGAGGGGAAGAGAGAGAGAGAGAGAGAGAGAGAGAGAGAGAGAGAGAGAGAGAGAGAGAGAGAGAGAGAGAGAAATAGATATTAGGGAATGCTAGGATGAAGCCATAGGCAGAAAACTTCAGGCAGGATATATATCTTGTGAGTACATAAGGGCATGGCTGAATGACGCAATGCCTCAGCAGAGGAGTTAGAGGCTCCTTGCTGCAGCCATCCAAGGCCTCAGGAGCAAGGTCCGGGGAGGAGAAAAAGGAGCAGCTGCCTTAGAAACAAACTGGTGGTTGCTCTTTAGGTCCCTACTCAAAGTGTGTTCACCATCTGCAGGTGTCAGGTCTACCCAGAAAATGCTAAGCAAGCTAACTCCAAGGGGCATTCTAAAAGTCAACAAAACTCCTAGCATAAAAGAATGTACAAATAATGAAAACATAATTTCTTGTGCTTGTGACTAAACCAGTTAACAAATCCATGGAATCCATTAGAAGGTGGTTTTGAGATATCTCTTTTCTCTGTGAGCACCAAAATTGATCTAGGTCCTACCTCAGGCAGCGGAAATCATATCCAAAGCTCAAGGGAAAGATAATCTGCTTCGTAACCTTAAGGGAGTGATTGGTAGCAGGTACATCATTTGGAAGGTGACTTAAAATATACACAGAGTTCTAGAATTTAGAATAATTTAGGTTATATTAATCAGGCAAGGGAAAAATCTATTACTGGTTTTCTTTAATGTTCTTATCATCTAAACCTGATGTAAGATGCCAGATTGACCTGCAACTTTTAATTAGGCTGAACGATATGTAATTGTTGATATTCAACTGTTATTTGACCTACAAAGCAGCAGGCAGCAGGACGAGTGGTGCCCTAAATGGGCCCTCTGAAGCCCTTGCAGGAACTGAGGTAGGAGAAAGAGGCCCAGATGGCTGGAGCGTCCAGGTCTTATGTGGGAAGAGACGTCCTGTAAGGATCTGGCACAGGCAGGCCAAGGGCAGCCTGCTGGCATGCACAGGCAAAGGGCAGCTTTTCTGCCTGCGTGAAGCATAAATTTTTGCTAGTGTACCTAAATGGGAGCTCACTTGGTCCTCCCCCACAGACTGGGCTGCAAGGCAGTTCATTTCCGTAGAATCTGCAACCTTTTCTGCAGAGGCGGTGGCCTTCTGTCTGACGCACACTCCCAGGAGTCGCTGGAAGCGAGTTGATCCGCACGCCGCTGCCTGTCCGGAATACCAAACAACGAGCAGCAGCCCGCTACCCCGGCACCAGCTCCGC
The DNA here is from genome assembly GCA_004027475.1 of Anoura caudifer. Lineage (NCBI taxonomy): Eukaryota > Metazoa > Chordata > Mammalia > Chiroptera > Phyllostomidae > Anoura > Anoura caudifer. The sequence continues at coordinate 107,869 of PVKU01001095.1, forward strand.
TCTCTGAGAGCCCTTTCTCTCCCTCCATTGTGGCTTTTCCACAAGCCCACTTGTTTCAAGGTGGCAGAAATAAGCCCACAATCCAACAATATGTTTCTAAAACCGTCTCCATGACAATGCAGGGCTGCAGGCTGCCAGCTCAGAGCCAGCCGATGAATGGTCCTGGGGGCAGGCAACGTAGAGACAGCACAGGGCGGCAGGGGATGCCAAAATTCTGCCGCAGCAGCGAGGCAGTCCAGGGGTGAACGTGCCCCCAATTCTGGGGAAGCACTGAGTACACATCTACACATGCCCACCAAGGATAATCCATAAACCTTGACTTCAGCACAGAAGCCAAAGAGCCCAGAGCAGCTTGGGCTTCCTTTCTTCTTAAAAGATCTTTTGCATCTGAACAATAGGTGGTAAATCACCCATCCCTGGAAAGGAAGAACCCGGGTTTTTTAATGAGCTGCCAGTGCTTTGTGACGGACAGTTTCTTTATAAATCTCAAGTGCTGTCCAGATGGCGTGTCTCACAGATGTCACCTCCCCCCACCCGCTCATATCACTCTCAGCCACAGCTGGCATCACTGCGGCCACAGCCTGTGAGCCAGGATCTCTGCTCCCCCCCCCCAATATTTAATGACAACATTACCACAGGGCAGAACGTCAGGCACAGTAGAAATGGCTGCTTGAGACCCAGCACCCACAGAGAAGCTTCCTGGGAGACAGCTTGTTGCTGGGGGGGTGTGGGGGTCACCAAGAAAAATAATAAACAAGTGAGAAAGCCAAAGGAGTGAGTTGGAAACAGGTGAAGACAGGACCCAAACCAGACGGCATCGCTTTTCCCTCCCAGCTCTGCCCTTTGGTTCAGCCTCTTTGTGACTCACCCAGAAGCAGGACCCGCAGCCCTGCAGGCAGCCTGTGGTGGGAGCCAGGGGTGTCTTCCCCTGCCTTCCTCACACTGTCCCGTCCCCAGCTTTCACCCTACCTGTTTAAACAGAGTCCTCTTCAATGGTTTGGGGGTTCAATGACTTGGTTTCAAAACAGGGGATACTAAAGGCCCTCAACCCCAACGGAATTAGAAGGACATACTCACATCAGGGCACCAAGCAAACCCGAACTCAAGGAGCCCTGAGCTGCCCATGCCCCTTCTCCTGGGATTTCCAAACAGCACCAGGGCTCCCTCATCTGTTGCCCTCTACTCTCCTGACCGGGGCAGTGCCGAGGGCCTGCTCTGATGTCAACACCAGCTCTTGCTGCAGGGTGGGGTGGTGGATGTCTCCTTCAGGCGGCTTCCCGTGGTCACTGACTCTCCATGTAAAGAGAGTGAGCTGACAAGGGGTGCCACAGGCGTGCCAGCTTTGGCTCCGGGGTAACCAGTTCATGGCTGCGGCCACTCTACGTCACAGAGGGTTATTTTTGTCTCCTAAATGACAGGACCAGTTACAAAACCTGCAGCTCTAGTGCAAAGTGAAAATGCTTGGCCTCTCGTTCAAATATTCACAACTTCAAGACAGCTACAGTAGAACACTAAACCAAGCACAGGACACTTCTGAGCCAGGCCCCCCTACATTGCCCCCTGCGTTGCCCCCCTATGAAGCTGGCTGTGCCAAATCATTGTACTTGGTAGAAGAGGCTGTAGCCAAATGTCAGGAGATAAAACTTCTGGAGTTCTGAACTTGGAGAGTAATTAGGACTTTTCCAGTGGCAACACCTGACTCATATTAGACAAAAGAAATCCAGACACCTGTTTTGTTGTTTTATCTCATTCTCTTTCAGATCGTTCCCTGCACATGAGCACAAGGGTTGGGGAGTGTTTTTCAACAACCACCAGACATGGGCAGTTTCAAAACAGGGGATCCTAAAGGCTCTCAACCCCAACAGAATTAGAAGGTCACACTCACGTCAGAGGCATTGACATCAGACCATATGCCACCAGTCAGGGCATCAAGCGAACTTGAATTCTAGGAGCCTTGAGCCACCCATTCCCGTTCTCATGGGATTCTCAGATAGGACCTAAGTGGTTGAAACTAGAGACTCAGACAGGCCTGGCCTGGGGAGCGCCTGGGACAAATTATACAATCCCTGCGCTTTGGTTTCCTCCTCCGTAACATGGGATGATGAGGGTACCTACCTCACAGGCTGTTGTGAGGACTAAATGAAATAAACCACACAGAGGGGGGGAATGGCACGGTGCCTGGCACCTAACATGTGCTCAAGAAACAGCTTTTATTGCTCATCTCATTTTTTTAAAGGTTTGGTTCACATTTATTATGAAACAATTACCACAATAGGTTTAGCTAACATGTATCTTCTCACAGAAATACAATAAAAAGGAAAGAAGAAAAAGGGGAGAAAACGTTTTCCTTGTGATAAGAACTCTTAGAAGCTCCTCTTCTCACTTTCCTACGTGCCGTGCAGCAGCGTGAGCTGCAGTCACTGTGTTGCGCAACATGTCCCTAGGACTCGCTCACCCTGTACCTGGAAGAACGACCCTTATGACCACATGCCTTTGGTTCCTCCTCCCCCTCCCTCCACACCTCCGGTCACAGCAAATCCGATCTGAGTTTGGTTTTGTTTTTTGTATTCCTCATCTAAGTGAGATCATACAGTGTTTGTCTTACTCTGCCTGACTTATTTCACCTAGCATAATGCCCTCGAGGTCCACCCATATTGTCACAAAGAGTATAACTTCCTCCCCTTTTATGGCTGACAATACTCCACTGTGGATACACATACCACGATTCCTTCATCCGTTCAACCATCAATGGATGCTTAGGTTGCTTCCATGTCTCAGCCACTGAGAATACTGCTGCCGTAAACATGGGGCTACAGACATATTTTCAAGTTAGCGTTTTTGTTTCCTTCGGATATTCCCAGGAGTAGAATTGCTAGACCATACAGGAGTGGGCAAAGTAGGCCTACAGCTACTCATACCCAGGCTATGGGTACCATAATACAAGAATAAATGCTGCGTTTCACACACTCCCAACTATAAACCTGCTCTTGCCCACCCCTGTATGGCAGTTCTACTGCTAACCTCCTGAGGATCCTCCGTACCGTTTTCCATAGTGGCTGCACCAATTCACATTCCCGCCCTCGGTGCATCTCCACATGCTGGCCAGCATCTATCTCTTTTCTGTTTGATGATGGCCTTCTAAAAGGCGTGAGGTGATATCTCATTGTGGCTTTAACTAGCATTTCCCTAATGACTAGTGAGTGATGTTGAGCATCTTTTCATGTTGGCCTTTCCTATATCTTCTTTGGAGAAATGTCTGTTCAGGTCCATTGCCCATTTTTTAAAGTGGGTTATTTTGTTTTATTTGCTATTGAGTTGTAGGCTTCTTTATACTTTTTGGACATTTTGGCCCTCATCAGATACATGGTTTGCAAATATTTTTCCCCACTGCAAAGGTTGGCTCTCACTTTGTCAATGGCTTCTTTTGCTGTGCGCGATTGGGCTCTGGGCAGGCGGTGGGCAGGTGAGGCCATGCAGCCCAGACTGGGCTCCTAGCCCATGCAGGAAGGTGGCTGAGGTGCAGACACTGAGGCTGGTGAGGTGGCAACCCAACTTGGTGGCATTTTAGTGGCTCAGTTGCTCACTGAGGTGGTATTGGGCCCCCACACTCCATGGTCCATGGGGCTTCCTAGCTTGTGGCCCTCACAACATCACTGTGGAGAGCAGGACCTGAACCCATGTTTAGAGTATGCGCAAGAGGGTCGTGACTCAGAGAAATAATACAAGCCCTCAGCAGGCACAGCACAGCGAGCTGGCAGACAACTGTGCTTATCTGAAGGGTAACACCGCCCTCTCAGAGCATGTGCAATAGAGCAACACACGCTCTATTGAGGTCTCACAAAACAACATGTATCTATTGAGGTTGCACAGAACAACACATGGCCATCAGAAGTGACCTAAACATGTGCCTATCAAGGCTGAGGAAAATAACATGTGCTTATCCAAATTAATAAAAACATGTTTATGAGAAATTGTGCAACATCAATATGACTTTGCAATCATAAGAAGCATAACAGCAGAGGACTTGAGAACGTGGATGACGCATGGGAGAGCGGGCCACTTTGAGACGTCCCGCACTTTCCGTGTCCTGCATATTTGCAACTGACCAGAAAGAGCTCTGCTGAGGCCCTGCCCCTCTGACTGCGCAGTCCCGTTGCCTCCCCGACCGGACCTGACCTGGATTCTTGGGACTTAGTTCATTATCCCCCAATTTTCTTGTGTGATGTTATTACTGATTGTTTCTGAGTGATTATTATCGTTATTAGCTTAGTATTATTGTTATTGGGCAGTATTTGGACTGAATCTGCATTAACAAAAGCTGAGTGAACAGCGTAGTCACCTGTGTCTGCTCATTGTTACCCTTGGGTGCCAGTGTCACCGGTGGGGACTGGTGGGCTAAGACCTGGGTTGGATGCCCGAGTGGGGACCAAAGGCTGGCTTATAGGAAAGGCTGTATCACAAAACTTACACTCACAACAATCGTGACCCAGCTCCGGTGGCCTCTTAATCTCATTTTCAAGTAAGTGGTTCTAGAAGTTGAGCTCTGATGAAACTAAGGTAACCAACTAAGAGCTGAACTATTTCTCTTAATGTCACTCTCGGACAGAAAGTGCTGGAAGGGATGCAGAGAGCCTGGCTGGAGGTCTCCCTGTCCAACCCAAATCACCAACGCTAACAGTCCGTTAGGGTGGGATCCCTCACCCTCAACAAAGCTCCAGGGGTACCTGAGCCCCCAACGCTGAATAACAAAAGTTTCTTCCTAATTCTCAGACAAAATTAAGTCAAAACATAAAACAGACAATTCTAGATTTTTCTTAAGACCTTGGTGCATGCTTCTGGATAGCTATAGTAGAATGCAGTATAAAATGGTGACCACTTAAAACCAACATATGCTGAGTATTTTAAAGTTTAAGATCACAAAGATTCATGACTTCCATATGCTTTGTCACCTGAACAAGTAAGATGAACATGAACTTTGGGACAGTCATCTTGCATCATTAGCCAGTGTGACGCCATGAGGAGTGAGCAGAGGGGATTAGTGGCCCCAGAGGGTGCCCTGTTTGATGGCTTATCTGAGGGTGGCTGCCCTTCCCACCCTCCTCCCCATACTCCACTGGGGGAATCAGCATGGCCCATTAGAAGCTGTGCCTAGGACACCCAGCCCTTTTTATCCCTCCACAGATGGGTGGGATTCTGGCTCAAAGACCAGGGACAGTTAAACCACCACAATCTACTTGTCACAGTAGAGGACGTGGTGCCTGAGACAAATGTGAGGGTTGAATGCCCTGCTCTGAGGTGGTGGCCTCTTTCTTCTCAGAAGCACTAGTCCCGTTCTGCTTAGGCTAAAAGATGCAGCCCCCTGTGCCGGGGCAAACTCAACCCCTGCAGACCTGCTTACCTCCCAGGCTGAGGGTCCCTGGGCCCACTGAACCCTCAGGAGAGCAGATGGGGTTTCTGAGCCTCCTGAGCTGTGGCATCACAACGATGCATGTGTGGGGTTTGGTCTGGGGGTATGGATGGTGCTGTACATTCGGTCCCCAAAGCCAAGGCTGATGGACGGGGAGTCAGGCAGTCTGCTCTTCTCAACCTCCAGGCCTCAGTGAGAGCCACCGTCTGCACAAAGAACCCTGAAGCAGGGTCTGGCGAGAGAGAAGGAAGCACTAATAAAAAGCAGCAACATCTAACTGCTGCCAAGGCCAATGCTCTTGGGAAGTGTCTTCAAGGAAAGGCTGGCCTGGGGCCAGATCCCTAGCTTTCAGAGTCGGCTGCCAAGGCCTCAGTCCCTTGGACGGTGTGAGTTCCCTCTACACAGTGACCAGGGAAATTCACCAGACTGCCCCATCCCAGATCTGTAAACAGACCTCTGTAGCTGTATATAAATTAAAAACAAATGAAAAGGAGTTTGCACACCTTTTCTAATTAAACGTGATGTATGAATTCTTCCCCATCTCTCCCCACCCCACCCACCATTTACCAGGAAACTCCATCTTTACCCAAGTGTTCAAGGCAAAAAATAATCTAGTGAGGGTAACTCGTGCTGTACCCCGCAGACTTAATCAGAGCACTACTAGGTCTCCCACTGGGTGGAGCCCCCCAACAACAGGGGTCTTACAGCTGGGTCTGGCGCGAGGCTGTGCTTTGGCCACAGTCAATAAGCCCCCTTGGGGAGCACTTCTTGAGGAGCCTGGCCTAGCAGACTGGATGTGGAAGAAAGCCCTGAGTGTGTCAGGAGGAAGGGAAAGAAGAATGGGAATTGTTCTTCAGTTTTTGCTTGGGAGTAAGCAGGTGGAAGTGCTTAAGACCCCTTTAGGCAAGAACCAAGGCAGTTTGCAAGCATGTGGTACTACCATTGACTTCTCCAACATTTACTGAGTGTCTGTGATACTCCATATTCCAAGACAAGAAGGCAGGTGAGATTGTGGTCCCTGCCTCAAGGCCCTCCCAGTCTGGTGGGGCCTGCAAACCAGCCAGCACGTCTTTATAGGGCCCTGTGATGCGTGCTCCAGGGATACAGGCTCGCAGGCAGTGTTGGTCCTGGGAGGGTCCGAGACAGCTTCCTAGGGAAAACGGTGTCTACACTGAGGGAAAAGAAATGAGCAGAAGGCTGGGAGGAGGCTTATTTTTTCCTTTCATGATAGTCCACAGGCAGGCGGGAGGTCCAGGCTCGGTGGATGGTCCCACGGCATGAGACTGTCCAGAGTCCAGCTTCATTCTAGCTTACCCTGCCTTCTTCCAGGGTGTTTTCCTTATTTGCATGACCCAAGCTAACCCACCAGCACCATTTCTACATTCCAGGAGAAAAGAGGACACGGAAGGCTAACAACACATCCCTTTTGTTTCCATCTCATTGGCCAGAATTTAGTCAGACAGCCACTCCTGGCTGCTCGCAAGGCTGGAGAATATAGTCTCTGGCCAAGTAGCCATGCGTCAAGTTGAAACTAAGAGGGGAGAATGGACACTGGTGGGCAATTGAAGTCTCTGTCACAGCGAGGAGAGAATGGTCTCAGCAAGGGTGTCCAACCTTTTGACATCTCTGGGCCACACTGGAAGAAGAGTTGTCTTGGGCCACACATGACATTGTGACATGTAATCACAAAAAAAACACATAATGTTTTAAGTAAATTTACGATTTTGTGTTGGGCCTCATTCATAGCCATCCGGAGCCCCGTGCGGCCTGCAGGCTACAGATTAGACACCCCTGGAGGGCAAAGGCCAAAGACAGTGCAGTGGACTTGGGGAGGGGTATGCTGTGCACTGTACATACTAAGTACCTTATCTACATTATTTCCGTTAAACCTCATACTCCTATAAATAAGGTGTTAGCATTTTCATCTTACAGAAGAGAAAGCGAAGCTCAGAGAGGCTAGGTGATTTTTCCAAGGTCACACAGCTGTGATGGTGAAGCCAAGGTATTAATCTAAGTCCACTCAGCTCCAGACCTGCTGGTCTCTCCACAAGGCCATACTTCCTCTCTGTAAAGCCACCTAGGATGTAGGTAAGGCTACAGGAGATTCCAGGAGTCACTAGCAGAATGGAGCCAACAGTGGGCACCACGAAGAGTAAATGAAGATTTGGGGGCACGGAGGGGATTGATGATATTTGGCAGATGAACCCAAAAAGCAACATCTGATAAAGCCAACCATTTTTGAGTCCAAGAGAATCAAAGTTCAGATTTTGCTTTGAGACCAATTTACTTTTTGTAGTTGAACACTAGACTCTCAAGATGCTCAGATGGGAGGATGATCTTGATCCCCAAACTGATCCTCAGGATGGTTCTAATGACCATCCACAGACAGCTGGTCCAAGCCCCACGGAAGGAAGGCGCCCCTCCCACAGCATGCCTGATGGTGGCTCATCATCGCCACCTTGAACACTGATGTCAGGGCTGGGGCACTCACCACATCCGGCTGGCGTCTCTGTCAGAAAACTCTGGGTACCCTGGTCCCCCTCTCAATGGTCCGGCTAAGAGGGAGCTGGAGTCCACACAGATGTGGAGGCTGGGTGAGGCCAGCTCTCTGCTGGTGTGTTTAATTCATCCAACCACCGACTGAAGAATTCAGGAGACCAGGGTTCCATCCACGCAAGGCTAAGGTTGTGTGAGCCTCTGCGCAGAGAATCTCATTTCACTGTGCTTGGCCCAGGGCCTTGTGGGGTGGAGACCTTGGACTGTCTCTGACTTCTGACAGCATTTCTGACCTCCATGAACGTTAAGTATGTTCATCAACCTTTCCATCCCATAGCCTCACAACCACGACCTTGAGGAAAAACCACTCTGAAATTTGCAGCAGATTGAGTCTATGAATAATTCAGCATGGCTCACAACTCAGGGGAAGTATTCGGTTTCTGATGCTTTTCATCCTACAGGAGACAGCAGAGAGCCTGTCACAGGGATGCTTGTGCTTAGATTTGAATGGACAGGAGGAAAGAGGGAGGGAAGGAAAGATAAAAGGAAGGAGGACAGGGAGGGAGGGAGAGGACGGGGAAGGAAAGTTAGATACAGAATAATTTCCTGCTTCAAGCAGTCTTAGGTGCTCCTGGGACTTTACTCACTCGGGGTAACAGGCTCTGGGGGAACAGCTGTGGTCAGGGTGTGGGAGCTGCCTTGGGTGACTCAACAGTGGGGTGGAGTTAGGGAGGAATCCAGTCAGCGCGCAAAGCTCCTCAAAGCTCCTCACAGAATGTTCAAGGCTGCGGGACCACCACCCCCTACCCTCCCCACTCCCCCATCAGGGCTTGACCTCGTCCCCGACCAGAAGAGGCACAGACTTGGCTCCAAAGGCTGAATTTCAGCCCCAGTCCCACCTTTTGTGGCGGTGGGACCGTGGGCAGGTCACATGTGTGCGGTGTGAGGAGGGTGAGGACAGGGTAACAGTATCTGATCAGAGACCCTGTGTCCTCTAACCCTATCCGATTGCAGGGGGGAAAAGGAAAAACAAAACAAAACAAAAAAACCCTCTTTATTTCTGAAGCTTATTTGTCCCGGTGGACTGAGCTGCCCTTTGTAAGAAACGCATGCAGGCTGAGGCCTCATTTCAGGAGCCTGTTTTTCTTCTCTTGAATCTACAAAACTACTTAAGGAAAAGTGAGTCTCAGGAGAAACGTGTTAAGGAAAACTGAGCGAGAATTCCTGTCCAAGATGCAGATAGAGCAGGCCCAGTCCACACACCTCAGGCTCCCTCTCGAGGGCAGTCCTGGCTGGAGGAGAGCCCAGGAGACAGCTCCCCCTACTGCGGGCCCCCGGGGATCATCACCCTTGGCGACGGCCTACCCCTTAGGGCCAGGCGGGGTGGGATTTCAAGCTTCTATTGAAGCCACCCCTCTCCGACATCTATTTTCTCATCTTTAAAATGGAAACTGTAAAAGCACCAGCTTCCGTTTCTTTCTGAGGTGACTGGTAGGTGGAGGAGGGTAAGCTGAGGCAATGGAGGTGAAAGTGCGCTATCAAGAGCCAGGAGCCTGCCCGCACTGCTGGGGCCATCGGGCCGTTTCAGGAAGCCCACGCTGGACTCAGATGGACAGTGAGCATAATGTCCTGGCTGCCGCAGCCCCCCTGGAGGGGCACGCAGTGTGTGAAGTGCCGCCCCTGCCTGCAACCTGCTAAATGCTTGTGGGAAAGAAAGCACGCTCTGGCGACACCTGGAGCACCGCCACGTGGTGGCCGACCATCTGAAACAGGCTCGCTGCGGCTGTGTGTGCCCGCATGCGTGTTCCGGAAGAGTCCCGCAGCCTCCTCCAGCCAGGCACCGCATCCCCCACACCTCGGTGGAGGCACCACAGCGCCCAGCCTGGCTCCACAGCTCCAAAAACCCTTTCAGAAACTGATCCGCCCGGGCTCAGAGGTTCAAGTCAATCAGACCGCAGCGCAGACGCCAATGAGCCATCACCACGGAAACGCACGCTCACGTGCACAAAGCGCACACCCTTCCAAGATGGCATAAATCCACTCGAGGGACACCGCGAGGAGTTGGAGGGTTCCCTTGTAAAAAAAAATGCATGCCGAGAGGACTGGTTAGCCTGAGGGGCATCACCGACTGCTCCACCACAGCTGTAAGGCAACTGCCTCCCTGCCCTTCTCGTCTGGGCTCTCGCTCTCTGGTTGTCTTGGGAGCCCTGAGTCCTCGTCTGCATGGGCATAAGTCACTCTCTCATGCTGTGCCTCTCCTTTTTCTGTCCTCCGTGAACCGTTCTGCCAAGAAAACACGCAATTTAGATGGCAGTTTACCTGGTGGTGTTCCCACATGGGTCATGGGTCTCCTTCATAAGATTTACTGTGACCCAAACTCCAAGAATTGCCCCACCCCCATTCCCAGGCTTCCAGCCCCAGGGAGCAGCTCTTTTTGTGAGGGGCCAAGCTGTGGTCACTGTCCCAAGGACCAGCTACTTCCCTTCAGGACAGACTTCATCCTCCCAAACCTAGGGACTGACAGGCAGCAAACGATCTCTTAGGCCCTGATTGTTAACATTTTAAAACTCATAGCCCACCCACAAAGATTCACTGAAGCTTTACCATAATTTATCTGTGGTTTGATGACAAAAATGTTGGATTCTTCTAATTATTTTCCATTTAAATTATATTAGAATATTGGATATATTTTCAAACTCTGCTCTACCCGGCCCACCTGCTGACACCCTACCACCTCCCAGAAGAAGGCTCCCTTCCACTCCCACTTCGCCAGTCTTCGCGTTTGAGAGTCACCGCTGCAGACAGACCTGCTCACGCGTGCCATGTGCAGTGAGTCCATTCCCCAAGCATTCGGAGGGCCAGGCTTTGTGCCAATATTGCTTGCCTTTCTGTGGATGCAGGGGAGTGGGGAGAGGCACAAAATTTAATAGCGACGGAGTTGTTTTTTTTTCTCTCTCTTCTGGAATTCTGAGGGTGGCTTGTGGTGAGGGCTGGCATCTCACTGAATATAAGAAGCTATAGTTCAGCTATGGATGGGAAGATAAGGACCCTCCGCAGGAAGCTGAGGGATTGCTGGGGAAGGGTGTGTGGTGCCCCCTGGCAGGCCACCGAGGGCCTCCAAGGGAGAGATAAGGAAGGCAAGGACCTGGTGGCCTCTCCTGAGCTCCGCCTCCGCAGTCTACACACAGAGCCAGACTCCTCCCAAGAAGGACCCTTTGCAAGTTTTCCCTCACAAGGCAGATGAGAGCCTGGAATCTCAAACGAATGGTGTGCCTTTTCTGTGGTGTTGGGCGGACTGGTGGAGCATATCTAAAAGTTTTCTCACTATCATCCCGTGAAGCCCCCAAGGTTTTGTCTCTGCTCAACTCAGCTGCGACGGCAGAGCCAGTGCCAGTGCTCCCTGTGATCTCAGGGAGGGAGACCCAAACTCAACCCTGCACCCATCTACTTGGAGTGAGATGGGCCCAAATAGCTGGGCTTTGCTCTTCTTCAGCTCTTAGCAAGAAAGGGCTCATCTCATCTACAAGCAAATATCGTTCAAGTCCTGAGAGGTGCGGCTCAGTGGGTTGGGCATTGTCCCGCAACCGAAAGAAAGGTCACCCTGTTCGATTCCCAGTCAGGGCACAGGCCTGGGTTGTGGGTCAGGCCCCTGGCTGGGGGCATGCGAGAGGCAACCAACTGATGTTTCTCTTGCACATCAATGTTCTCTCCCTTTCTTTCTCCCCCCTTTTCCTCTAACAATAAATAAATAAAATCTTTAGAAAATGTACCATTAAAAACATGCTAGCTTCGCTCTTTTCCTTAAGATCCCATCAGGCTGTTGCTGCCACAGCCATCGCTCACCCGGCCGTCAGGAAGCTGCTGGAGCCAAGGGAAGATGTTGTTCTGCAGCTGCCACTGCTCCTCCACGTTGCTCACCCCAGTCCCAGTGGATTGCACGCCCACGCACACGCACACACTCCTCCGCATCCACCCTCTGCACACATTCTGCCCAGCAGCGGTGGATTGCCTGGGCAAGTACAGATCCGCATCCTTCCCGCCCACAACAGTGATTCAGCCAAGCAGTGGGCATAGGAGCTGAGCTGCTGGACCAATTTATTCCCGGAAGGAGTACAGGGAACCTCAGGAAAGGAGCTCTGTCATTCCTCCGGGGTGCCAAGCCGGTGTTGCCCGTGGCCATGACCTCTCCAGATGTTTGCAGCGGGAGAGAGCAAGGTCAACACAAAGAGAAGGAAAAACAAGCTGAGAGCGAGCCACCATCCCAGTGGCAGTGCCCCCAGGTCCGGGCCCTCAGGTCCTGGTTCCTGAGGCTAATGACACTTTTGATTCAGTCCTTCCCAGCCTGGTAAGCCTTGTGTTCTGTCACCACAACTACAAGTATCCTGATGGGTCCTCTACCTTTCCAAGCGAATTCTTCTCAGTCACCGCCCATCCACCTCTTTGGCGGAAGAATCCCGTTCCCCTCTCTGTGCCATAATTTGCATAGCCCTAACATGGGGAGGACGCCTCTGGTTCCCAACCTCTCTTTCCTCCAGTAACTGTGAGAGGAGCGAGAGGAGACAGTACGGCTCAACAGGAGCCCCAGAATATGTCACAGGATTCAGGGACTGACAGAAATTGGTTCATGTGAAGAAAGGTGGAGGGACAGAAAGGAACCAACCGGCAACGCTGGCCTGAGGAAGGGGACAAAGCTGCGTGCCGCTGCACCTGGCACGCGGGCTCCTCCTGGCACTGCCAGCCACTGCTTCCTGAGGCTGCATTCCGTTGTCACACAGGGTGGGAGGGCGGCCACAGCCCCCAGCTTCCCGCTCTTCCCCGAGGACTTCCCATGACCGGCCTCAGCCCTTGGGGGCTTTGCCCCAAACAAGCTGCACTGTGCGTGTGTGTGCATGTGTGTGTGTGTCTGTGGCAGAAGGAAAGGGAACGGCTTTCAAACAGGTGGCTTAGAAGTGACAGATCGAATGCAGTGAGCATGAGCAAGGCCATCATGGTTCACTCAGGGAGGGTCCCTGGGGTCCCTCCAAGTGCAGATGCTGCGCTCTCATGTCGGCACCACGCAGCGTCTGTCTAAAGCTTTACAATCTATAACGGTCTCTCTGGACCCTCTCGACAACCAGTGAGGCAGGACGGGCAGGCATTATGGCTGCATTTACTTCCGAGGAGCGCGCATGCACAACTGGGGAATCCAATGTGATTTACCCGAGTCGCACAGCTTGTAACTGGAGAAAACCGAGCTCCTCCTTGGGACTTCTGACTGCCTCTGCGCCCGCTGTGTGTGGTTCTGCTCTGCAGCCCGGAGGCTGGGGCCCTGCATTCCCCATCCAGCACACACACCCCGAGCAAGCACACTGTCCCGCCAGCCCACTGAGCAGGCGGTATGGTGGAATCGCCTGTGCTAAGTGATGCACCGAACGTACAAACACTCCTGAAAAATCTCTCCTGCCCTAGATGTCTCCGGTAGAGACTCATGGTTTAGGATAAACACCACAGATTCCATTAACTGTTAAAACCTGGCTACCTATGGGGTTAATAGTCTGTCATATACATCTTCCTAGCCAGTGATGTGCCTGATATTCAGGACAGCATCCCCAGAAACAGTGACATGAGGGCAGGTTGGTGTTTTCCACTTCTTTTCTTTGGGGAGGCTCTGGGCTGCTGGGACTCCCTGCCGCCTCCACAGCATTGCTCACACTATGCAGGCACAGACTGATGCAGCTCATCAGCATCAATACCTACCTTTTTTTCCTGGACACTCAGTCAGACTACATTTCCCAGAATCCTCTAGAATGGAATGTAGCCATGTGACTGAGTTTCAGCCAATTAAATGACAGTGGAGGTGCTCTGGGCCACTTCCAGGCACAAAGAGAAAGAAATCCTTCTGGGTGGCTCAAGACCATGACCCCAGGGCAACCTTGGAATCTTAGGCTGTGACAGAAAAGTGCCTGTCATATAGGTCCCTGAATGACATGTAAAGGACTCTCTCCACTGCCTACCTGCACAGACAACCAGGGCTCTGACTCTTGTTCACTCTCGCACCCACAGCGCCGGAACAGTGCTGGCACCTACTACACAATCCAACTTACGACACCCCTGAGTATAAGGCACACTGTTATTTTATGCAACACAAGGAAATTAAACATGCTGCCAATTAAACTACAACACCATGCTTTCACTCAGCATTTTTATTTTGCAGTTGTCGAAGGAGCTCTTTTAGACTTGGTTAGTCACAGATTTTCACCATAAATCACTCGCGTGCCTAACAAGATGGGAAACAGAAGTGAAACACCTGGGGAAGAGAGTGGCCGACAGCCTGCAGAACAACGTGCCCAAGGTTCATTGTGACCACCGCGACGCCTACCTCACCCAGGACTCTCCGTCTGTGAGGAAGACGCACTGCGGTGGACTGGCCAGATCTCCAGGGGAAGAGCGCTCTGGGAACCATCAGTCACCAGGAAGCTAGTCTACCCCTTAAGAACCCATACTAGAAGAGATCTCGGTGGAGATTCTTGGTGCCTGTAACACAGAGGAGCTCAACAGATTTGTGAAAGGGAGGGAGGGAAGTTATTTAAAAGATTCACAAAATAATTTACATATTAACATATAATTATGTGCATATGCTAGAAAGAACATTGGCCTTGAACTCAAATACCTGAACCTCCACTTAGAACCTCACTCCACTGTGGCAGTGAGCAAATCCCTTAATCTCTATGGGTTTCATTTGCCTATACATCAAAGACAGGGCTATTGTGAGAATGAAAAAGATGAATTAAAGTGAAAGTGTTGGTATACAAGACTAAATAAATGATGTTTGAGGTGGAGACTTTTGTTTCGTATCTTAAAGGAGAGAACAACTGGGAGATTCAACACTGTAATGCAGTGTTACAAAGCCATGCCCTTTCTCCAGCAGCTTGAGCTCCCTTTCCCACAGGAATTTGCAGGCCCAGCTCAGAGCATGCTGCCCTCTGCTGGGAGGAAGGGGGAAGGACCAGCAAAGCATCCCTTAACACTTGGCCATCCTGGCGAACCTGGAAGAGGGGAACCATGGGACCGACCAGGCTCCTCCTTGGCTATGATTTATATGCTGAGGTAGCCCCCTCACCATTAGCTAATAGTTTGTCAGAAAAATAAAATTTCAATACGTTTTTCTTTTGAAAAGTGATAGCATATTTTTTAGCCTTAAAAAAGGAAGGAAATTCCAGCACATGCTACAACATGGGTCAACCTCAAGGACAGTGTGCTACGTGAAATAAGCCAGACACAAAAAGACAAGTACTGACAATCTCACTTTTATGAGGTATCCGAAGTAGTCAAATTCAGAGAAACAGAGAGCAGAATGGAGGTGGCCAGGGGTGGGGGGGGAGGGGAGAACAGGGAGTAGTTTAACGGATATAGAATTTCAGTTTTGCAAGGTAAAGAGTTTGGGAAATTAGTTGCACAATGATGTGACTATGCCTTACATTATTAAACTGTGCACTTAAATGCTAACTTTTGTATCATGCATATTTTACCATAACGAAAAACATCGGTAAGTGATACGGATCAGCGCGCGGTAGGGCTTGAATTCGCGATGCAGTCACGATGAACACTTGTTGAATGAGGACGGAAGGAGTGACGCTGGCAGACGGCTCCCACACCAGGGTGAATACGCGAAGGGGCACCTTTCCCCTCCCAGGAAAGCCTTCCATCCTGGGGAACAACCTGGAAGCCGTGCCTAGTCACAGTTACCTTGAGGTGATAAACCGGTTCTCTTTCCTATTCTCAAAACTAAATTTTTTTCTTTTCCTTTCATCCGACCACAGCACAGCATCGCGCCCAGCCTGAGCCAGACCCAGGGAGCTTTGTTTCTGTGCAGCGCTGGCTGTGGCAGCCCGTTTCTGTTGATTCCAGGGCTGCAAGTTCCCAGGTCACAGACCTTCAGGACTGTAAGGGCTCTGAGCGGCCTGGTGAGACTTCAGAGATTTATCTTCTACTTAATAAAAATACATAAATATGTAAGACATTTTAAATAATGACTTTGCAGAAGCCGCAGAGCCAGAAGGTGGCAAAGCCTTTCACCATCAGAGCCTCCCCCCCCCCATCCCTCCACTCCCACTTTCTACCTCAGCAGCAGGCAGAGTGTGGGGCAAGTTACTCCCCTCAGCTGCTAGTGGACAAGGTCACTGCTCTGCAAGGGGACAGTTTCCCCTTGTGGTCAGTGACCCTTGAGGCCCATCAGCCATGAGATAAGAGGGCAGCTGAGTCTGTTCACAGCAGAATTCTCAGCCCTGAGGCAGGTGTCAGATCCTCCAGGGGAAGCAAGGCAGAATGCCAAGAGCTCATGAGCCCCAAAGGCAGTGCCAGCTGGCTCTGCAGCTGCCTGGATAGCTCCCAGAGGCGGCTCTGAGGTCCAGCCTGTGGAAAACCCAGTCTCCCCGCAACTTCCTCACCTGATTGTCTTGTTTCACTGGGAGGTAAAGCCAGAGGGACGCAGAATTCCAGACCATACTAAAACAATTGCAGGTAGAATTCACCACAAGGGGATTTAGTTCACTGACCCACAACCCCTAGGATTCCTGGGCTTGGAGTCCCCTAAAAACCTCTAACCCAGCAGGATGGAGAGGGGAGCTCATTTCTGGGTCACAGGAGTTGGTTGCCATGAGTGGAAGCCCAAGTTTAGGGAGGGGAAGGGAAGAAGGGAGGGGAAAGGGAGGGGAGGGGAGGGGAGGAGGAGGGGAGATGGGATGTACGAAGAACCAGGACCTGAATTGGGAATGTTACATCGCACCCATCCACACCTGCTTGGAAGTTTGAATAACCAGTTTCTCCTGCTGCTTTGGACCTCCAGAATGGATCTGTTTCCAAGTGTCAAGAAAAAAAGGGTATCCTCTTCCAAAGCCTTGCAAAAGACATTCCTTCACCCTCAATCGCCAGGGGTGGGGTGAAGTAAGAGAAGTCAGCAGCTCCCCCTACCTACCTCCCTCCTGTCAAAGCTGCAGGGTTTCTCACTTTGGGGAGCCCTTAGAGAGACCCTGCAGTGGCACAGGGGTCTGAGCAGCTTCACCTTGGCTCATGGCAGAATCATAAGGTTCCCCGGGGGCAGCTGGCCTTCCTCTGAGGGCTCCAGAACAGCTCTCTCATCTGGTGGGTTTAAATAACCACCTTAGTTAAACCAAATCTGACACACCGAGACATGAGCAAGTCCCTGTTCCACCGTCACCTTTTATTAGGGGCTCCACATTTCACATGGAGGGTGCCTGAGCACCCACAGGCTGTCCAGGTCATGTGCAGCTGGCTGGGGCAGGATGGGTGGAGGGCAAGAATTACATCCTCCAGAAACAAGCGCAGGTGGTGGATCCTTCCGGGGCAGAACCCAGGGTTTTACAGATCTGAGGCTTCATCTATTAACGTATCATCAGGGAAAAGTGGATGGCCACGGAACTATCATCCGAAGTGGGACACTTATGACAGCAAATGCACCGCACAAACCAGGACAGTCCTGGATGAGGACAGGTTGTCTGATCAGAAAATAAACCAAATAGGAGAAGCTGGTTATTATTATGTCTTGCTTTCCCTTATCTGATTATGAAACCAAAGCATATACCTCTCCTCATCAGGGCAGGTAAAACTGTCAGGTTTTGGTAAGGATACCAAAATTAGAAGGCCATAAATGAGGTTTGAAACTTTGCCTCCCTG
Source organism: Anoura caudifer (assembly GCA_004027475.1). Lineage (NCBI taxonomy): Eukaryota > Metazoa > Chordata > Mammalia > Chiroptera > Phyllostomidae > Anoura > Anoura caudifer. The sequence continues at coordinate 125,444 of PVKU01001095.1, forward strand.
AGGCTATTCTCACTGGCAAGGTGTGCTCTGTCCCTTTGGTTCATGCTCAAATCAGAAGAAAACACAGGTGATAGGCCTTGTTAAATGAGAACATCCAGGACCACAGGGCAGGAACACAGATTTTTCAGTTAATTATTAAGAAGCCAGTCCCAAGAGGTGCACCTGTAGGAAGTACTTCCTTAGGGGGTACAGAAACTTTCCTGAATGTTAGAGTACAAGCAAGCAATTCTGTAATTCCATATTTGGCCTGCAGGGGGAAACACCTCCTCAGCAATGACCAACCACAAGCAATATTACAGGAAATATTTAATTGGCCAAGGAATAAAGGTTTTGTTTTTTAAAAAAATCAGATCAATATATTTCCAGTAAGCAATTTCCACCTTTATATATTCTCATATAGGGATACTGCTCTTTTTCTATTTACAGTAATAGGTACAGAGTGAGTTTTTAACAAATAAATACTTGTGAATTGACCAGTGTGTTGAAGATTAACCCAGATTGGCCTGAGGCATGGTAAGCACAGGGTGAAACAGGAGGAAAGACACTAGGGATTGGTGAATGTGCATGGAAAAATACTTTCCTTTCTGGTTAATAGCTAGCCCAGAAAAAAAGAAATGATTTGAAAATGTCCAAAAGATCTTTCTCCAAAAGCAAACCAGTATTAATCTAATGCTTTAAAAACAAAGATGCAAAAAATAAAACTGTAATCTTGGCTTTATAAATCTTCCCCCACATTTCAAAGTCCATCCTACATACACATCGCATGAGTTTTTTCCAGGTTTATGCAGATTTCTACATGTTTGAAGGCTTTAAATTTAGATTCCAATTTAGAGGCATTGATTTTGAAGCACCTCCACCTCCGTCCTCACCTAGACACAGAAGAGATTGGCTGAAGCCATTGAAGTCCACCCACCACAGAGGAGGGACCGCTGAGATTAGTTTCACCAAGCAGCTCTGAGCACAGAGCAGGGGATGCTCCTCCTCCCACAGAATAGTCCCACACAAGTCTCCAGGGACCTGCGCCTCTGCAGGGACTGACCCTACAGCCATCTGTCCGTCTCTCAGACTAAGCTCCTCACTCAGTTTTCCAAGCAGCAGATGCAGCACCTTTAATGCCACCAGTGTCCCAGAGCACCCTGATCACAGAGAGATCCCCTTTCTGGAGAGACCCACAGACTCTGGAGGCTTTGGAGGTGGGCCTAGAGGGAGAGGGGCTGGGTGAGGGACACACCTCACAGCCCTCAGCCTCGTGAAGGGTGGTGGTGTTCCACAAAGCTGCAGATAGGTGTTTCAGCTTCACCCCTGTTGACATGGGGCCAACCAATGGCTACTGGCCATTTCGCAGGCCCAGGCTCCCACCTTCCAGGGTTCATGGTCACACTGCTTCACCAGGTAAAGCCTCTGCAGGCAGAGGAGGGAGCAAAGCCACCAAAGCAGGGGCAGCTGGGAGGGAGTCATCTGGGACACCATGGACCAACGGCCACCGTAGCCAGAGGGAGCAGCCTGCCTGAAGATACTACCAGGAGAAGATAGAAGAGACTATCTTCTCCAGGTAGAAAATACTACCAGGAGAAGACACTGCAGGAGCCAGGCCACCTTCATCTGCTGCCTGACTACATGAGTCCTCTGGGGGAGCTCTCAGCGTCGCTGCCACTCAGCTCCCAGCCAGGGGCCAGGGCCCTAGGTACATATGCAGGTGGGATGCAGGGGGTAGGAGGGGGGTATCACATCCCCCTCATACGGTGCTGAGGCTGTAGGTGGATGAGCTCGCCTGCAGAGGGGAGTGAGCAGGTGATCCCACAGCCAGGCCCAACGTCAGGAAAGGCAATACTGTGGCAGTGTGGCATGCCACGAACCCAGATGCGGCCAAAGTGAGGGCCCTCGACTAAGGGATGTCTACAGGCCGCTGAAGCAGAGAGCATTAGGAAGCCCCTCAGGGGAGGCAAGCCTCAAGGTGAGGAGGGGAGGCCTGCACACACCAGGACGGGCAGGGTGGCAGAGTCACAGAGAGGTAGAGCGGGCATGACAGAGAGCTGTGGGCCCTGCCCACCACACTCCCCAACCAAAAAAAAAAAAAAGTCTCCACATGCAACCAGGCCTCTTCCTGGCCTCATCATGACAACCAGGCAGCACCTGGCTGGGCCCTGCATGGGCCTGGTACGGACCCAAGGGTAGAGCCTGGGGTGGGGGTGGTGAGGGAGGTAGCGTCCCAGTCCTCTAAGGGTGAGGCTGCCCCCAGGTGCAGCGCTGGCCCAGAAGAGAGCCGAGAGAAGCCTGGCGGAGTCAGCCTCCCGCTGCTGCCCCTTCCCAGCCCCCACCCAGGAAAGGCCTAGGAGGCGGGAGGAAAGCCCTTCACTTCCCACCCTTGGGGAGCGCCAAGGGTGGTCCGGGCTGAGTCACCATGATGTGGTAGATGGATTCCCGGAAGCGCTGGTCTCGGCTCAGCCGCTTAGCCACCTCCTTCAGCTCCTCTATGTTGTTGGCTTCCAGCTGGGAGGTCATGAAGGACTGGGACGGCTTCACTGGGAAGATGATGGCCCCACCAGCTCGTGAACAGCCCTTCCTCCAGCAAGGCTTGGGCCTGTCTCCAGCCCCAGCCCACCTTCCTCACTCACTGCCCTATGTGGCGCTGGGAAAACCCAGCCTCTTCCCATCCATAGGCTCCCCTAATCCTGGGAAAAACCCAAGGCTGGCGGAACAGGTTCAAGACCACACTGTCTGGCCTCAGAGCTGGGCCGGCCCTTCCCACTCTGCCGTCTGCACTCTGCCCTCTTCCTGCCTTGTCACTGATGGCCTGTGACTATCCCCATCCCACCAGAGCAGACAGACGCCCACACTCACTGTCATTCCACGTGGTGCTGGACCGGCGCCGATGGAAACGGCAGCTCTTAATGCGGCGAGTGGCTGCCTTGTGGATGTACACGGAGTTCTTCATGATGACCGGCATCTTGGCCTCCAGCTCCGCGTTCCGGATGCACTCCTCGAAGAACCCTGCGTGGAAGTTCCATTGCATCCTCCACTCCCACCCGGTTCCGCCCCGCCCCTCCCAGGTTCTAGGTGCCAGTGAGTGAGAAACTCATCGACCCCATCTCTTGGGAAACCAGCGCCACCTGCTGGGAGAGCAGAACTGCAGGCTTTTCCCTCCTGACCCTACTGGAGGTCCAACAGCCAAAAGCAAGCTGCGCCAAAGAGATGCCTGCAGGCAGGATTCTGGAGAAACTCCATCAATATATAGAACATCTATCTAATGCATAGCAGGCCCTGTGTAGGGCTCTAGGCTCTGTTCCAGGTTCCATGGGGCTGGACTTGGCTGTGGCTGAGCTCCAGGGCTGAGGGGCTGGGCACCAGAGGGCAGGGCTTACTTTTCAGATGGCTCACGTCAGCCCGCATCCTCTCCTCCTTCTCCTTGTTCCGCACCTTGGAGTTGAGCCCTTGTTCCAGGCTCCTCAGGGCTGCCTCAGCCTCCCGAAGACGCCTCTCCAGGTCCATACGGACCTTCACCTCAGCCTGAAGGGAGAGGGAAGGAGAGAGATGTGGGGTTCTGGGCAGCAGTTGCCACCTACCTGCCCTGGAAGCCTTCTCTGATCACCCCCAGTTCAAGTGGGCTTTCTCGCCTTTGCACGTGGATGGAAACTACCACCTCCAGCCTTGCATCTCAAACCCTTGACCAGATGGCCTGGACTCGGCCATACATGAGGTGATGATGCCCCACAGAAGCCGCAGGCCAGCAGCTGCTTCCCCTCAGGGTGGCCTGCACCTGCCTGCTCAGATGGACAGAGAGCATTCAGGTAGCTGCCAGGTAACATGCAGGGCTGTGAGGGAAGTCTCCAGGTGAGAGAAGGCACCTTGAGTTCCTGCTCGGCCTGCTGCTTCTGTGCTGTCAGCTCCTGCAGCGAGTTCTGCAGCGCCTGGGACTGGCTGGAATAGAACTCACGCTCCTCCTCCAGGGCCCGTGAGCGCTCCTCGTTCTCCTTCATCCTGCCCGGGGGGGAAGAGGCCCTCAGTCAGGGCTCGCCCAGGGTTTCCAGGGGCAGGGCTGCCCCTCATAGGCAGACCTGGCTGGAGAAGCCCTGAGACCCAGGCTTCAGGAGCCCCTGACGTTCAGGGTCCTGTCACCCAGGTGAGGAAAGGAGTACAGTCTTAGAGTCAGAAGACCTGAGTCCTGAGTCCAGGCCTTGTTGGTTCTGTGACCTTAGGAAAGTCCTATAACCCCTCCATGGTTCAGTTTCCTCCTCTCTAAAAAGGGGCTAAGAGGGCCTTCCCAGCAGGCCACAAAGCGTAGTTATACGGACCTAGTGACTGTCAGGACGACTCGCACCATTGCAAGAGACGATGATGCAGTAGGTTCTGGGTAGTGAAGGTTCTCTTCCCATCTGCCTGGTGGGAAAACTGAGTCCCAGGCAAAAGGAAGTGAGTAACCTATCTGGGCAATGGCAACTAGAACCCAAAAGTCTAGGTGTCCAGTTCAAGGGAAAGTACTGATCGCCAAAGTCAATCATGAACTGGAGGGTCCCAGGCTCCTCACCGCTTCTCTGCCAGGAGCTTCTCTTCCAAGAGCTGCTGCATCTTCTCCTCGATCTGCCTTAGGTTGCTATGGAGACCCTCATCGGGAGGAGGCTGCTCGCTCTGACTGGCCAGTGTCTGTAGTTGGTTCTCATTCTCCTCTAGCATTTCCAGGGTTTTCTTCTTCTCTATGGAGAGCTCCTGGCATGGAGGGAGAGAGAGAAGAGAGACAAAGACGAGAAAGAGCCTAATTTAGGTTCTGCACTGTGGCTGCCCTCAGCTGCCTTCCAACTCCAGGGAGTGAGGCCCACCTGCAATATCTTCATTCTTCCCTTGAATTAAAAGGTCAACCAAGATCTTGCTCACAACATGGCAAGGTCACCCCTCCATCAAGGGAGTCAGAGAGGAGCCCAGTGAGGCTTCCCAGGGAGGTGGCACCTACTACAGCCAGGGCCCAAGACACAAGGGCACCATGACCTTCTGGGTTTCTTGTCTCTCCAGGGGCAGGGGTGTTGGGGTCATGTGATAAACACCCAGCAGGACCAGACTGGAGATGGTTTGCATTGTCCCCATTTATCAGACTGGGATCTTGCACTACCCAGGGATTCTGGAGCTGAAATATCCATGGGAACCCCTCCCACGATGTGAACTGAAAAAAGATAAACAAGTAAAGGCACCACAAACAAAGCCCCAGTCAGCCAAGGGAGAACAGAACCCCTTGCACTCTGCCAGGAAGTTCATGAACGCAGTAAACACTACGCTCTCCAGGACATGCCAAGCTCACTTTAAGTGCTGGGCTTGGAAAGACCTTAAGACTCAGCCTAGTGAAGTTCACAGTTTGGAAAACACAACCTAGTGGTGTGTTAAGCCCCATAACAGATGTACAAAGTGCCGCCCAGAGTTTAGAGCAAATTTCTGCTGCAAAAAGTCAGGGAAGCTTGACCACAGTAACGTCTAAGCTAAACCTTAGCAGGACGACAGAGTTCTCCAGGCAGAAAAGAGGTGAAAGACATTCTTAGTACAAGGGACAGTCCAAGCAAAGGTGTGGAGGATGAGAGAGCTTGGCCTCCTCAGGGCATGTGAGCTCAGTGGTTTGGAGCAGGGGGTGGGGTGTCTTTGTTCAGGGTGTGGAGGGGCAGCAGAGGGCAACAGGGGAGGAGAGGCTGGCGCTAGAGTTTACCCTTGCGTGCCATGCTGCGGAGTTGGCACTTTGTCCTTGACACATGCCACATTATCCCCTTCATAGTTTCTGTGGTATCAAATGGAGGTGACCTGAGAGTTGATGTCCCTTTGTGCTCAATTTCGCCCTGGAGTAGCTAAGTGAATGAGCCACAAGAAGGAAGTGGTGAGAGGCCCTGCTACCCATCCTAATCAATCCTCCATCTGGTGTAAAAATATAAGCACTGAAGAAGGTGGATTTTCTGAGGCCACGGTCATAGCAAGAGCAAACTTTAATTTGCCCTTCTGGGTCCTGCTATGGGCCTCAGAAGTCAGCTGGAGTTCCCAGTGGTCCACAGAGAGGAGACCCTCAGATCAGCACCCCTTTGTGCCCTGTTTAGCTTTGCAGATGCCTCAGTAACTGGAGAAATACTGTTAGAAAATAACAGTATCACCTGGCCCAACCAACCAGCCCGTGTCCTGGTCAGCCAGCCCACTGATGGCCCCTTACCTCCAGCGTCTGCTGCAAGGACTCTGTGAGGTGCCTCAGCTCCTTCTTCTCTTGCTCCACCCCCTTGAGGCATCTTGCGGTCAGTTCTAGCTCCCTGCGGGGACAGAGGGTAGGGGTAAGGAAGTGCCCACCCCTCCCAGTCCCCTTTGTGCCAGGATAGCTTGTTTTGCCTCCCAATAAGGCTTGGTGGGGTCCTTGGAAGGCCAGCCCCTCTGCAATGGCTGGGCAGGGGCCCAGGGCTGAAAGGAGGTCCCAGCTAAGTGGGGCTGAAGTCACTTGCTCCAGGTACTCATGCATTTGTCAGTGGGGAGAAACCCAGGGCCACCCCACAGGCAGAGAAGCACTGGGGGACCATAGGGGTCGTGGTCTCACCCCATCTTCCCTGGGCAGTCCCTGCTATAACCCACGCTCACTCTGACATGGGACACAGCTGTGACCTTTCTCTGGGATGAGAAACTCCTTGCTGTATTTTTTGTTTGTTTTTCTTTTTTCCTTGCTGCTTTGTCAACAAGCCTGGGCCACCTCAGACTTCTACACCTGGTTTCCCCTCCTCCTGCTTGGAATGCCTTTCCCTTCTCTGGCTCAGTTTTCCCAATCCATCTCCAAGGCCCAGCTCAGTCCAATCTCTGTTCAAGCCCGTAAGGACTGTGCATATATTTTAATTCCTACAGCACGAGGAGTTTGCCCCATGCCTCCCAGCACTCGGTCACATGTTATTGTGTTGAGGTTTCCTGGGTGTGTGGGTCTGGTTTCCCCAGCCAAATCCCCAGGAAGAGGACCAGTCTTCTACTTGGGGTCTGGCATAATCCCAGACCGGGTGAGCAGGTATTAGGGCTATTTACTTAGTAAGATTTTCTGAGCTTCTCCCTCCCCCGGTTACATATCTAATGACTTCATTTATAAGGCTGTTGCAGAAAAATCTTTCTGGGCTATCAGTGATAATCAATAGTGATGATGAGGGTGATAACGCTGAGGACCGTTGATAACCACACCACCACCAATAGCACCCAGAGCGAGAGCCTCCAAATTCCTGGATAAGCTGCATCAGCATGACCAAGGGAGCTTTTTAAAAATACAGATTTCTGGGCTCTACCTGTAGGAGATTCTAACTCTGTTTAATTATAATGTGCAACTGATTTGCAAGCCACACACAGGGTTAAAGATCCCAAGGGATATCACTAGCCAGAACGTGAAGGGATTGTACAAGAAAGACAGGGGTTGCTGGGGGTCTTGACTAATGGCGCCTCCAGACCAGCTTGGTCCTATCTGCCCTGGGTGAGGGGGCTTGGGCGGAGGCAGGAGGGCATGTTGCTTAGGGCATGCTTGTCTGTACCTGCCCATGCCCCATGCCCCAGTGGGCAGAGGTGGCCCATCTGTGTGGGGTCTACAGCTTTTTCTGGGCACACCCCAAGGCCTGGAGCATTGGGAAAAGAGACCAAACCAAGTCATCAGGTAGTGATGGTCCCCGGGGGGGGGGGGGGCTCCCCACAGCTGACCAGGAGCATGGTTTGTAGGTGCCCTCGCCCAGCTGCACCCTCCCCCCCGCTCCCCTCCAGGGCACTACCACCACCTCTTGATCTGCTCCTGCTCCACTCTCAGCTCCTGCACCACCTCCTCAAACTGCTGCTTCTCAGCCTCCAGCACCTGGTTAAGGCGCTCGAGCTCCTGAAGAGAACAGAGAGAAAGGAGAGTCACGGGCTGCAAAGGGAACCTGCACTGTAACCCAGGGGCCCTCTGGGATTCAGCGCGGTCTGGACCTACACTGGACCAAATTTGAAATGGAGTCCTGAGGAGACCCAGCCCCCTCAATGACACACAGTGTCAACCAAACCGCAGTCTGTGGTGACCTGGGTTCACTTAAAACACACTTCGAGAGCTGAAGGCAGGGCTTAGGAAAGATCCCAGCATCACTTCCTGCAATATATTATTCTAGACGTCACTCACATCCTAAGGCACGTTGGCTGACCCTCAAGCCCTGGAGGATAAAGTGGTAAGTGTATTTCCATTAAAGATCCCTAGAGCGACATTTACTAGAAGCGGGGGGGGGGAAGCCATTTTCAACCCCAAAGTCAGAGCATAAGAATTCTTTTTTTCTCAAGGCATCTGCGAAGCAATGACAGCAAGATGCTGCAGCTTCCCCTATACTCAGCCCCCAGGCAACGGGACAGCCAGAAAGCCCAGAGCAGGCTGGTCCAGGCGGACAGACCCCCAACCAAGAATGCCAGCAAACAGGTGGGCTTCCCTTCGCCTGCACCAGCCAGGGGTCCTGCTGCCCTGGGTTTCAACCGCAGGCGGAGTTGGGGGATATGCTTCAAGGGAAGCTCAGCTGGAGCATTTGTGTGAAGACTGCTTTGCTCCTCCACATTTCACACTGCGGAAGGATATTAGTTCTAGACCCACTTTCTTTCTCATCTTCTAGTTCCGGATTATACTCTCACTTTTCACCCACTGGCTGTGCTCTCAAGGTCCATGGAAACCCCATCAAGGGGTGGGGATGCCTGGAGGGAGGAGTCACCATTGGCTTCTAGGAGATAAAATGTAAAAAAAGGGAAGAGATCGATTCCATATCCCATGCCCTCCTTTCCCGAACTTCTTACCCCCCAAAGTTGCTCTTCCTCTCCTTTCAGATCATTATTGGCACCCTTGGCGTGGCTCACTAGTGGTTGCCATGAGGGCCGCTCACTGGCATTCTGATGCCCCTCTGGGCACAATGCAGGGCCGCAGTGCACCTGCCAGAGCTGGGCAGGCCATGGCACAGGCTAAGGCCAATGGAACGGGAGCAGAAGTGTGTCACTTCCAGGCAGATGCCTCTAAGAGGCAGGGCGGGACACGCTATGCTCCCTTTCCCCTGCCATGGCAGGTCCTGCAAGTGAGGAGGCTTCACTGGCCTGAATCCCTGAGAGGCGATGTGGAGCTGAGCCCCCAGCTGGCCCATGTCGCCAAGTGAGAAAGAGATGTTTGCCGTTCAAAGCCACTAACATGTTGGAGTTATGCATTACTGCAGTAGACATGGCCATGTATAGACAGAATAGAAACTTAATTAAAATTTTATTCTTGTCTACCCTCCCCCTTTTAATGATAGAAAAGTTGAGTTTCAAAAAGTTTGAAAGCCTCGATTTTAATACATTCTCCATAGCTGACACTTGCTGTTGCTAGTGATGATAACTTCCCTGTGGCCTTCAATTCAAAAACTGACTTATTTCCTCTCTCTGGTGGCCTTTGCTTGCTTAGCAAAGGCTGTTCAGGAGACTGGGGAAGTTACAGGCTACAAGCATCCCTGAGCTCAGACTTGAAAAATCACACGGGCAGCTGGCTCTCATAGGCACCTGGCTTCTGCTGCTTCAGGACAGATCACCCAGGACCCAGATGGAGGATGCCACCCCACACCCTTGGTGTCTCCGCCCTGAAGAGCCCTTTTTTCCAGAACTCTGACTTACAAATATTTCCCTGTACTTACCACGACACTGGGGTATCTTTTTGTAATTGAAAATGGGAGAAAGTAAATTATTAAAACGCCATGGAAATGTCCATACACTCCTGGTAAGAGTGTAAATTAGGTACAAATTTTCTGAAAAGCAAGTTGATAACAGGCATCAGAAGTCTTGAAGCTTCTTGCCCTTTGAGTCGGGAATTCACCTACTGGACTCAATCCTACAGAAATATTTTAGAAAAGTAGACCAGGGCTGATGTACAAGTCGCCTCTCACACGCCCTCAACTGGACCCCTGGCCCACAACCCAGGCATGTGCCCTGACTGGGAACTGAACTAGTGACCTTTCAGCTCGAAGGTCAGCACTCAATCCACCGAGCTGCACCAGGCAGAGCAGAATAATGCATTTTTAAAAACACTGAAATTAAACACAGAAGTTGACAATAGCTGTCAACTGTGCAATTAAGGATAAGTTTGTTTTCCAAGTTTTCTACAAAGATCACAATTTCTACCATTAGGAAAAGGTTATGGATTAAAGAGGAAAAAGAAAAACAATCTCCTTCCTGGTTGCTCGCTTCTCTTGCGCCTTTCATTTCCCCTGTATGGCTCTTAAATGAAGCTGATGTCCAAGTGCAGCTGAGAATGCTGATTAGAGTGAACCCTTCAACCTCTAAACGTGGAGCAGCCAGAACCTCCTGTTCCTGCAGCCCAGGATGGTATGAGTGTTTGTAGTGACCTTGCCACAGACTGAGCCAGCCAGGATCTCTTCAGCTAAAGCCCTTCTTCCCACACCGTGTTGTTCTCCTGACTATTGGGCTTGACTTAAGTTGCAGGAGTATAAGGTTGGAAAGGAGACACCAGACAGCAAATTCCAGCTCAGTGAAAGGAAGAACTTTCAAATAATGAAGCAATAATGCAAAGACAACCTCTGGACCGAGTGAGTTGTACATCACAGAATCAGGATCAACATCCACCAGGAAGGTCAGCAAAGAGCCTCACTTTGAAGTGCAAGGTACTTTCCGACTCCGAGAGTCTGTGTTCCGACTGGAGCACCCTGGGTGGCAAGAACCCTGCCTGACTGGCCCCGGGCATTTCTGATTTCCCCTGTGGCTGCCCATGCGCAAGGCTATGCCCTCACAGTTTGACCAGAAAAGGAAATAATGGCAGGCTGCCCTCCTCCAGGCAGTGAGAGAAATGAGGCCACAGGGAGCCAGGGACAGCAGAGGGACCTGGGACGAAAGAGGGCATGGTCTTCTGGCCCCAGGCAGAGGAGCCCAGGACGGCTGCCCCCGCACACTCTCCCCGAGCCCCAGAGTCCCAGCCCTGTCTGCCCTCGGGGGCTGGCGGGCTGCACCATCACACAGCTCACGTCTGCATGGAACTCGCCAGTCCACCAAGCGCTCCCCTGCTTTCTATTTCATTAAGCCTCACAGCAGCTGGGAGCTGGGCGGGCACAGCCACTACTCTTATCAGAGCAGCACAGGTGGAGAACCCGAAGGTCAGGGAGGCTACCTGGTCCAAGGCCACACAGGCAGCGATAGAGTTGGGACTCGAACCTGGGGCTCCTGATCCCAGACACTGAGTCTGCCTTTAGGCCCAGCAGCCTCTGGAGACCAGAGAATCTCCATCTCATCACTGGGCCATTGTCCCAAATGCCCTTTTAAGTGGCACAAGTCACACCCAGACAATCTCCATGACCTGGAGTAAATAAGGTTAAAGTGCAGGGGACGGGCAGACCCCTTATACGGATGATTAAGTTGAGGAAGGAAAAACCTGGATGGAATGACTCAGTGAGTTCTATCCCTGATCTGGAGCAGCTGGCATGGTATGGAGAGCCCAGGCACGGTCCCCTCCCTCCTGCCAGCCCAGAGCAGCCTTCACCGCGGCAACCAGCTAGGCCCCAGTGAGTCTCACTCACATTTTGTACCAATCCCCCCCAAAGAGGGAGTTCGCAGCTGACAGGCACCCCTCCTTCAGAGTGCTACAGCTTTCAGCGAGGCCTGTGTGTGGTGGGTCTCCACTGTCCTCATTTCCTGGCTAAAGACCTAGATAGAGTGTCTAAATTTTCCTCTGGCGGACTGCTGCCCCAGATTCAGCCTCTCTGATGGATAAGGCTGTCTGTCTTCCTGCCAGTGGCCCTGTCTGTCACTCCATCCCATCCCCTGGCTTCCTGAGTTACCTGTCTTTAAGTCACTGATAATGCACCGGAAGTCTCACTTCTCAAAATGTGCAGAACTGTAGGAAAACTGGCCAAAACGCTAATGGGGACCTAGAATGAGAACCTGGAGACACTGGGGTCCAAACACTGCCGTCACCACGCCGGCCCTCAGACCCATGCAGTCCTAACACAGATGTGCAACAGGTCTGGTCTGGGAATTCTGTTTGTTTGGGTTTGGATTTTTTAATTGTTGCTAACTGAAAAAAATTATTCTGAGTCCAGCTGGGAGAATAAATGAGCAAGACTATCTGATAAAATTATGGAAGAAGAAAAATGAGGGCGAATTGTCCTACTGGATTAAAGTCAAGATGCAATGTAAAATTACAAGAATCAAAAATGTTCATTTGCCCTGCCTGGTGTGGCTCGGTGGATTGAGTGCCAGTCTGTGAATTGAAAGGTCGCTGGTTTGATTCCTGGTTGGGGCACATGCCTGGGTTGTGGGCCAGGTCCCCAGTTGGGGGTTGCGAGAGGCAACCAATCAATGTATCCCATGCACATTGATGTTTCTCTCCTTCTCTTTCTCCCTCCCTTCCCCTCTTTCTAAAAATAAATAAATAAAATATTTTTAAAATATCCATTCATTGTTAAAGGGTCTTATTTAAGAAGAAAAAAGATTAAAAATATGAACAATAAAAATGGCAATAAATACACATCTGTCAACAATTACTTCAAATGCAAACGGATGAAATGTCCCAGTGAAAAGGCAATGGATAACAAAACAAGATCCTTACATCCGCTGTCTAGAAGAGACTCACTTCAGAGTGAAAGACACACGCAGGCTAAAAGTAAAGGGCCAGAAACAGATATGTCATGAAAATGGAAACAAACAAACAAAAAGTAGGGGTAGCAATACTTATACCAGACAAAAATAGACTTTAAAACAGAGAGACAAAGGAGGACCTAGCAATTCCATTTCTGGGTATTTATCCAAAGAAACCCAGCATACTAAATCGAAAAGATATCCATACGTTCGCTGTAGTGTTCTTTACGGTACCCAAGACATGGAAGCCACCTAAGTGTCCGTAAATAGATGAATGGATAAAGAAGTGGTGTGAGCGCACAATGGAGTGTGACTCAGCCATGAAAAAGAATGAAGTCTTGCCACCTGCAACAACATGGGTGGACCTAGAGGGGCTGTGCTGAGTGAAATGAGTCGGGCAGAGGAATACACGTGCCAGATGATTTCACTTGTACGTGGAATCTAAAAAACAAAATAAATGTGCAGGCAGAACAGAAACAGACTCATAGATACAGAGAACATTTTAATGGCTGCCAGATTGGACAGAGGAGGGTGTCGGGGGATGGGTGAAAAAGGCGAAGGGATTGGGAAGTACAGACTGGTAGTTACAGACAGTCATGGGTACGTGAAGTCCAGCACAGGGAGTGTAGTTAGTAATACTGTGATAAGTATGTGCGGTGTCAGATGGGCGCAAGATTTATTGGGATGATCACTGAGTAAGTTATATAATGTCTAATGACTGTGTTGTATACCTGAAATTAATATAATATTGTTCATCAACTATAATTGAAAAGTCAAAAGATATTTAAACTAAAAAAAATAGTTCATTCATAGAGTCATTCCACAAACATGTATGAAGTGCCCAACCTGGGCCAGGGGCTGTGCCAGGCCCTGCAAGTGGCTGGGGTACAACAGGGTGACCGGAGGACCTATTTCTGAGCCCAGTAAGGGGTGGCTGGGAAGGGTGAGTGGTGAGCAAGAGACACGTCGAGAGGCAGGCATGAGGCAAGGCTGCCGCCCCAGCCCTGTGCCTCGCCTGGGAGAGGACAGGGAAGAGCAACCGGGCAAAGGGCAGTGGCCTCCCTCCGTGGGCTTCTCTGGGCAAGCCACTCTGCAGCTTCGGACCTCAGGCAGGGCACGTGCAGGATGCGCCCATAATCAATTACAACACGACTGTGATACTAACAAACACGGATATCCACCAAGCACGTGTTCTGTGCCAAGCGTTTTATATTTAACATCTCATTAATCCCCACAACACCCCTAGTTAGATGGGTTCAGTTATTATCCCCATTGTTCATGTGACGATGTTGATGTTCAGAGAAGTCACACGGCCACAGTGTGGCTCCGGGGCCGTACTGCGAACCACCACCCTCATCGGCCCTCCGGGGGTTGTAATGACTCAGAACAGGCAAGGCCCAGTGCTGCATGGACATTCCAAAGGAAGTGGACTTCCGTGGCTCCCCACCCCCATATGAAGCACAGGCCGCCTCAGGCCAATGCTTGGCCCCCTTGGGACTTGTACTATCCACACTTAGAGAATGAAGAGACCCAGAAGATAACCAACTCCCTCACCCTTCAGGTGCCAGAAACCCCTCTATAAATAATACAGGCCATTCCAGCCTCCTGTGAATATCATCAGTGGCAAGCAGCTACCAACACAGGCAACCTACCAACACAGCTAATGAAATTCTGGGATGGCTCATTCTCTAGAAGGTGCTCCCCGGGGCTGGCCAGAGGAAATACACTTCTTGCCAAGAAGCTACTGCAAATCTCAAGCACTGTCATCTCACTGGCCCTCCTGTTCCACCAGTCTGACTTTCCAGCTGGTTCTCTGGGTGCACAGCTCCACCACATCCTTCTCTCATGCCAGAAACCGAGCTGAACGCCTAGGCTGTCCAGGCCCCCCAGAGTGAGAGGTGATGGGGAAGGGCGGCGATTCAGAGCAGCCTCCGAGGGTGCCTACCTCTCTCTGCTCCCTCTGCAGGCAGAGTTCTTCGGTCTCTTCCATCAGTTTGTCTGCCAAAGCGAGCACACACACACACTCCATGAAAAGCTCACTCCAGATCCAGTCCCGAGGGGTTGGTGCTGCAGTCACCTCCGTCACCCTCAGCTTCTCCTAAGGAAGAGGTCAGCACGGCCACACCAGGCCAGCCAAAGTGTGGGGCCAGCTCCTGGTGATGGGAACTGCTACCCTCCTTTCCTGTCACTGTCCCTGCTCTGTGCATGCACAAGTCAAGGATGGTCTTATCCTCGGAAGCTCAAGTGAGTCTCTGCAGCCCCAGGGGCTGCTTGAGTATCTGGCAGTGGGGGAGGGCCGTCCTGGGCAGAGAGGGGTGCCTGGAGCAGGCAGAGGGGAGCCCATGTTGGGGCCCCTAGGTATCTAAGGAGGCCCAGGGAAGACGGTCCCAGGCTAAGGACCAAACTCCAGACTCAGCTTCTTCCCCAAACAGCATGTTGACCAGCCAGTGAGGGGCACCAGGGCCTGGAACCTAGGTTTAAAGTGGGCTGTAGTGTGACAGCCAGAGGCAAGCCAGGACCTGGGGGCCCAGGGCAGGCAAATAACATCGACTCCATTTTTGGAGCCCTTACTGCGTGCTTGATGCAAAGGCTCACAGGTGTTTTCTCAGTAACTCCATCCCCACACCACCTCTAACAGCTTGGGGCTATTTCTGTCCCCAGTTTAAGGATGAGGAAATTGAGGCTTAGAGAGGCTGTGCTGCCTGAAGACATACACAGCTGACAGATAAGTGACAAAGCTAGGTCCACAGCCCAGGCTCCTAACCACCAGGCTCTCCTGCCTCCTGTCACGATGGCCAACAGGATGCTTATTATAAAGCCCTCCAGGCTCCAAGCTGGTGTCTGGCTCTCCACAGCCTGCTAAGTCCTGCCCACGACACTGACCTCGGTCCTCCAGCAAGCCCCTGGCCCCGAAGTGCTACCATCAGGGAATCTCAGCTCCCAGCCTGACCCTCCAGCCAACCTAAATACTCCTGCTTCTCCTTGGCCAACTGCAGCCCCTGGGCCTCCAGGCTTTTGATCATGGCTTCTCCCAGCTGGGCGTTCTTCCAGGTCCTGGGGAGGGAGGGCAGATGGGACAGGAGAGGAAGAAATACAAAATCGTGAAAACAGAAAGGTATGGGAGAAAGAGAATGTGAGTGTTTTGTACACGCCTGTCCCTTCTCTCCAGAATCCCAGCTCACATTCACCCTGGCACCCTGGGCTCTGGGCATGCCACCAGCCTCGATCAGTTACGGCCCTGGAGGCTGGCCCAGGCTGCAAAGTGGGCCACTGTGGGCTGGGCCAACAGCCCTTTTGGAGCAAAGAGGAGATTGCTTCCCGGTTGCTCTCCACAGCACTGAAAGCCTCCCATGCGGCACACGGCCTGGCACAGAGCATGCACTCAGCGTTATTTGTTGAACTAAAAGCACGACCCAGCTTGAGTAGGCAGGTGCCAGGACAAAGGTTTACGGGCAAATGAGCTGTGTTGGGCTGGAGGTTTCTGTGATAGGGCCCTGACTTACGGAGCTTGCCTGTGCCAGGGTTAATGGTGGGCCTGGGGAGATAGGATGGGGCTGGGGAGGCAGCCCAATCCTACTAGCGATGCTGGATTCACTCCGAGCGTTGGAGACAAATGGTTCCCGCGCCTGCCACCTGTGACTCCAGACAAGCAAAGCTCTCTGTGCCTGATCAAGCTCACTTAGGAGACCTCTCCAGATGCTCTAAGCCTGGCCTGTATCTCCTCTCGCCCACCCTAACCAACTCCCATGGCCCTGTCCTCAAGGAGGCCCAGACATTCTCCTCCCACCCTGCTCTCTCCCAGAGCCCTCAGTGCCCCTGGGATCCCAGGAGAGAGACAGGGAGATCAGGGTCATCCCAGCCCGCACCCCTCTCCCCTGCAACCTCAGGCTGCCCCCACCCCTGCTGGGAGCACTTACACTTTCCCTGACTCCTGCAGCATCTCCAGCCACTGTGTCTGCTCAAACTCAGACTCTGCCGCCAGCAAGATGTTCCCCTGCCAGGAAGAGGGGCCACGGTGTACCTGAGAGAAGGCCGTTCAGAGGACATGGAGGCTGCCCCAGGTCGAGCTCTGCTCTCCTCCGCCCACATCCTTATGGCACTGAACCCTGCTGCCCCACACCCCTGCCACTGGAGGGGCTTCCCCAGGGGCCTGGGGATCCCAGAGAAGCTGCTCTGCCCCTGCAGAGCCCAGGCTAAGACAACAGCTTTACTCACATGAAAGTCCTGGTGGGAGATTCTCATGGCGTAGGGCATGCTGGGCTCTTCCCTGGCCTCCACCAGGCAGCCGCCCAGAGGGATGACGCCCTGAGAAAGAACCAGAACAGGCGGCTCTCACCCTGCCCAGCCCAGGTCACTCAAGGCCTGTGGGAGGCCTCAGCCAAAGCCCAGCTGTGCTGCAGGCCGCAGGCTGGGAGCCAGACCAGAGCTCTCCCAGGACCAGAGCTCTCCCAGGACCAGAGCTCTCCAACAGGGAGTGGCAGGGACCGGTGGCTTGAGGGCACAGGAGGCTGGGGACCCAGCCCAGAGGGGGCAGGGGACTTTGTGCCCTAGGAAGGGTTTGTGCTCCAGACTCTCTGTTAGATCAGGAGAAGAGACAGCCTCCTACCCTAACAGAATACCCTCCCCCACTGGGGCCCTGGGGAGAGGCCCCCTCACCTTAGGATGTATATTGAAGTATTTATTGGTTTCGAAGCTCTTTTTTTCACTTTCAGAGTAGTAAAGAAGAAAGCTCTCTTTGATGATGAAAAACCTATAGCAGGAGGTGGACAAAGAGAGACAACAAGGAGAGAAGGGTGAGGTTCCTTAGGGGCCCTGCACTCACATGGGGAGCCCATGGGGACATCAAGACTCATCCTCATCAACCCACATTCCACCTCTGGGCAAACAGTAGCCCCCAGGGCTGGCTCCTCTATCCCTCTCGAGCTGCCACCCTTGGCACAGGGGGACATCTGTGCTACATCCTCCTGGGTACCCTCGACCCCTTGAGCCATTGTCTCGAGTCCCTTAGGGTCTTCCCCAGGAGCAGTGGAAGGGGCAGGAGGGAAAGAAGACACAAGATTCCCAGATGAGTCTTCTGACAAGGAATCGGGAAGGCTGGCGATCAAACGAAACGTGGGAACCAGGCTCGTGGCGCCAGGCGTGCAGCCTGCACGTGGCATCTGCACTCCCTTTGCTCTCAGCCTGCTCCACAGCCTCCTTCTGGGACCCAGGTCGAACTCAGGACTTCTGGTACCCTGGTGGTTTCTGACTGTTGGGGAGACAACAGCCTTGATGCCCACATGTGGAGCACTGGGGACCCCCTGGGGACCACCTCAGGACTCATAGTCGGCGCTAACGAGAATGAGATGACCCCCTTGAGCCTGGGTGTCCCATCCTCCTGGGGCCCCTGCTACTGCCGCTGTTGTAGTGATGGGCCTGGGAATGCTGGGAGCCGTGGGGAGCTGGAGCCGGCTCAGATGGGCTCACAATAGCCATTGGGGTGAGTCTCTTCTGCTCCGAGTTAGGTGACGTTGTGTTGGTAGCTTGCTATCAGTCACAGTGGGAGTGTTTACAACCATGAGCATCATCAGATGCCACAAAACACTATTCCCCCCCACGCCACCCTGAGACCCCGTCATTAACCACTGACCAGCACGCCCCTTGGGGGGTGGCTTGAAAAGTTGCTGGTGGGCATCGCTAAGTCAGCCAATCTCTGAGGCTTCCCCCAGCGCCCTGAACTTTCCTGAGGCCACAGCTGCTGCACAGAGGGTCCCTGGGACTGCTGACAGCTGCCATCTTGCCTCCCCCAGGAAAGCGAAGCGCACTTTGTCTTTTGGTGTATGTCTCGCACCCACCCACGTTCTCCATTTGCACTGACCCTCTCGGCCCAGCCAGACACCGAATGGCGCTGAGGACCTCAGAGGTGACATCCTGCTAAAATCAACTCTCCCCAGGCCTTTCTGCCCCCAGTGGGGAAAGAGCACATGGACACCACCCTTGGCAGGATGGTGAGGACGCTCTGGCCCTCCAGCACCTGACCCCTGCCCACCTTCTCAGCTTTCCCCCCACTTCTGCCCTTGGCTTCTCTCCTCAGGCAGATGCTGAGCCCACTGCTTCACCCCTCACTACATCCTGCAGGGTCCTGCAGAGACCAGGCAATGCTCCCTGGAACGCTCCCCTCACCTGGCAGAACCTTTCTCCCCCCTGGCTGCCAGACCAGCCCATGCTGCCATCTGAGCTCCTATGGCACCTGCTGACTGGGCTGGGCACTGGCAGTTAGAGCCATGGCCATACCCCGTGTGCCCATCCTGTCCCGAGGATGACGTTGAGGTCCTGGAGGACAGGCCATATCCGCTCCATCCTGTGAGCTGAGGGAGACATCCCTGCCTGTTTCAAGAGACCTTCAGAGAGTCATTTAGGAACACAGGCTTTGCATCACAGAGACCTGCCATCTCCCACATGGGGGGCCTTGGGCAAGTGAGCTCACTCTGAGCTTCAGTTCATTCGCCTGCAGAACGGGGGCGATAACACCGGCCTCAGCTGATTGTCCCGAGGATGAGATGAGAGTGTGCTTTTCGTTCTGCCAGCCCAGCCTGAGCGGTGTATCCCAGCGGTCTGAATATACGCCGCCCACAGGAAATCGTGAGCCGGCTCGAGCTGCCCCAGGGCCCTGCTCTTCCCCTCGAATGGTTTCCGACGTTCTGTTACGGACTGAACTATGCCCCCCCGCCCCCCCCCACACACACACAATTCATACGTGGAGCCCTGACTCCCAACCTGACTGTCCCTGGAGATGAGGTCTTTAAGAGGCACAGTAAGTCCACCCTCGCTGCCATCAATAGGTTCTGCGACTTCAAGCAAAATGACTTATAACGAAATTAATTTTACCACAGGCTAGTTTATGCAGATGAATTAAGTTCCTGTGGCCTCTCGTCAACATTATAACGAAGTGACGTTGAACAAAATGACTTCATTCGAGGCCCTACCGTGATGAGGGTGGATGAGGCCCACCAGTGGGGCCGCAATCTGAGGGCACTACCGCCTCCTGCGAAAAGGGGGCGTTCCCTCTCCCACGGACACAGGAGGACAGCGAGAAGGGAGGCGCGAACCAGGAAGCGGATCCTTTCCAGACCCCGACCATGCTGTCACCCTGACCTGGGACTTCCAGCCTCCAGAACAGTGAGCAAATGAACTTCTGTGATTTGATTGAACGGTTTAACAGATGGTTACCATCTATGGTATTTTGTTATTAGAGGCTGAGCTGACCAAGACAAATACCTTCTTGCTTTCCTGACACTTCTGGAGCCTCTTCCCTTCCCAGGGCAAAGCACTGTGCCAGGGGCTTGGGGGAGGGGTGTGGCAGGCAGATGACCACTAGGCACATGGGCAGGGAGAGAAGAGGGGCTGCGGAGTCCAATGACCTCCATCCCTCCTGCCATAGTCTCAGGCAAGCTCCCAGCCTGGCTGAGCCTTCCTTTCTAAGTTCCTCTATAAAATAGGGGTGCAAGTATCTGTCTCTTGGGGCTGCTGTGAACATTCATTCATTGATTCAGCAAATAAGTATCTCCTCCTTTCCATGCCCTGAAGAGTTGGGCTGGCTACACAAGGGTTGCATGTCCTCCTGGGCAAGCTGCCATGCTAAATGCTCTATAAGTAGCAGAATATTTGATCTATGTAACCCTCTTGCAAGGTAGGGCTCTTTGATCCCATTTTGCAGATGAGAAAACTGAGGCTCAGAGGTGAAGTAAATTGTACAAGGTCACATAGCTAGGGCAGAGGTGGAGCTGGGATTGCAGCCCACGGACAACAGTCCTGGCTCCCACTTCCCACACCACGCTGCCTAAGGAGCTGCTTCCTCCTTCGTGCTGGCACCTGGGCAGGAAGCAGATGGGTCAGGGGCTGTAGGTATCATAACTGAGGTCATTGAGGGTCAGAGCTCTGCCACTCACCAGCAGTGCGACCAGGGCAAGTCACCTGATCTCTCCAAGCCTCAAGTCCCACAGTGTAACTTGAAGGTAATAACAGTACCTGTATTTCCTAGGGTTGTCCAGATGATTAACTGAGTTTGTTCACACAAAGATTTAGAACACTGTGTGACACATGACAAATAATTCAATGAATGCCTAATTTTATTAGTACTATTATTGGGTTCAGTATCTGCTGCAGCTCCCCCTGACCTTTCTCATTTGTGCTCCCAAGGCTCCTACCAGTGGGAGCTGCTGGCCGCTGCCCAGCTGGCTGCTGCCCAGCTGGCCACCTCCCTGTCCCCCAAGCACACGGCACTTTCCCTCCCTCTTGTCTGGAGCCCCTCCTTCCATCCAGGCCCAGCTCCGCTCCTGCAAAGCTTGGTCCTCAGCCCAGCCCTCAGGACCCTCCTTGTCCACCCCACTGGGCAAGGTAAAGGCTGGGGAGCATGTGCGGGGTGAGGAGTCTGCCTCCTCTCTCCAGTCATACGCAACAGTGTTTGCACCTTTAGATCAAGGAGCACTTACAAGGTACCAAGACACACACTTTGCTGAGTGTTTTAGTGACATCACCTTATGTACATCTCTTGTAGTAACTCTGAAGGTGGAGATATCTGTTTTTCTATTCTACTGGTGAGGAAACTGAGGCACAGAGATTAAGCGACTAATAAGCGGCAAACTCGGAACTCAACGTTGCTGACAAAGCCCACATTCTCCACTGCGGTGCTCTGCGATGCCAGGTCCTCCTCATCCCATGGCACTGCCGTGTCTGCAAACTATGGGCCAGCTCAGGTCAGAGAGCATTAAGGAACCACCTGGTACATCCAGTTACTATGCTGGGCCCCGGGGCTTGATGACTCCCTGCCCTCAAGGAGCTTATAGTCAAATGAGGGAAAGCCAGTAGAAATCAATAGTTTAAAAGGTCACTAATGTTTCTGGAGCTCTTCCTTTGTGCCAGGCCCTATTCTAGAAACACCATTATGTGTGTTAACTCATTTATTCCTCACTCGAGCTAGGTGAGGTAACAAGCACAGAGAACTTAAGTAATATGCCCCAAATCATGTAGCTGGTAAGTGGGGAGCCGGGGAAATTAAAATGTTTACTGCAACATTGTAAAGCACCAGTGTACACGAGGACACTGTGAAGCACCAGGGTACCTTGAGACACTATGAAGCACCAGGATACACAGGGACATTGTGAAGCACCAGGGTACACAGGGACATTGTGAAGCACCAGGGTCCACAGGGACACTGTGAAGCACCAGTGTCCACAGGGACACTGTGAAGCACCAGGGTACATGGGGACACTATGAAGCACCAGGGTACCCTGAGACAGTGAAGCACCAGGGTACACAGGGACACTGTGAAGCACCAGGGTACACCGCGACATTAAGTTTGTATGAGATACAGGAAGAGTGCAGACCAGGGAGGAATGAATGGTTAAGATGTCTGCCCATGGGAGTTCTCTGAGGGGAGGGTTCTGAAGAATGAATAGGAAGGAGTATCTTAGGAACCTGTGAGGAAGCAGAAGGGGGAGAGAGATGCACTCCAGAAACAGAATGGGTGTATGGGGGTTGGGGCCACCGGCCCCATGGTTCCCCTGGCACTTAGTGGATTCTGTGAATCAGCTCCCTGAGGCAGAGACCCATTGGCTACCTTACACCAGGGGGGAAGGAGGCACAAGAGGGAGTGTAGTTGCCCTGCTGCAGGAGGGACTTGGCTGGGCCCTCCTCAACAAGGGCTCCAGCCTTGAAGTTGTTCAGAAGGGCTGAGACACCCGCTCTGAGCTGCCCAGGTTTTTGCCAACAGCACCCATGTCTCCACTGCTCACAGACTAAGGGGAGAAAAGCCATCAACCTTACCCTCCAAACACCTCTCCCTGATTCTCTTATCTCTGTGATGTGGTGTTTTTTATCCCTTTCTCCTTTTGTTCCCCATAGAAAAAAAAAGCTGAGCCTTTAGTTCAAGGGCAGCTTCCCAGCCGAGGAAGGGACGGGCTGCTTGGGCTGTAGGGGCTGGAGGCCCTGAGATGGACCCTGAGTGGAAGAGGCTTTATGAAAGCCAGCTGGTCACAGCCGGTTCCATCCTGCCCATTCCTTATTTATGCAGCACAGGAGCCTTTCCAGGACCCCTCCCCGCAGCTGCCCAGCGAGGGCATCGATCGCCCTAATGGCACAGCTCTGTGGGTGGGGCCTGAGCTGCCCACTCCCCAAGCCTTCCTGTGGCTGCTAATTAGCTGAGGTCCAGAGACTCCACTTCACAAATGGGGAACTGGTGCCCAGGGGCTCTGCTGGGAAGTGAGGGGCCTAAGCTTAGCATCATACCTCTCCCACCCCCAGACGCTGGCCGGCTCTGTCACTGACCCAAGGCTAATAAGTGTGTGTGAGTAAGGTGGGGGGGGGGTGTTTCTACAACTGTGAATATGAACACAGGCCAGAGTGGGCAGATAGGATGTTAGTTTGTTCCTGAGCTCCAGAGGAAGGGGGACCTTCACAAAGTGACAGCTCTAGAATTCTTAGACTGGGTGTTTTTTTGAGTGGCTGTGGGGCCACTAAGGGAAATTCTCGGGATGTGAGCGGTGCTACAATTCTCCATGCCCTCCCTGGCTCCACTACCATGTCTTTAGCTGGGAGCCTGGGTGTCCCTGACACGTCCCAACTCTGGGTGCAGGAGTCAGGTCCCCACAACTGTGGATGAAGAGGGGTCAGAGGCATACTCTAGGGGGCAGGGGTGCTGGTCACAGGTTCCTATCATTTACGAGGGATGCAATCAGGTGAAAATGCCTGGCAACAGAAGTCTTGGATGACCAGGCCCAGAAGCAATACCAAGTGCAAGCAGCCAGGCCCAGTGGAGGGGTGCTGGATGCCTGGAGCAACAGAGGCAGCAGAGAGAAAGGCGGGGCATGCTGCTAGTGGTATTTGAACACACAAGCACTGGAGTGCCCCATAGAGACAAGGCTGTTCCTGGCCCTCGGGGGCTACAGCTCAGTTGGCACAATGCTGGAAGCCCCTTGCAAGATGGGCCCTGTGCTGCCCCAGGCCTCTGTTTAAGGGATCAAAGATAAGCTCAACTTTGGAGGAACTCCAGGAGCCTACATCCCATTAAGTCCCAGAGAGAAACCTGGCAGGACTAATAAAAGTGTGTATGTGAAACCAGCCACGTAATGCGTGAAACACCATTCACAGCTCCATTTGTTCTGTGATCTTATAGAAATACTAAATTATTCATGAAAATAGAACATTAGAACCAACCACTATGAACTACATCCCTGTGATCTGTGGTCCTGGAGACATCTGAGGCCCCCCCTGCTGAGAGGCAGATTGGGGGCGGGGGCGTGGGATGGGAAGGGGCGTCTGGACACACTCCCAGTTTCCTGGCAGGGTCACACCTCCAGGAAGCTGGGTCAGGGTTGGGCTCTATAGGCCATTCGGTATCGAATTTCAGAACTGAGATTGGCTTGACGGTGGAAACTGTCCAGAAGATAGTCCATTGCTCCTGAAACCAGTGTTGGAGCTCCCCTTCCTCCAATCCCTTACAGGCCCATTGGTAGGTGGAAAGCAGCTCCTGATGTCTAGGGCGTTGCCTCTGAGTTGGGGGCCAGGAAACTGCCGCTGCTCTGACCCTCTCCACCCGCCACCCCTTCCAAGGGATCAATTCCTCTGACAGGACCAATCCATCCCCAGCCCCACTCCCCTCAGTTTCTGCTCCATTTCCACCTCAGCTAGTCCCTGTGCTCTGTCCCAGTTTCTCTGCCGGAAGCACTGGAATCTCTTTTCTCTCTGCCCAGGGTGTTTTGTTGTTGGTGGTGGTGGTTTTTGTTTGTTTGTTTTTAATTATTTCAAGGGATAATTGGAGGGGTTGCCAACCTCAGCTCCTCCAGGGCTGGGCACAGACCCTTTCTGGCCCTTCCTCCCTCCCCTGGCCTGAGTCTTTTAGAAGATCCTACAGTGTGCATCCCTGGGGGCAGGACACCCGCGCAGCACCTCTCTGCCCACCCCCTGGCCTGGGGGAGGGGTGTTGTGAACTTAACGGAATTGGCAGTGGGGGGGGGGGTCCCAGGAGGCTATCTTGGCTGGAGATGGAGCTTCTCCTTACGAAGCAGAGTCTGGCCCAAGTCTGGCCCAACTTGACCCAGCTGAGCTCCTACAACAGCCACGATCTCTTCAGCCCACACCTATCCTCCCCACCCGGCCTTAGAACCATTCCACAGAGAATGACCACCACCCGCCACCCGCCCCTCGCCGCGAGGCCGATAGTCCCACCCCTGCTCCACCAGCCCTCCGGCAGAGATGAACCCAGCCCAGACTGGGATCCACACTTTCCAGGGAGGCAGCCTAGAGAGAAAGAGGGGAAGCCAAGGTCACAAAAGGAGGCAGAGGCAGGATGGTAGTGAAGGGGATAGGAGGGGGTCCACAGGCCTTGGTCTCCCTCCCCAGGTGGTCCTCAGGGGGTGTGGGAGGCGCACTCACCGCCGGGACCACTTGGCGGATGGCCGCCCGAAGGGCCGCTTCCACAGCACGCCGTAGAGCTGCACTTTGGTGCTGATGTCCAGCGCGTCCGAGTCAGCCTGCTCCAAGGACGGCGAGGGCGACACCGAGTTGGACTTGGACATGAACATCCCGCCTTAGTGGGGCTGCCCCGGCCCGGCCCACCCACTCCCAGGGACTGCAGGGACGCTAGGTTCCAGGCGAGCGCGGACGGGTTGCGGACGACTGCGGGAGGCGGTGTCTGCAGGCCGCTCCGGGTGCCGTCGGGGCGCGTCCCAGCCAGAGGAGACACGGAGCGGCCGACTCGGGAGATGCTGCATTAAAGCGCGTGCGAGAGAGCACAGCGCCCAGGGGGGCCCAGGGCGCGCAGCCTACGGCTCGGCCTCGGGATTGGGGCCGGGCCTGCCCGGCGGGAACTCGGCGGGGAGGGCGGCTCGGTCTCTGCCAGCAGCATCCCCCGCGCCCCGCCGCCTTCCCGCGTCAGCCCCAATTCTGGTGGCCGGGATTGGCTGGGCGGGGCAGGTGAGCCAGCTGGAGGCCGGCTGCGAGCGCCAATCAGTGCTGGCTCCGGCTGGAAGGCCGGGCTCCGCGAGTCCGGAAGGTCCCGGCGGGTCCCTGGGACAGGGATGTGGCCTCTGCACTTCCCCTCGCCCACCGCTCGCGTCGATCTCTTCCCCCGGTTCCTTAAGTGCAGCGCTTACATCGAAACTGAGAACCACGTCTGCTTTGTAATGAATGGGCCTGGAGTCACCCCTGCAGATCCCTGCTCGCCTCTGGGCTGGGAAGGGTAAGGAGGGTTTGGGGTCAGACATCAGGGCTTGGAATCCCAACTCAGCCCTTACGTAGCGCCATGAAGCTGCGGTGAGCCTTGGTTTTCTCACCTGAAAAACATAGGTATCTGTACCTCTCCAGGTAGGGCGGCGGCCAAGTAAGACCAAAGTTAAGTGGCCGCAGCGCCTGCCCCAGAGGAGGCTCCATCCAGTCCCACGGCCTCCCTGCCCTCCCCGCCTCCTCAGGTGGGTTTCACTTTGCACCTCCACCGCCGCCTCGCGGGGATCAGATTTCCTTTCCCGGAGCTTGGCTGTCTGCGTCGGCATTTGGCTCTCAGCGCCAAGCCCGAACTGCCAGCACAGTCGGTGGCCGTGATTTATCTGTGCGCCTGGCCCGTGCTCCCAAGGCCGGCGCTCCATCCACTTCTGCTGCTCCCAGTGGTTCTAGGTGACCGTCCCACTTTCAGGCCAGCGCAGAGACGTCTGCCTGGCCTCTGGGGACCGCCCGCGGGAAGGCTGTGTTTACACCGCTGTCTGCCGGCACCGCTCCAACGGCAAAGAAGTGAGTTGGCGCAGGACGAGGCTGCCAGCCAGACCACGCTGGCGTCTTCCCGGGCGGAGCAGCCACAGGCCGCCTCGGGGCAGTCAGGACTCAGGACTCACGGGCGCCCGTGGGTAAACCGCTTCCCCTCTCAGGCTCTGTGATTCTCGTGTGTTAAAGAAATCCGATTGGAACAGAAGTTTGCAAATGAGCAAGTAGTCTGAGAGCCCAGTCAGTTTATACACGAATTTTAACTTGCCCAAGTGAAAAATTGAGGTACAATTATTACACGATAAAATGGTTAGATCTTAAGTATTTATTTGATGTTTATCTGATGAATGTACAGTAACGACCACCCAAAGCAAGATGCAAAACATTTCCCTTACCCCAGAAAGTTCCCTCATGCTGCTCCTATCTAGTCAACTCCACTGCCCCCCACTCCCTCCCAGGCAACCACTTTCTGATTCTTAACATTTGCATGCCTTTTGTTAAATTTAAAATTTTAACGACTAAAATAGCATTCTCTCAAAGAGCCACCATCCTTTGCTCAACCTGCTTCCCTCATTTATTGCCTGGCTCCTTGTAGGCATCTGGATTTGTATCCTCACTAGATGCGTCCCCAGGCCCAGGCCTTCCCAAGTGTAACATGTAACGTGTCTAGTTAGGAAGGGGCCTCCCATGGGGCCCTGGCGCCCCTTTCCTAACCCACTCCCAGGCTCCCAAGCCCATGCAGCATCCCCTTGTTGCTCACTGTCCAAAGGAGCCCATCTGAACTCTTGTGTCCCTATAGACAATCACAGGCCAAGTCTTAACACAGGGCCCAGGGTCTGGGTTCAATAGGAGACAGGACTAGGAAGATGAGCAGAGCCCATTTCACATGGTTTTGGCTATTTTTTGACATGTCCTAATGCTTAGGAAATCTCCCACTCTGGGAGTCCTACCTTTCCGAGATGGAAGCCAGAAAACTTGTATTGGAAGCCTATGGAGTGAAGTTTACTGGGCAGGGGCACGAGGACAGGACTCTGAACTCAAAGTTGCAGGTGACAAATGTAAGGAAAAACCATGCCCAGGTATTGGTTTCTCAGGGGAAGGTGGTAACTAAGGGCATCTGACTTGCTTTGGGAGTCAGCTGTGGCTGCAAGGTTGTGTTCCCAACGCAGCAAGCAGCATTTGCACTGTAGGTGGGCTCCTGGCCACACACAAATGGCAGCAGCTTCCTCACCGAGTTGCTTCTGCAGCGCGGTCTTGGGTGGCATTCCTGGAAGCTGCACCTCTGGTCAGGCATGGTTCTCTAGCCCTGCCAATATCCTTTTAATAAAATAATTCCTTTTCTGCTTATTCAGGTCAGTACCAGCTAAGACTCAGGATGAACTTGTGAGCAATAGGTAGGAGAAAAGCAGGATACTTGGAAAAATCATTCTTAAAGAAGTCCTTCCCAAGCAGAAGGGCTGGGTGGAGCCCAGATGGCTCCTGGGAGACTCACTGTCTTCAATGGAAGAAACAGAACACAAGTTTCTTCATGGCAAAGAGAAACCAACCTTGCCCATCCCCTCTGTCTGTGTCTGGAGACCTCTGAACAGACCTTAACTAATGGCAGGTAAGGCAGGTGGAAACACTCCCGAGGCAAACAGCAAGAGTTTGAGGGACCACTAGATACGTAAGTGGCTTCTGCTTTGCTCAACTAACCAGCCCAGATCATGCCAAGGCAGCCTTGGGAGAAGCTGTTTCGGCTTCTTTTGTGCTCTGTGTTCCTGCCGGTGGGAGTGCCACATGCCTGGCAGATACTTCTGCAAAAAGATCAAACAAGCTGGGTGCCGATCCAGTGCCCCAGCCCTGTGGGCCAGGGCTGCACAGTGTTACCAGGAACTAAGTGAACAGTCAGGGCTGGAAACTTGGGGTCCTGAGAGCCCTTCCCGCTCAGACACAGAGCTGATGTTCAGACATACTATTTATATCGTACCCATTTCATTTAATCTTTGAAACAGCCCAATGAGGTACGCATTACTTTTAGTTTTCCAGATGAGAAAAAGTGAAGTTCCAAAGGGTTGTCTGCCGAAGGTCACTCAGCCAGTCATTTCCTGGAACAGAACAGGCGCTCAAAGACAGGTCGACTGAGGAAGTGGCAGGGCGCCGTCATCGCTCAGCTGGGCCTGGCTCCCAGGCCCAGGCCCATCCCACGGCTGCACAGCTCCACGCAAAGGGCCGTCTGGGAAAATGCGAGACCCCTCTTTCAGTCTTTCCCTTTTTCTCTAGTACTTCTTCTCAACCACCAACTCGTCTAAGGCTCCAAGTTCCTGCCCAACTGAAGACGCAGTTCTATTTGGACGACGAAAGTCTCTCAGCCGTGTTTAGGGATAGACTCCTAATAACGAACACACATTTTCTTTTTCCTATCATTTTCCCCTCAGCTTTATTCAGCTATGATGGGAATAAAAACCGTATATATTTAGGTTGTACAACATAATTTTAAGGTATAAAACGTGATGATTCAACATACGTGCACACTGGGAAATGCTTACCACAATCAAGTTTGTTAACACAACCATCACCTCGTACACTTACTGCTTTAGATTTACTCTCTTAGCAAATTTCAAGCATATGATACAGTATTTACTGTACATTAGATCTCCAAAACTTATTCAGCTGGAAGTTTGTACTCTCCAACCAACATCTTCTCATTTTCCCCACCCCCTGGAAACCACCATTCTACTCTCTGGGTCTGTGAGTTTGACTTTTAGGTTCCACATGTGACTGAGATCATACTGTATTTGCTTTCTGTGTCTGGCTTGTTTCACTTAGTCCTTTGGCCTACTGGCTTCCAGTAGGCCAAAGGACTAAGGGGGTGGGCATCAAAGGAGAACACTTCCCCTTTCTTTAACAAAGGAGACCAGAGGGTACGGGAGTGTTGATACGGAGAACCAGAGGACAGAAGGAAGACTGGGCGCCCCTCCCACACCAGGTCTGGTCCTCTGTGTACAACTGTAACACAGATGTTCACAAGTGGAATGAAGGGAGCCCTTGGGCCCTAACCAGGAAGTGGAGAGACAAGCAGGGATAAGGGAGGAGAAAAGTTTCCAAGCTCCCGTTGAGGTGCCAGAGGAGCCACTGGAGTGCACGGATCTGGAAACAACTGCCACGTCCATGAGTCATCCATGTGGTCACGGGAACTGAGAGGCCAGCCAAGATTACCTGGCAAGGGGATCCAGTTGGAGCTGAGGCAGGAATTACAAAGACCCTTGCTAGGCCTGATTGCCTGTATAATTTTAAATCCGGAAACTTAGACATCACCCAGGAAACTGACATGTCTTGCACACTACGTCTTGTCACCCTCCACCCCCTTCAGCCAGTGGCACTTCTATGCAGAGTCCACCTTCTGTGCGGAAGTGCTACCTGGGCTTGGCCCACATAGGTCCTCCTACTCAGAGAACCTTTCCTACTTCCTTCACTAGCTCATTCTGCCCAGCCTTTGAGTTCAGCTCTGGTCTCCCCTCCTCTGGATGTCCTCCCAGGAGTCCCCACTCTGGGTTCCTCGCCCCGCTGTGCTCTCTGAGCAGCCTGTGCTTCCTTGTCTCCCCATGCGTTACCTACTGGCAGCTGTGTTTTCTGGTTTGAATCCCTCGCTGAACCACAAGCTCTTTAAGGACTGGCACTGATCCTCACTCCCTTTGTACACTCAGTACCTAGGAGTGCCTGGTCCACAGGAAGGGCTCAATGAACTGAAGGAAGAGGTGGATAATAACAAGTGGAGGATCCGCTTACTTCCCCAGTCTGCCCCTTGGAGAACACAGGATCTATGCTCTCCTGTGCTTCACAGCCTTTGAGCATCTGGTGACGGCTGTCAAATTCTGCCCCCAAGGGCCTTCCAGACACCAGCCAGTTCCTTCCAGGCCTCCTTCAGTGTCCCGGCTTTCCATCCCTTCTCCACCGGGCTCTCTCTTCTGGTGACTCTTGAATTCTGTCAGGATCGCTCTATAAATGAGGCAACCAGAGTGGGACACATGTTTTCGCTCACATTCCTAGCCAGTATTTTTAAACCTGAGCAGTGGCTAACACTGCAACAGACACCAGTAGCTGAGCCAGAAATGGAATCCAGATTTTCTACATCAGTCACACAGCACCTTACTAAGGTTAGTAAGTACGGGATTAGTAACCTGAACCCTGTTCGTTTCCCACCTGTACACCTAGTCCCAGATCTTTTCTGATTACCAACCTCCTTGCTAAGACTCAAACAGCACTCATCCCTGTGTAAGACAAAGGTGGAGCGACCCTATCCTAAGGCCAGCAGCTGGTTCTGCCAGGGGTCAGGCCAGCAGCTGGTGGGGGTGGGAGCATAGAACGGAAAAAAGTGCCCCCCTAGGGCAGACCAATTCATTTAACAACATATATTTACTGAGAACTAGCTTCCCAAAGCTCATTTTATCGAGGAAGAGGGACAAAGCAAAGACATATTATAAAGCAGATTAAAAGGCCATCAGTGCTATAGAAAATTAAACAGAACAGGATGAGGCGCACTGGGGTGGGGGTGGGGTAGATTACAATTTAAATAGGGCAGTGTGGGGGGTGCCTAATGGAAAAGGACTTTGGATCTAGACCTAAAATAAAGGGGGTGGGGGGAGGGGAGCTGGGGGACTGGTGTTCTAAACACAGGGACAATTCTAAACATAGGGACAAGACGACACAAGGTTGCTTATTTCCTACATTAAAAACCACACTGCCAGACACAGATCTAGCTTAGAAGAACTGGAACAAAACTAAACAAAATACAGATGGCTGGCTATTGGGCTAAACCTATATACCATCTATACATTTTGATCTCAAGGAAGCAGGATGACAGGACTGTTACTGAACGATGCTGGCTCCCTGAGATTTCAAAGGTCACTGCTCCAGGCAAAGGAGGGAGGTCCGCACCCCATCCCAAGGCCTCTGTCAGAGACAGCAGGAATCAGAAGAATGTGTCCTTTTTGCCTATTCATGAGAAGTTTCCAGAAAACATATAACCCTGCGCACAATCTTTGTAACTTACTGTAGCACATGAGATACATAAAGCCAGCACAAAGTGGGCCAGTAATAAGAAATGGAATCTAATGACTAAGTATACAAACTGTATATTTAAGTGACACATTGCTGTATATAGTGCTTACCTGCATATGAGTTAAAAAGTGAGCTCCAGTGCTAAAGTCCTCAGAGGAAGAAAATATTTATCAAATTTACAAGTTGTACTTTAACATGAATCTGTTGCTATATGTGTATTCATATAGCAACTTTGCCCTCTGAAATGAACCCCCTGTGATGAGGATCCGTGGCCTGCCTCTCCTTTCTGGAGGTGGATGGCTACCTTCATAAACAGTATTTGCTAACAATAATAGCAAAGAAAGGAAAGAAAGGAAAGAAAGGGAAGAAAGGGAAGAAAGGGAGGAAGGAAGGAAGGAAGGAAGGAAGGAAGGAAGGAAGGAAGGAAGGAAGGAAGACCTACAATGAACAGGTATCTTTTGGGGTAGACAGTGAATGGAACACTTAATACCCTCCCTCCTTCCCTTCCCTCCTTCTTTAAAGGACGTGCACAAAGTGGGGCACACAGTGGGTACATCTTTCCTTTGCCCCTCAAAGCTATTTATTACCTTTCCTGTTGTTCAAATGTGGGTCAAGTCTGGTCATCAAACAGAAAAAACAAACTGCCAAGAGGAAAATTAATGAGCTACTCACATAAAGTATGCACTAATAAAAATTTAATATCATAAATCAGAAAACAGCAAAAAAATTTCTAACCATTCACAATTACAGTGGAAAGAGACAAAATTATAAGGCAGCCATCCATGGAATGATTCATGTTTACAAAGGAACCGGAAAATGGGACATTTAAAATCACTGTTCAGGCTACTGAACCAGGGGAACTGCAGCGTTATCTCATGAGACTTCCAACTTGCTGGAAGATGCTCTCAGAAAAAAGATCAAAGCCAATCTCTGTGTGTTAGGCTGAGCATATCTAGAGAATTCCTAATGGTCGTCTTGTCCTTTCCTACAGGTCACAGATTTCCTTCAGGTCTCCTGAGGTGAATCTAGATGTCCCAGTTTCAAAGGGGCCACGTCATTGGTTTTAACTGTATAGCATCTCCAACAGTGCTCCTTGGGTTATGCGAACCATTCTGTATTGAGCAGAAATTTTCTAATGCAAGGAAGGCTCCCCTGTAGGACACCCACAGAGGGTTCTCATCTGGCACTGTAGCAGTTTTGGAGGAATCTGGTCATTATTCTTGGTCTCCCAAGGGGCCCCGGGCCCCATGGGCAAGAACATTCTTT
This sequence comes from Anoura caudifer, assembly GCA_004027475.1. Lineage (NCBI taxonomy): Eukaryota > Metazoa > Chordata > Mammalia > Chiroptera > Phyllostomidae > Anoura > Anoura caudifer. The sequence continues at coordinate 158,060 of PVKU01001095.1, forward strand.
GGGGGCTCCTGCTGTTGACATACAGTTCCCGGGTTCAGTAACTAGCTACCATGTGCTTAAGGGGCTGGATACACTCGATGCTGGTGTGTCCCCTAGTTTTAACCCTTGAAAACGAGAAAAACCAGGCAGGGACACTTAGTAGTAGGCCGGTAGAAAACACAATTACATTTTCTCCTTTCTGAGAACTGACCACTCAAAATGGCCAACTCTCTCTTTTTTTCTAAAGGTGATTCAAAATACAGGAACAGGGCTGACTCAGCTGATTTGAATAGGGAAATGAAAAGGTGATTTAGGGTGCGGTAGGAAGACAGAACGTGTAGCCTCTGTAGATGGTACCATTTCTAACTCTACACTCCAGTGCAGAACCTTTGCCTTAAAAAAAGAAATCTGGCAATAGCATGCACAGTAAAGCCACCAGACCTGGAACACCGCTGCGTTGGGGAAACGGGGATTGATTAGCAACTCGATGGAGAACAAGTGAGGAGAATGAATCAGTAGTGTTTTTCAACTTAATTTGCCATTAAAGAGGGTACGGGGAATCTGAAGAATGCCTATCCCCACCAAGGAAAGGGAGTCAAATCGCAATTAAAATTAACTTTGGTCACAAGGAAGGAAGGACTATGCTTTTCATCATCAATTGCATCTTTGGTAGCCAATAATTCCATCTGTAATCATGGCAGCCACTTAAGTACCGCAAATGTTTTCAAATGTATGAGAGCATTAAGGCATCCACATCTAAGGAGGCAGTTTTAAACAAGACAAAAACAGAACTGAAACGTGCCAATAAGTGACCATAGATGTGGCCTCTCCTGGGACACTGCCCACCATGAGCAAGTTCTTTCCCCAGGGAAGGGAGGCCTTGGCTGTGCAGCTCGGTCCCTGCTGCCTGAAGATGCATCTGAGCCCTATTAGGTTAGTATGGCTATTTCTGTCTGCTGACCAGGAGAGCAAAGAGTAGCTCCTGAGGCAGCAGCTTTAAAATCTGGGAAAGCCCACAGCTTCAGAGAGCTGATAAGCCTTGAAAGGTTTGCCTGTTAATGTGAGGTCCAGAGAGGAAGGCAAATTTAGAAGTTAGATGGTTCAATCCTTGCCAGAGTTCAAGGTCTTAACCAGCAAGATATTCTAGCCAAACTTTTAAGCATGATGGCAAGGCACTGCTGAAAGAGGCTTTGGCCAGCAGAACAAATTTCTCAACATTGCACACAATATGATAGAAAGTACTACTATCCAAACAAGACACTAAAATATGCTATTCATTTAACAAAGTAAAACACCCAGGGAGAATCAAGGCAACCATGTCATTTCGAAGGACCAGGTGAAACCCCGTGACTCTCAAGTCAGTGTTGTTATCAGGAAAGTCACCCGGAGTTGCCATATTGCGTCTTTCGTTGGTTTTAATACTGTATGCAGCGGTTGCCAGCCACTGCACAAAACCTACACCCACTTATCTGCTTTGGTCTAGTGCCAGCAGAGGGCTCCCAAGTTCTATTTCCACAGCGGCTGACCCAGTGATAACTCCAAGAAGGAATAAAGAAACCACAGGCATGCTGGCATATGCGTCACATAAAACATTTTACAAACTCCTAAATCCACTGCCCTAAAGAAAATAGTCTTGGTTCCCTCTTTATGTCATATGTTTTGAAATGGTACCAAAAATCAAAATAAATAATACAACATTATACACTTATCTGATAACATAAGGTTTACAGGGATATTGGTAAATGTGGAAAAATCACCCTAATTTGTTAAACACTTTAACTGTCTCAACTGTTGAAGTTCCCAGAATATTAGTGATGGTGTCATCTCACCTATGAGGAAGTGCTATTCTAAAGGCTTATCAAAGCTGCATGTGACACAACGGTAACTTCCTTGAAGGGAGTAAGGAACAGACAATCTTATCTTCGTCATCACAGCTCCAGAAGTGGTTGTCCTGACGGGAACTCAACGCACATAAATATTAACATCACCACCAGCAGTAAGCAGCAAACTGGAGGGAGGAGGGAGCGGAGGGAACGTGAGGAGAAAGGCATGGAAAAGATGAAGAGACAAAAGACATGCTTTCAGTGAGCTTTCAATGAACAGGCGGACACTTGCCAGGTGGGGCACATCTGGACTTTCCTCACTGCTGCAGGTGCTTAGGTGATACTGACCTGGCATCTCCCAAGAGACACCATGTTTATTTTGCCAGAGGGACTGCTGGTCAGCTAAGATAAATACTTAAAAAGAAAAAAGGACAACATAGGTTTTGGTAACCTTACTCTTACAAAGGCTTTTACAAAGATGTCAGTAAGTGTCCAAATTCACTTAAAATTAAACACCACTTAATCTCCAAAGATACTTTGGGATCTGACTGTTCTTGAAGGAAAGCCTCGGCCTGAACCTACTAGCACTTGGCTGCTCATGAGAATGTGTTGGAGCCAGGAGTTCTGCAAAGGAGAACTTAAAAAAAAACTCTACTAAATACTAGTTACCTCTTCGGCAGCCAGTCCGCCTCTGCTGCTCCATTTGGTGGAACAGCAGGCTGTCTTCAAGGAGGCATGAGCAGGAGGTTCAAGTCCTCCAGACATCCCTTTTCAGTCGATACCTCTCGAGTATAAAGTCAGCTTTCAAGGTGTCTTGCTATCATTTTAACTCTCGCCCCAAATTAACTGCAGTTATCTTTAGCATCTAAGACAGCAGGCATTACAACCTTCTACCAAGGCATGTGGCACAGATGCTAAAGCACCAGTCTTACACGGCAAGAACCATGTTAAAAATCAATGGATAAAGTGGCAGAGCCTCTAAACTAAGAGATTTAGCTTAATTACAAAACACTGTACTGTCTTAATTACTATTTTATTGTGAGTATGAAAAGTCCTCCACTTTTCCTTAAAACTGAATTCCATCTTCCCTGAGAATAGGGTTAAGAGAAACATCAAAACTCAAAATGCCCAGGGCTCTTTAAAAGACAACACAATGGAATGTCTGTACCCACTCGCAATGTGTTGTTTCTACTTTAAAAGCTTTCCGTTAACTCCAGATTTGAATCTCACCTCCCTCCAGACGCTAGGAATACAGGTGGAGATGGGCGAGGTGAGACAAGAGACTGAGAAAGTGAGTAGCTGTCATGTGCTGGCTGTCCTCACTGGATGGCAAACGGCCACGACTGCGGCTGGAACCTGAACATTTAATGCTGGTGTCCTACTGACAGGATGAGTGGGATGAGGCAACCCAGAACCAGGGCTGCCACCTCCAGGCGGCTGAGGCCTCTCCCTCCAGTGGGGTCAGGTTTGTGACTGTGCCCCATTCCGCCCACCTCAGGGAGGACATGTACTGTGGCAACATAAAGAAATGTCCCAGCAGAGAAAAGCATGGCCACTCCAGTGGCATTGACCTCTGAAAGGGCTTCTTTACTGCTCTGTGAATTCAGAAAGAGAAAGAGAAGAAAAATTAGGTCAAGTATAATCCAGGGTCCGGAAGAAGTCCAAACCAAACAACACTCAGTATTCACAACTAGTGCTATCCTGCACACTGGGGACATCTTGAGATCGAAGCAATTGTTTGTTATTTATGGGAAGCTTCTAAATACGCGTTTAAGACTACTGGTGATGTCCACGACTGCTTTTTCAGACACTCTTCAAGCCTGGTTGACAGGTTTGGTCTGTATTATTCATAAGACAGAATCAACAGCATTGTTCATGCAGATACTAAATTTCATACATTCATGCATTTAGGCTACTGATATTTAACAAATACTGCCTATGCACCAGGCTGTAGGCCAGATGCTTGAGATACGAAGGTAATCAAGATGCGTACCTGCCCTCACAGAGCTTAGACATGTCTCAGGAAGCTAACTTCAGCTTTTCTACTTAAAAAGTGGGCCTAAGAACTAAGATAATTAATTAAAATTTAAGAAAATATCATGTCATAAATTAACTCCATGCTTCCAGAATTATCCTACATTCCTGTCAAAAGCTCTAAAAACTTACACTGATGAATGACATGATAAATAGGGTACTGTTTTTAAAGGAATGATATACTGTTCGTTGACTGAAAAAAGGTAAGGTGAACAGAAGGGGTTTCATAGCACCTCATTTGTTAGCGATCCCAATAAACAAACCCCTGGTTAACAGGAACTTACCCTTCCTTTAACCATCTCATTTCTCAGATGTTCCCTTTACTACAAGTTTTACTATATCAAATATGAACCAAATGACACTCAGAGGAATGAATGACCTTCAGAAAGATTATGGGGAGAAGCAGTTTCCATGCACCAGCCCTGAATCAGCTTAGCTCTATAATTTTCCTCCTATTGTCTGCCGGTTGACATTTACGTAAAATTGGGAGGGTTCCTGCTAAGAACTACAGTCCTCGTGGACAGAATTATAAGGCATGTGAAGGTCCACCAGGGTCTGACCTGACGAATGACTCATGTCACTTCAGGCATGCAGCTACATTCGGTCCAGGGATAAAGAACTGGATATTTATTTATTTATTATTTAAGTATAGTTGGTGTGCAAATTATATGAGTTTCAGGTGTAGAGTACGGCGATTCACTATTCGCATACCTTACACTGTGCTCACCTCACCATACAAACTTATCACACCAGTAATGACTTTATATCCCCCCACTTTTTTTTACCCAACCCCCTCCCTTCTTCCTCTCCGACAACCATCAGCCTGAGCTCTGTTTCTGAGTCTGAATATTTAATATTCAGAGACATGAGAGGTGGGAGTAGAAGAATTTGAGTCTTAGCTGAATGCAGACATCTCTGTTTATCCCCTGCTCTTCTCAAAGCCGCTGCATGTTTATCACTCATGCTTCCTATGCCTACTTAAACATCAAATGTGTACTCCGAGGTATGTATCTCTCAGATAAAATTAGCACATCTGCTTAGGGTTAAGTTATATTATTTCAAAGATAATATATTTGTGCAAATATTTTTGGAAATGATGGAAAAAGTTTCTGAATTAAATAAATTAAGGAAATGCTCTAAATTTATGAAGAGGATCAACTTGGAATTAAGACATTTACCTTGTAAAGGTTTTTACTCCTGTTTGAGGGGATAATTAAAAATTCAACACAAGAGACCGTAAGTTCTGGTAGATCATGAAAGAACTAGGCCTTTGTCTAGATCAAGTAGGAACGAGTCAGGCTTACCTTACTTAGTCCTAAAAACGTCACCATGGACATAACTGGTGCTGCCAGCGCAAAGACCAGTAAGTGCTTTCTGATTCGATTCCGTTCTAGGCCGGCGTGCATTAAGAACGACACCAGCCCAAAAGCAGCTGGTGCCTGGAAAAGAAAAATTATCCCTTATTACTCCAGAAGTGTGAATTGCTTCTACATTAAGAAGTACCTGCCATTTTACTGAATTTTCATACCAAAAATAACAAGCCTAACACCAAGACTGACTCTGACTTTTAGGAATTGATGTTCTATGATAAGAAAATATCATATTTGTGGGTGTGTTTGTGTGCATATGTGTGTGTTTCCTGGATGGTAGGAAAAGAGAAATAGTCAAAAAAAGTACAAGAAAAAAAATTTATATACTTCTGGCCAAGATGGAGGTATAGGTGGACACACTGTGCCTCCTCTCACAATCAAGATTAAGGACAACAAAAATATAGAACCAAAAAACCCCCAACCAGAACAAATAGAAAACTGAATTGTATGGAAGTCCAATAACAATACACCCAGACCAGTAAGAGGGGTGGAGTCAGCAGCTGATGGAGAGGGGTCGTGGCAGGAAAAGGCGATGGCTGGTGGTCCTGGGCGCACAGGTAGCAGTTGGCACACCCCAGGTGCACAGGCAGTGGTTACCGAGCTTGGGGAGGCAACGAGCAGACCAAGTGAGGCACACAAGGTGGCTGACCATGGTAACACATTCTCGAGCAGATAAACCAGGCGAAAACGGGAAGCAGGATGGACTGCGCAGCGCAGGGCCCTGGTGCCGGGAGGTGGAGCCTAGAGGCACCAATTAAAAACACTTGTGGGGATTGAAGTGCTGGGAGAGAATCCCAGTCTCACAGGAGAGTTTGTTGGAGAGACCCACAGTGTCCTAGAACGTGCAAAGGCCCACCCACATGGAAATCAGCACCAGAAGGGCCCAGTTTGCTTGGGGAAAGCAGTGGAGGGGACACTGGAATGTGAGAGAGAGCAGAGCAAGCGCCATTGTTCCCTCTCAGACCCCGCCCCCACATACAGCGTCACAACTCTGTGACTGGGTTGCCTTGCCCTGGTGAACACTTAGGTGCTCCTCCCCTTGCTGCGTAACAGCTGTGACCAGACCAAAAACAAAACAAAACAAAAACAAAAAATGGCTCAAACGGGAGAACAGATCAAAGCCCCAGAGCTAATTCATCTAAGCAACCAAGAGATAGCAAACCTATCAGATGCACAGTTCAAAGCACTGGTGATTAGGAAACTCACAGAATTAGTTGACTTTGGTCCCAAATTAGATGAACAAATGAAGGCTACAATAAGTGAAATGAAGAAAAATGCACAGGGAACCAATAGGGATGGGAGGAAAATAGGGACTCAAATCAATGGAGTGGACCAGAAGGAAGAAAGAAACAACCAAACAGAAAACAATGAAGAGACAAGAATTCAAAAAAATGAGAAGAGGCTTAGGAACCTCCAGGACATCTTTAAACATCCCAACCTCCGAATTATAGGGGCACCAGAAGGGGAAGAGGAAGAGCAACAAGTGGAAAACTTATTTGAACAAATAATAAAGGGGAACTTCCCCAAGCTGGCAAAGGAAATAGACTTCCAGGAAGTCCAGGAAGCTCAGAGAGTCCCAAAGAAGTTGGACCCAAGGAGGAACATACCAAGGCACATCAGAATTACATTAGCCAAGATTAAAATGAAGGAGAGAATTCTAGAAGCAGCAAGAGATAAAGGCAGAGTCACCTACAAAGGAGTTCCCATCAGACTGTCAGCTGATTTCTCAAAAGAGACCTTCCAGGCAAGAAGGGGCTGGAAAGAAGTATTCCAAGTCATGAAAGTCAAGGACCGACATCTAAGATTGCTCTGTCCAGTGAAGCTGTCATTTAGAATGGAAGGGAAGATAAAGTGCTTCTCAGATAAGGTCAAGTTAAAGGAGTTCATCATCACCAAGCCCTTATTCTATGAAATGTTAAAGGGACTTATCTAAAAAAAGGAAGATAAAAAATGTGACAGTAAAAAGACAGCAAACTCACAATATTAACAACCACACCTAAAACAAAAGTAAACTAAGTGAACAGCTAGAAGAGGAGCAGAAACACAGAAATGGAGATCACATGGAGGGTTAGCAACAGGGGATTGGGAGGAGGAGAGAAGGGGAAAAGGTACAGAGAATAAGCAGCATAGACAGTAGGTACAAAATAGACGGGGGAGGGCAAGAATAGTGTGGGAAAAGTAGAAGCTAAAGAACTTACGACACATGGACATGAACTAAAGGGGGGAATGTGGGTGGGAGGGGGTGTGCAGGGTGGAGGGGAATGATGGGGGAGAAATGGGACAACTGTAATAGCATAATCAATAAAATAGAATTTAAAAAATTTCATAAACAAAAAGTACTATGAAATATAGAAATCTATACAGAATTTAATAGTTTGTGTATGACCATAAAAAATAAAATCCTTTCACTCTGGCCAGGTAGCTCAATTGGTTGAAGCATTTTGCCACACACCAAAAGGCTATGGGTTCGATTCCTGGTCAGGGCACATACCTAGGATGTGGGTTTGATCCCCAGTCAGGGCATATATGGGAGGGAGGAAACCAATTGATGTTTCTCTCTCTTTCTCAAATCAATAAACAAGATTCTGGTCAAGATGGCGGCATAGGCAGACATGGCTCATCTCTTCACAAAACCACATCAAAATTACAACTAAAATATAGAACAGCCATCACTGAGAACCATCACAAATCAAGTTGAAGTCTGACAATCATGGAATTAAAGAAACCACATCTGTCCAGACTGCTAGGAGGGGTGCAGACATAGAATGGGCTAGTCCTCACCTACATGTGGTGGATAAAAATTCAGGAGGAATAAGTAGGGAGTGAGAAGTTCCAGACCCACACCAGGCCCCCCAGCCCAGCATTCCAGTGCCAGGAAGGTAAGTACCCACAACTTCTGGCTGCAAAAACCAGTGGGAATTGAGTCGGTGGAAGAAACTGCTGGAGCCCTAAGCAGTTCCTCCTAAAGAACCCACACATGGCTCACCTTCTCAGACTCATTCCCTCTGAGCTCCAGCACTGGAGTAGCAGCCTGAAAGGCACCAGTGTTATATACGAAAACAGTGAAGTGTCTGGCATCAAGGCCAGCAGAGTTCATTGTCCCTTTTCTAAACCCTCCCCCCACAGAGCCTCCAGGCTGGTGTAAATCTGAGACTCCATCAATCTGGCTAACACTGACCCACCTTGGAGATCCCTAGAGACTGCCCGACCCAACTTTTGGGCCTACCCAAGCTACTTTTCCTTATGAATGACTGGCCTTGGCTTCTGCTTCGCAACTTCCTTAATCCTATCCAATAAGCAACAGCTGGCCTCAGTGAACCCCAGACCTGGCACTAGCAGCAGCCAGCCTAGATTCCCAGCTGGGCTTCGCCTGGGAATCTCCAAGCCCAGCACAAGTGGGAGCCATCTCAGATTGCCTTACAGCTCAGGCAGGGTGCCCCAGGCAAAACACAGGTGGGGGATGACCTTGGCCTGCACCACCCAGAAACCCCAGGGCCAGCACACTCAGAGAACAGCTACAGACCACGTCCGAGCACTATCACCCTGCCCTTGAACAGCTGATCCTCCATGGAGAGCAGAGATGGTGGTGAGTGGTCACAGCCAATCCTCACAGCTGACTGGCCTGGGTAAATCCCTCCCATTGATCTGCCAACAGCAACCAAGGCTTAACTACAAGAGAAGGGTGTACTCAGCCCACAGGAAGGGTGCAGATGCAGAGTTCAAATCACTGGTTATGAGGATGCTCAAGGAACTTAGTGAGAACTTCAACAGCATAAAAAAGACCCAGTCAGAAACAAAAGATACACTAAGTGAAATAAAGAACAATTTACACGGAAACAACAGTAGAGTGGATGAAGCTGAGAATCAAATCAATGACTTGGAACACAAGGAAGCGAAAAACAACCACACAGAACAACAACCACCACACAGAAGAGAAAAGAATCCCCCCAAATTAGGACAGTGTAAGCACCCTCTGGGATAACTTTAAAAGGTCCAACAGTAACATCACAGGGGTGCCAGAAGGAGAAGAGAGACAGCAAGAAATTGGAAATCTGTCTGAAAAAATAATGAAAGAAAACTTCCCTAATTTGGTGAAGGAAATAGACATACAAGTCCAAGAAGCACAGAGTCCCAAATAAGATGGATGCAGAGGCCCACTCCAAGACACATCATTATTAAAATGCCAAAGGTGAAAGATAAAGTGAGACTCTTAAAAACAGCAAAAGAAATGCAGATAATTACTTACAAAGGAGTTCTATAAAACTGTCAGCTGATCTTTCAAAAGAAACTTTGCAGACTATAAGGGATTGGCAAGAAATATTCAATGACATGAAGAGCAGGGACCTAGAGACAAGATTGCTCTACCCAGCAAAGCTATCATTTAGAATTGAAGAGCAGATAAAGAGCTTCCCAGACAACAAAAAACTAAAGGAGTTCATCATCACTAAACCATTATTATATGAAATATTAAAGGGACTTAAGAAAAAGAAGATCAAAACTATGAATAAAAAATGCCAAAAAATACAAATCTATCCACAATCAAATCTAAGAAACAACTAAGCAAACAAAAAGAACAGAGACAGAATCATGATTACAGAGAGCATTTTGATGGTTGCCAGATAGGAGGGGGTATGAGGGAGTGGGTGAAGAAGTGAGGGGATTAAAAAGTACAAATAAGCAGTTACAGAATAGCCATGGGGATGTAAAGTACAGCATAGGAAATGGAGTAGCCAAAGAACTTATATGCATGACCCATGGACATGAATAATGGTGGGGAGATTGCCTGCAGGAATGGGTGGTGCTGGGTCAAGGGAGAGTAAAGGAGGAAAAATCTGGACAACTGTAATAACAATCAATAAAATATAATCAAATAAAATCAATAAACAAATTCTTGGGTGAGGATTAAAAAAACAACCTTTTCAAGTAAAAGTTTAAGAAGATGATAAAAAAGCAGCTATGACAGACTTATTCAATTCTCTTAAATGGACAGCAATCATGAAAATAACTAAAAAAATTTCCCATTCCAGAAAAACATTAATGATAGAAGATAAATTTTAATTATGAATATATTCAATATTAAATCTTACACCAAAATTTTGCTTACCTTATGCAGCATTATTGCCACAAACACAATTAACTGAACACTAGTCTGTGAAGTAGAAGCTGCTGCTCCCAATGCAACACCATCAGCTAAATTTGAGAAAAGCAAAACATAAAACACTATAAATAACAACTGTAACAGTGTAGTGGTTGACTGTGTGGGCTGTAGAGACAAGCAGAGCTGGGTTTGACTCTGGGAAGGTTCCTCAATCTTTGTGAACTTTTAGCCTTCTCATCTCTAAAATGGATTCAATAAAGTATGTGTTGTTGGGGTTTTCATGAGGGTTAACTGAGATAACATGCAAAGTGCTTAGCACCTGGCCCAGAATAGTTACTATGTCAGCCATTACTGTTGGTGTTACTGGAAAAAGTATGATGCTCAAAGAATCAAGTGATAAGCCCTGGCCAGGTAGCTCAGTTGGTTAGAGTGTCATTCCAACACACCAAGGTTGTGGGTTCAATCCCAAGTCGGGGCACGCACAAGAATCTACCAATGAATACATAAATGAGTGGAAGAACAACTTGATGTTTCTCTCTCCCTTCCTTTCTCTCTCTAAAATCAATTCCTAAAAAGTACATTGGTAATCAAATTGTAATAACAGAAATATCAAAGAATTTCAAAGGAAGTAGCCCTGCATCTTACAGATCCCAAAACAAAATAAACAGACAGGACTCTGCATGGTTGACATATCAGTAAATGTTGGTTGAATGTACAAATTTTTGCTTAGAAAAGCATGCGATACTAGACAGGCCCAGATAATAGTGTGACACCTTTCAGTATTTGTTTGTCACTGACAGAATCCGACTACGGGACAGGTTTTGGGTTATGATTCTAAGGCATGCCCAGTCAGCAATGCTGAGACTTCTATACTCTACAAGCCCCCTTTGCCTACACTGACACTTGGGGTATGTAGTGGGCAGCAGGGCTGTTCAGTACAAAAGTGCTGAGGCTCTTTTCAAGATGAAATTCTTGGATAAAGATCAGCAAGCTTTTCATAAAGGGCCAGATAGGAAATTTTTATTTTATATTTCATTTTATTTTATTTTACTAAATCCTCACCTGACAATATGTTTATTCATTTTTTTTTGAGAGCGAGGAAGGGGAGAAGAGAGAGAGAAACATTGATATGAGAGAAACATAGATCAGCTGCCTCTCCTACACACCCCAACAGGGGGTTGAATCTGCAACCTAGGTATGTGCCCTGACTGGGGTCAAACCCGCAACCTTGTGGTGTAAGGGACGATGCTTCAACTAAATGAGCCACCTGGCCATGGCCAGGAGGGTAATATTTTAGGCTTTGTGGGCCATTTGGTCTTTTGCAACTACTCAACTCTGCCATTATTGTACGAAAGCAGCCACAGATAATATGTAAACAAGTAGGCATGGTTTCATTCCAATAAATATGGTTTTTAAAATATTTAATTTATTTATTTTTGGAGAGGGGGAAGGGAAGGAGAAAGAGAGGGAGAGAAACATTGATCAGTTGTCTCTTGCACACACCCTCACTGGGGATCGAACCACAGACCTTTCACTTTGCAAGGTGATGCCCAACCAACTGAGCTACACCGGTCACGGCTGTTCCAATAAAACTTTATGTATGGACCCTGAAATCTGAATTTTATGTAATTTTTATTTGCCATGAAATAACCCTTTTTTTTTCCAACTGGTAAAAAATATAAAAACCATTCAGTACACCAGGGCTCATGCTTGCATTGGAGGACTTTATTAAGCACCCCTTTCCCTGAGGGCCAGCCTGAAAGTGGCTCACGTGGATGGTCCCTGTGATGTAAACACTAAGTCTCTCACTGTGCAACAGAAAAGAGAAGGGCTCCCTACCTGCCGCATGGACGACCAGACCCAGTGTGGTGGTGATTTTGGAGTTGCTAGACCTTGCTGCTTCTGGATCTGAGGTAAAAATAAGCAAGGCAGCCATTAAGCAATGTGAAACACAACTGTTAAGACTACTGACCTGGTGGTAGAAGCATCCTTTGAAAACTCTTAAAGTACATTATTTTTCTCACTACTGTCTTTTTTCTTCTGCTTCAAATCCTTAAAAGTTTCCCTGTCCTGAAGAGGTAGATGGGAGAAAACAGTTCATTTGACCCAGCAACCTCCCATGTGCTGACTGCTCCAAGCAGTAAAAACAGGAACTCTCGCACACTCACAAAAATGACTCCCTTCTACAATTTAACTGCAATCATTCTCCTGTGTTGTTAAGTAGTTGTTCTTTAAATTTTGTCCAGAGTTTAGAGTTATCTGTAGGGAGGTTGGTCTGATAGGAACTTACTTGCCCACACTGAAAGCAGAACACTAAAGCCATTAATTTGGATCATCTAGTCAAGGTACTATCTGATTTCTTCATTTAGTTACTTCTTTTTCTCTTCCAACTAATAAACAAATCAAAATTTACCGCCTAGATTTAATGGTCATTGATGATTTTTGCCTAAGCCAATTTTTACTATGAAGCTTGCAAAAATGATGGTTTTTCCAACTCCAGCATCTTTCTACATTTACCAGTTGGCACTCAGCATTCTACTGTGAGCAAGTACACTCCCTTTTCCTTCTACTTGCTTTCTCCCTTCCTCTCCCCAACCTCCGACCTTACCTACTCCCACTCCTCAGATGGGCTCATTGATTCCCATTTTGTCAATGCTTTACACTGTTACTATTCTTAATTATTTTGGTGCTCTAACTGTCTTATTATCTGGCCAGTGGGAGCCCCTTCAAGCTGGTTGATATATCCTGTGAAAAATTTCTGGCTTCTTCCTTCTTGCCTTTTTTTTTTTTTTTTTGGAGCATTAGATGTTCCAAGTTCATTTTGTACCCACTTTGCCCCTGTCCAGAATTAGCCATTTCTCTGAATATGTTCATTGCTAGTGGGGTGTCTTTCCTTCTAGACCTTCCCTGTAGACAGAGATAAGAGATGCAGACATAAACACACACACACACACACACACGCCTTTACACATGTAAGTTTCAGGAATCGTGAGTCCAATGGCTCCAATTCTAATCTAATCCATCCCTACAGGGGTTCTTTCTTGCCTTCCCCAATTCCATGTGTATGTCCCTTCTTCCACAGTGAGAACACTGTTTCCACCAACAGCAACACATTGACTCATTGCTTAATCCTATGATATACCTACAACAGTTTTAGAATGTTTTGCCCATACATTACAAAAAGCAAAGCATACAAAAAAGAGTTCACTGCTTACTTATGTTTCATCCCCAACTCCACTTGAGACTAAAAATATATAGGCAAATACTATGGTCATAAGTTACTTGAGTTAGGTTTTTTAAAAGTATTGATTATGCTATTATAGTTGTCCCAGTTTTTCCCCGATTGCCTCCCTCTGCCTGGTACCCTCATTCCCTCCAGCAATCCCTCCCCCTCAGTTCATGTCCATGGGTCGTGCATATAAGTTCTTCAGCTTCTCCATTTCCTATACTATTCTTAACATCCCCCTGTCTATTTTGTAGGTACCAATCATGCTTCTTAACTCTACATCTTTTCCCTCATTCTCCCCCTTCCTCCACTCAGCTGATAACCCTCCAAATGACCTCCAAATCTATGATTTTTGTTCCTGTTAGGATTGTCTACTTAGTTTTTTGTTTTGTTTTTTTTTTTTTTACATTGAGTTGTTGATAGTTGTAAATTTGTTGCCATTTTAATGTTTATAGTTTTGATCTTTTTTTTCTCAAATAAGTCCCTTTAACATTTCGTATAATAATGGCTTAGTGATGATGAACTCCTTTAGCTTTACCTTGTCTGGGAAGCACTTTATCTGCCCTTCAATTCTAAATGATAGTTTTGCTGGGTAGAGTACTCTAGGTCATAGGTCCTTGCTTTTCATCAATTTGAATACTTCTTCCCAGCACCTTCGAGCCTGTAAGGTTTCTTTTGAGAAATCAGCTGACAATCTTATGGGAATTCCCGTGTAGGTAACTAACTTCTTTTCTCTTGTTGCTTTTAAGATTCCCTCTTTATCTTTCACATTATCTTTGGCATTTTAATTATGAAGTGTCTTAAAGTGGGCCTTTTGCATCCATCTTGTTTGGGACTCTCTGTGCTTCCTGGACTGGTATGTCTATTTCCTTCACCAAATTAGGGAAGTTTTCTTTCATTATTTTTTAAATGTTCTTTTCTTTTCTTTTTGTAAAGATTTTATTTATTTATTTTTAGAGAGAGGGGAAGGGAGGGAGAGAAACATCAGTGTGCTGTTGCCTCTCACAGGCCTCCCCCCCCCCGGGGGACTTGGCCCACAGCCCAGGCATGTGCCCTGACTGGGAATGGAACCAGTGACCCTTTGGTTCGCAGGCCAGTGCTTAATCCACTGAGCCACACCAGCCAGGGCTCTTTCATTAATTTTTTCAAATAGATTCTCAATTTCTTGCTCTTTCTATTCTCCTTCTGGCACCACTGTGACGTTACTGTTGGACCTCTTGAAGTTGTCCCAGAGGCTGCTCATACTATCCTCATTTTTTTTTCTTCCTGTTGTTTTAATTGGCTGTTTTTTGCTTCCTTATGTTCTATTTCCTTAATTTGATTCTCAGCTTCATCCACTCTACTGTTGTCTCCCTGTAAATTTTTCTTTATTTCAATTAGTGAATCCTTTGTTTCTGACTGTATCTTTTTTATGCTGCTGAGGTCCTCACTAAGTTCCTTGAACATCCTGATCACCAGTATTTTGAACTCTGCATCTAACAGATTGCTTATATCCATTTCATTTTAGCTCTTTTTCTGGTGTTTTGTTCTGTTCTTTCATTTGGGCCATGTTTATTTGTCTCCTGAATTTGGCAGCCTCCCTGTGTTTGTTTCTGTGTATTAGGTAGAGCTGCTTTGACTCCTTGTCCTGGTGGTGTGACCTATTGTAGAAAAGGCACCTGTAAATTGTGTGGGGCAGAGCCTTAGGTAATTGTCAGGGTGGGGTAACCCACTTCACAGCTTTGTGACTCTGTGTGGGGGGAAGGCTCAGAGAGGGGACAATGCTGCTGCCTGGCTCCTGGAGATTTGCTTGGCACTTGGCCTGTGTGACTGGCATCCTTCCAGCTGTTGCCCTGGTGCTGAATCTCAGAGTTGATAGGTCTGCACACGTTTTAAGTCTGTGTAGGCCCGTTAAGCAATCTCCTGAAAATCTGGCAGTTTCTTTTGCCTCTCCAACCCACAATGGTTTTTACAGCCAAAAGTTATGCTTCCTGGCATTGGAACCCTGGGCTGTGCAGTCTAGCCTGGGGCTGGGATCGCTTGCTCCCAAGGTATCCTCTCAACTTCTATCCACCACACGTGAATGTGAGACGACCACCCATTCTGCCACCATCACCTCTCTGCAATACACATCTCAATCCCTCCTACCCATCTGGATGAACGTGGGTTCTTTAAATCCTTGGTTATTGGACTTCCATAAAGCTCGATTTTCTGATGGGTCTGGGTGTTATTTGTTTTGAGATCTAGCTGTAATTTTTTCTGTGGTTGCACGAGGAGGCAAAGAGTGTTACCTACACCTCCATCTTGACCAGAAGTCTCAGTTAGTTTTTTAAAATCCCCTTCAGTGTGACTGTGTTACTCATTTAAAATACAGTTCATCTGTTTCAGTTAGCTCCCCCATCACTGTTGATTTCATTTTATATTTGAATAAGGAGAATATTAACATGTTTCCAAAAGTCAAATCTATATCAAAAAGGCAAGCCCAGGGAACTGCCATACCCTCCTAAGAATCCTCTATCATGGCCCCCACCCAGCCTACCCCACCCCTTACAGGTAACCAACTACATTTTCTAGTTGATCCTTCTGTTCCTTTTTTTGTAAAAATAAACATATATAATCTTATCATTCATTCTTTCTTACACAAAATATAGTATATGATAGAAGCATATTTATATTTTTGCTTTTTTATTCACTTAATATCTCCTGGAAATCTTTCCCTATCAGTTCACAGAAATCTGATTCCTTGTTCTTTTTCATAGTTACACAGAACTCCGTTATATGTACATACCACACTTATTCAAGCAATCTCATAACTGGACATTTAAGTGGTTTTATAATGATAAATAGTGCTGACCTGAATAATTCTGTGCATAAACATTTTCATAATGGAGCCATGTTATCATATTATTGGAAGAAATTCCTAATGTGGGATTTTTGGCTAAATATACATGTGGTTTTGTTAAATATTGCCAAATTTCCCCTCACAGGAACTGTACCATTTTGCATTTCCACAGGAATAGATGAGAGTCTCTGTTTCGCCACAGCTATGCCAATAAAGTATATTGTCAAGCTTTTGAATTTTTGCCTGACAGGTGAGAAATAGCATCTCAGCAGAGTTCTAATTTACAATATTCTTATTTTAAGTGAAAGTAAACAACTTTTCATATGCTTAAAGATCATTATTATATCTTTTTATGAACTATCTGTTCATGTCTTTTGCCTGCTTTTCTCCAGTTCTTTTTAGGCCAAGGATTATGAACCTGAGATCCACAAAGGAGAGTACATGTAGAATGCAGGGGTAACTGTGGCCTTAGCTTGGGGGAAAAAAACACATTTTTATTTTTACTAACCTCTTTTAAATACTAAAAATTAGCATTTCCTTTAATTATGAATGTAGACAATAAACCACAAATAATATCTGCACTACCTGAACTTTTTTGCCTAAACCCAGATAATTTCATATTATTTTACAGTTGTTGTAGATATCTTGCCATTATTGCTTTCATTCATCACTACTTAAATTAAGGGCTTATAGAACTGCTGCCGAATTGCCTAATTAGTCTTCTTGTCTGTAGATGCTCACGTGACAGAGCCAGGCAACTATCAGGCATCTCTCCACCTAACAGTCATTTAGCTGTCAGACAGTAAAAGCCATGGGATCGCTGCCCACTGGAGACCAAGATATCTGTGCTGCCTTCTAGTAGTTCCTATCTACAAAAATTCTGTCGATGTATTTGAAAAGATGTATATAACTCTTTCCAATTGATTTCTATTTTGATGGCTTCAAAGTTGTATCACAGATCAAAATCCATTTTTATTTAATACAAACCATATCAAAGATGTTGACCTCACCAAAGATGAATTCAGTGATCTTAAAACAAAAAGTTACTATAACTGGAGTTAAATTTAAAAAGTCTTGGAGAATTCTAATTGTCCTTGTTCTTAGATAAGCTACTTGAAAGAAGCTTATCTTTTCTTGATAAGCAAGCTACACATGTGCTTACATATATTTATAAGAAAATATCTTTGTGAATCATGGTTTTCTACACTATGATCATGAAAACAAACACCCAAATGAAATGGATGTTCGACTTGACACTCACGTTGTCTTGTTAGAACCCATGTCACATTTTGATTTTCTTAGTCAAGCTAAGCAACAGTAGTAGCTATCATATAAATACCCTGAAAAATAAAACTTACCCTTGCTTATAATTTAAATGTATTATCTCATTATTTAATGCATTGATAAAGAACACATATATTACTAGCTCACAGATTTGTATTAGTGCTTTGGTAACTATATTTCAATATAATTGGTTTTCTCTGTTCACGATGTACTATGTTTTACATGTTTAAAAATGTTACTCCCAAAAAATGTCCACAGGCTTTATACTACCCAAGATTCCCATGGCACAAAAAAGAGTTAAGACTTCTGCCCTAGACTCTTAAGTAAACTTGACAGTTTTAAGATAATCAGGGTAGTACTCAATAAACACTCTGTGTCACATGTCACAACTCACTAGCTCCCATGACTGAATAAAATGTTCACAGGAACTTAAAGAAGACAAGAGTTTTAACCCTAAATCAGGCCTGTACCACACATTAAAATATTCAATCATTTGTGATTTTCTAAACTGCAAATTTACTGCATGCCCAGAAAGCCTTAGTATCACTTACCATCAGTAGAATGCACATGGGAGCTGCCAATCTGGTCCACCAGCAACATGAAAACAAAGCCCAGTACAAGGGAAATACCAATGTAGGCATGCAGCTGTGTGTGGTCATGGCTGTGCTCATGTTCATGGGCAACTGGTACTTCCGCTGCTTTGTCTGATGCAATCACATTCTGTGTTTCACTCCCTTGGTGGTGTTTCCCTAGTGCAGAATGAACCATAAAGAGAAAAAATGTTTTCCTCTTAAAACATTTTCACACAGAAACTTCCATTCTTTGGTGTTTCAGCTCTACTTACTTCACTGCAAAAATCATCCATTTCCTATACTGTAATCCAACTAATCCTAAACTCCTTCAAGCTAAAGTTCATAATGAAAAAATTCCCACATGTCTTCTGCTTTTGGCATGCAGACCTTTTAAATGCCTATTCTCTCAAAACCTAGGAAATAGAAGCAAATCACCAAGCAAGCAAGCAATTATAATCCCAAGGAGTATTATCCCCAAATCCTCACTTTTGGCTAAGAAATTCATGCCCATCTCATCAGAAACCACAGTAAATTTTGCCCTGATGAAAACAGGTGAATGAAGAGAAGTAACAAAAGTAATCACAATCAAATTATCTAGCTTTATAGCTAGGTTGATATTAAAACTGCAGATAAAGAGCAAATTGAATATAACACTTTTAGCTTTAAAAAATATCAGGGGGAGGTCACTAACTAGAAACCAAAAGGGGAGAGCAGTTTAAAAGAGGCACAGCCTGCTGTCTAAATTCAGTTCTAGAATTATCATGATTATCGGGAGATTCTGAATTATAGTAAATAACATCTGTCCAAGAAATACTACTAGTTTATATTCACACATTTGACACTCAAAACACAAATGCTTCAAGGCCAGAATCCTTATAAATTTTTTTTTTCAAGTTTAAATGTAGAGCAAAATGACAGAGAAAAGCCATAAGCTGGTAAGTGTACCTCTCTTGCAGAAATGAGTGGGAAATCAATACCGAATCATTCCACATAACAAGAGTCTCAATGATTACCTATGAATACATCACATTTATATTTAGGTCTTTGACCCAGTAACCCACTTTCCTAAACATGTTTCAAGGAATTATGGGGGTTTCAACTTTTAGCCCCACAGTTAACAAGTACTGCAGTACTCAATAAACTATGTTTTTAAAATCTGTTTCTATAGAAAGACAGTTTTCTCACATGAATGCTGATAACTAATTCCAGTGGTGTTAGAAGTATAATTACAGAACATGTGACAGATGTCTTTTTCATTAATTAGTATTTAATAGTGCTTATTAAAGTATCAGAGCACTTAGTTAACATGGTATACTGAGATCTGAAAAAAAATCTGTTAATTATCATAATTACAAGGTCCATGGAAGAACTAAGCCATAGGCTGTTGTAACAAGTAAACAAACTCCTTTATTTAAATATAGAGAAAAGTTGGTTTGATCTACAAATAAAGAAGGAGAGGGAAAAGGTGAGGGGGGAAAGATAAAGTAGTAGAAACTATAACAACTGTAACTAAACTCATCAGTATGAAGAGAGGTATGGAAAATTTGGAGACAGCTTAGTTTAAATAAGCTAGTATCATGGTTAAACTACCTAAAAATATTTACTTTTTATAAAGAATGATAGGAACTTCCAGTGCTGGTCAAATGGATTAAATCCACTATAGTCTCAATCACATACTGATTAAGACCAAAACTCTGTTCAAAAAACATCAACAGTAACTACCTGAAGACTATAAAAAACTAAACAACATCAAGGAGAGGGAAGCAAAAGCTTCAAAAGGACCAAAGGACCAGGAAAGGGGCTGCTGGAAGGTACCGGTGTGCAGGGAAGTCCCCACCCCCCTTTTTCCCTTCCCCCTTTTTTCTTTCCCAGCCAAACTTGAAAGCAGCCCCAGTGGCAGAATGCATCGCAGTAACACAGGCATTAAAACCCCAAGAAAAATCCCATACTTCTGGCCATAATAACTAGGAAAATGCTTTCAACCATCTGAAAAGTATGTAGGGAAATCCAGTTATTCTGTTCACTTTGCTCCAAAAGCAGCCCAGGCTACATGCAACTATGCAGTGACAGCACAGGCAGCTAAAACTCCTAGAGAAGCTTCCTCTGGGTCCCCTGGGAGCCAGAGAGCATGAGAGAAATACTGGAAAGAGCAGGGGGTGGTATCCCCCTAAACCTGTGTATGAATGACACAAGTCCAAAACTCATCCCCAAAATCTGCAGGGACATAACATACCCAGAGCAGCACTGCAAAGGCTTTGAAAATTGAACTAAAATTGGAAACATCACCCAAAAAAGTCAACACTAAACTGGCAGTCTGAACCCAACCAGGGTAACTGCCTGCTGAAATGAAAGAAATAAACATTCTCCAGAGGATTTTGAAAGGACCCAGAGTCTCAAATTCTTATATTTAAAATGTCCAGAATACAATCCAAAATTACTTGACACACAAAGAAAAAGGAAAATATAACCAGTTACCAAGGGAAAAAATGACAACCCAACCCCAATACAACTTAGACACTAGAATACACACAAGACATTAGAGCAACTAAAACTATGATCTCTGAGGTAAGCACACTTCAAATGAATGGGTGTTGTCAGCAGAGAAACAAACTATAAAAAGGAACCAAGTAGAAATTTTAGAACTTACCTGAAACAGTAAATTCAGTGAATGGCCCAGCAGCAGAAAGGAGAAAACAGGAAAGGATCAGTCAACTTAACTACCAGGGCAGAGTTGAACAGGACCCACAGGGATCACATGGCTCCCAAAGTCCAAAATATTTACCATCTGACTCTTCACAGAAACAGTCTGTCAACGCCTACCTAGTCTAAACAGGTTGATTAGAAGACAGAGCTTGTCAAATCAGATTTAAAAAACTTGATCCAACTGTACCCTATTTACAAGAAATTCACTTGAAATATAATGAATGACATAAATAAACAGTGAAAGAATGGAAGAAGATATGCTATGTAAACAATGATCAAAAGAAAGCTGAAGTGGCTTTATTAATATCATATTAAGTAGACTTGAGAACAAGGTCAATTCATCAATAAGACACAGCAATCCTAAATGTGTAGGCACCTAGCCAAAGAGGTTCAATATGCATAAAGCAAAAACTAATAGAACTGAAAGAAGAAATAGACACATCCACAATTATCCTTGGAGACTTCAATACTCCAGCAAGGATATAGAAGACCAATATTATCAAACAACTTGACCTAGTTGAAATTTATAGAACACTCTACCAAATAACAACAGAATACATGCTCTTTTCAGTGTGCACGGAACATTCAACAAGACAAACTATATTCTAGACCATTAAAAAAAGCATTTACAAATTTATAACTATTCAAATCATACTAAGTATGTTCTCTAACCATAAATAATAAAATTTTTTAAAAGACTTTATTTGTTTATTTTTAGACAAAGGGGAAGAAAGGGAAAAGAGAGGGAGAGAAACATCAACGTGTGGTTGCCTTCCACGTGCCCCCACCGGGGACCTGGCCTGCAACCGAGGCATGTATCCTGACTGGGTATCAAAGTGGTTCACAGGCCAGCATTCAATCCACTGAGCCACACCATTCAGGGCCATAAATAATAAAATTAAACTAGAAATCAGTACAAAAAGAATCTGGGGAAAGGATTGAAACTTAAATAACACTTCTAAATAAGATATAAGCCAAAGAACAATTTGGAAGGGAAATTAGAAAATATTTTGAAGTGGATAAAGATAAAACTATAACATATCAAAATTCCTGGGATACAACTAAAGCAGTGCTTGGAGGGAAATTTACAGCATTAACTGCTTATACTAGAAAAGAAGAAAGATCTCAAATCAATAAGCTTCTACCTAAAGAAATTTGAAAAAAAAAAAAAAAAAAGAGCAAATAAAGCCTAAGGCAAGCAAAAAGAATTATAAAGAGCAGAAATCAATAAAATAGAAAGCAGAAATATCAACAGAAAAGAAAACAATGAAATCAAATATAGTTCTTAAAAAAAAAAAAAAAGACTGAAAAACCTCTAGCCAGAACAACCAAGTTAAAATGAGAAGACAAATTATCGGCATCAGGAATAAAAAAGAAGAAATTACTATAACACATGAAAATGATAATAAAAGATTACTATGAACAACCTTATGCCCCTAAATTCTTCACCTCAGAAGAAATGAATCAACTCCTTGAAAGACATAAGCTTCCAAAGCACACTCAAGAAGAAACAGAGAACCTGAATAATCTTGTATCTATTAAAGAAATGGAATTCATAGCTAAAAACCTTCCAACATAGAAAACTCCAGACCCAGATGATTTCACTGGTAAACTACAGCAAACATTTAAGGAAGAAATATATATATTTTGTAATTTTAATTGTTGTTCAAGTACAGTTTTCTGCCTTTTACCCCCATCCCAACCCACCCCCCAGTTCTCCCCACCTCCCTCCCATTCCCACCTCCCCTTGTTATTGTCCATGTGTCCTTTATACTTGTTCTTGCAGAAGAAATATTTTTTTTATTTTATATAATCTCTTCCAGAATATAGAAGAGGAGAGAACACTTCTCAATCTTAAAAGGCCAACATTATTCTGATAACAAAAACCATATAAAAACCTGGTAAGAAAAGAAAACCACAGGTCAATATTCTTCATGAACAGAGACACAAAAATCCTCAACAAAATATTAGCAAACTGAATCCAGCAATATATAAAAAGGATAACACATAACAGCCAAGGGGGAGGTGGGAGGGTGGTATATGCAAGTTAGTTCAACATTTGAAAATCACTCCATTTCACCACATTAACAGACTAAAAAAAAGCATTTGACAACATCCATTTAAAATAAAAAAACAAAAACAAAAACTCTCAGCAAAGTAAAATAGAAAAAAGTTTCCTTAACCTGAAAAGGGATCTATAAAAACTTACACCTGCCCTGGCTGGTGTAGCTCAGAGGATTGAGCGTGGGCTGTGAACCAAAGGGTCACAGTTCGATTCCCAGTCAGGGCATATGCCTGGGTTGCGGGCCAGGTCCTCAGTGGGGGCCATGTGAGAGGCAACCACACATTGATGTTTCTCTCCCTCTCTTTCTCCTTCCCTTCCCTCTCTCTAAAAATAAAGAAATTAAAAAAAACAAAAACAACTTACACCTGCCCTGGCTGGTGTAGCTCAGTGGATTGAGTGCCGGCTGAGAACCAAGGGTTGCCAGTTTGATTCCCAGTCAGGGCACATATCTGGGTTGCAGGCCAGATCCCCAGTAGGGGGGGCACATGAGAGGCAACGACACATTGATGTTTCACTCTCCCTCTTTCTCCCTCCCTTCCCCTCTTTCTCTAAAAATAAATAAACAAAATCTTTTTTTTTTTTTTTAAAAAGGTCAGTCATATCCTGAAAGACTTAACTTCATACATTATTGCAAATAAATCTTAAGTGGTACTCATGAATTGGGACGTTCAATATCAAAGATTCGAAAAGATATATTTTAAGAACTCTTCTCAGGGAAAACTCCATGGCACACTTGAACTGAGTTCAGAAAAAAATACCGTTAAGCTCCTTTCAACCCTCCATGTCAATGACACGTCTCAAAGAAGTCCTTTCTCACTCTCACCCTCAAGAATATCTTCGTAAAGTGCGTGTACTCCTTCAGGCACAATGACCGCCAGTGCAGTTCCACAGAGAAGACCAGCACCCAAAACAGTCACCAGCTTTAGTCGCTCCTGGAAAGAAAATACAAGAAACCATTGAAAAGACTGGAAACCATTCAATGAATGGAAAAAAGTTCTGATCAAGACTGTCAGCTGCTCATTTGTGAGACCAAAATCTACAATGGCCAGTGAAAATGAAAAAAGAGTCAGCTTCCTGAATAATTAATGCCAGTTAAAACATGAAGATCACATTTTAAACTTGATTGATTGATTGATTTTTACAGAGAGGGGAAGGGAGGGAAAGAAACACCAATGTGTGGTTGCCTCTTGTGTGCCCCTACTGGGGACCTGGCCTGCAACCCAGGCACGTGTCTGGACTAGGAATCGAACGGGCAATCTTTTGGTTCACAGGCCAGCACTCAATCTACTGAGCCACATCAGCTAGGGCTGAAGATGACATTTTAAAATTTGCAAGCTTGGTAGTGATGTAGGAAAACTTGTATATTATCCATAATAGGGAGAAATAAGCACACTTGTCTAACAATGGAAGGAATGTGAATTGCTGTAATCTATTTGTACCACAGTTTGGCAATTCAGATTTAACATCTCAAAAACGTGAATTCTTTGATTCAGCAATTTCACTTCCAGAAATTCACCCTAAAGAAGAGAGAACTATACAAAGATGACCACCGCACTTGTTAAGAGTGCAAACCCCAAAATAACCTAAATGTCCAAGAAAGGAGATTGGCTAAATAAACTATAATACTTCATCACAGTACCTACCACAGCACCCAGCCGCTAAAAATTACGATATAGGTTTACTTATGGTTATAGAAACTCATAATGTACTACTATGAGGAAAAAGCTGGTGGCAGACAACATGGTTTTTGTTTTTTGATAATCTCATATTTTTAACAAAAAGCATACATGTAAGTACAAGTATAAATTAAATGTTAACAAATTTCTTACTTTATAATTTATAAACATAGCATACAATATATAATTTATAAAACATTTATAATTTATGCAAAATGAACATGTATTACTCATACAACGAAAAATGTGTTTAGTTCAATATTAAAGTGTTATATGGTTTTTTTAAAACCACTTACTGAGGTATGATAGACTTACAAACAGCTGTAGATATTTAATGAATACAACTTGATGTGTTTGCCATAAACAGTTTTAAGCCAACTTAATCCCAATTTTTTTAACCCGGATTTCTCTGAGAGCTCCCTCCTGACACACAAAATAAAAAGGACTATGTTTCAAAACTTCCTGAAGCAGTGGTATACCTTCTATGGCTTCCTGGACCCTTAGCAGTATAAAAAATGATCTTGAAAACTGTAAGGGGCAATTATATATGTTCCTCATGAAAAAGTTTCAATAATTTAATGGTACATCATGTACTTTACTTTTCTATTTACTTTCCTTTATGAGGTTAGCAAAATACAAGTGGCTGTATTAGTTCTGATGTACTACTGAACTTGTGTCTATGGGCTAGAGAAATAAATATATGTGTATCTCTAGAGGAAAATGAGTTCTTAGCTGAAAGTCTGGTTGAAATGTTACCTCCTCCTTGTTTGGGAAAGAGGAAGTGATTTATAGCTCATTGTGTTTCCCATTTGGGAAGAAGAAAGGGATCCACAGGTCACTGCGTCTCTATTGAAAACAAGGGAACTACAGTCACTTACCAGCACCAACTAACACCCGCCATACAGCAAAAAGAGAATTCCCACAACCTGAGCGCACAGGCCAGGTCAGCCCTTCAAACATTTAGGAAGGTCAGCCCTTCAAACATTTAGGATGGTCATTATTAGCAACGTATAAATTGAGAGGATTTCTAAATGTATCCAGCGGTTGGGGTACTGGCTTGGGAGATACAACTGATTCCATGTCCAGCTTGGTTAATAATTCGGTACCTCAACTTTTCTTCTATAAAATAAGAATATTTCTATATGTCTTGTGAAGATTCAGGAGGAAACAGAATAAAGTGATTGAGCATTTCAGAAAAATGACATGAAACAACTGGTGTTACTATTTTAATATTTAATACTGAGCTATTCTAAGAGTCTTTGTCTTCTCCATGTTACTAAACACACCAATGTTGCTAATCACAGCATTCATTTGAGACAAACTGTCAGAGCATGAACAATACAAGATGGAAAACCAGCTCCATTAGGTGTAGATTGATAGAGTAATTAATTCATCTTTTCATTATTCTCTCTAATCAATGAAAACTATGAATAGAATACTCTTGCAATCTTGGGTTGGCAAAATTGCTTAGTGAGAACACAAAAACACAAAATTCAACATCAGAATTTAAAATGTTTGCTGATCCATTAGAAAATGAACAGACAAGCTACATACTGGAAGAAAATGTCAGCAATATATACAATCCGTGGTGGATGCTGTGGTAACACTGCCCCCATCAACCCCCTTCAGGTCAGAGACACTGCTCCCCCAGCTGCCGGGAGTGTTGCCTACCACTGGCTTACAGATGAATCCCTCTGAGGATCTGACCCTGGGCCAAAGAGAAGTACTTCCCCCTTCCAGGGCAGTCCCTGTCCACTGATTAGTCCACTGGATTATCTGGAGGGAGGACAAAGTTTGCTCCCTTTGCCTTCATTCAGGATATCTCTGAAGGGCCATCCACCTCCAGAGCCTTGCTGTGGGGTGAGCTGAGGCTACTACTGCAACTGAATTGCAGTTCAATTTCTCCATCTGCTTAATCCAGCTCATTCTTTCACACTCCTTATTCCCAAGAGCACTCCCCAGTTAACTTCCTGCAAGCAAATCTCCTTGTCAGCCCGTTTTCCTAGGAACCCAACCTAAAATACACAGGTAGGGCTTGTGTTTGAAAATATAAAGAATTTCTACGCTCAGTAAGAGACAAAAAATTAAAAAAAAAAAAAAAAGTACACAGAACAGCTACTTCACAAAAGGTATATGAATGGCCTATAAGCCCAGGAAAAGGTGCTCAACATCATTTAGTCATCAGGAAAATGCAAATTTAAACTACAATGAGATACCTCTTCAAGCCTACAAGAATGGCTAAAATTATAAGACTGACAACACTAAATGATAGCAAGGACACAGAGCAACTGGCCTTCTCATCCAATGCTGGTGGGAGCATAAAATAGTACAATGACTTTGGAAAACTGGTAATCTTTTATAAGTTAAACCAGTAACTCCACTTTTGGGCATTTACCAAGAGAAATGAAGATGTATGTACACAATGTTTATAGAAGCTTTATCTGGAACAAATGTCCATGAACAGGAGAATGGATAAACAAATTGTGGTTAACTTATACAATGTAATTCTACTCAGGAACCAAAAGGAACAAGTTACTGACTCATGGACATGGACAATACTGTGGTGATTGCAGTGGGGAGGGGAGTATGAGGGGATAAGTGGTAATGGAAAAAATACAATAAAAACAAACACAACGGATCTCTAAAAAAGATAAATAAATTTTTTGAGATATTTTTTATTATAAATCGTTGTAAGAAATAATAGAGATATATCCCTGTATCCTTCTCTAGTAATTTTTATTAAATTAAATTTGCTTATAGTTTCACACTTTAATTTAAAAAAAAAATCAAACGTCCTTTCTTTTAAAAAATACCGATGACAACAGTTTCTATTTTCAGCATCCTTACTTGGCAAATTTAAAAACAGGCAACCCTCTATCAATCTCCCTAATCTCAAAAATGTTACTGGCCTGTGACATTCAAAAGCCTGGCAAACCATGATCTACAGTGTAAGCACGAGCTCTGTTATAATAACAAACTTCAGAGACAATAAGTATAAGAATTTGTAGGAAATGGTCATGAAGATAAACCTGAGCGAATCATCTAGCTTTGTAACATTTCTTTGGAGGAAAGGCAATATGGGCTAAAATTACTGTATTATGTTTTCAGCTCACTCTGAAATTAAGTAAAGCACATTTATATACCAAATGAAATTAAACAACCACTGAACACTATGCTTGTATGTCCCTGTACTGCTTTCCCCAAATTTTAAGTTACATGAAGGCAGAGATTTTTGTTTTTAATTTATTGCTGAACCTGTTTATAGAATGGTATCTGGCACATAACGATTCTTCCTAAATATTTATTGAAAGAATAAATTCAATGTTGAGTATCATGGAAGACACTAGGCCCCACTTCACTGGCCCTAATATCAACAAATATATGAACATAATGGAACTTCTTTAGAATATATGTGCTGGGAAACAAGCTTAAACATATTCCTTACAAGTGTAACCTTATCAAGGATTTCCAGTGATTAACTGATTTGGAATTTATGCTTTGGCTCAAGGGGTATTCAAGTAGTTATAATAAAGAACTATAGGATTCCATCGTAGTAAATGTGAGGCAATGTTGTCATTTGTCTCCTCAATGCAAATATCTTAAAAAACATCTATTTTTTGCCAAGAAGTGTTCACTATTTTAATCTTCAATAAAGTGATACAAAACTTTTACCCTACATTAACTTTTTTATTTTTAATTATATTTTGTTGGTCTTGCTATTACAGTTATCCTGATTTTCCCCCTTTGCCCTCCTCCATGCAGCACTCCCCACTCCCTCAGGCAATCTCCCCACCATTGTTCTTGTCCATGGATCACGTGTATAAGTTCTTTGGATACTCCATTTCCTACACTATATTTTACATCCCCATGGCTATTCTGTAACTAGCTATTTGTAGTTCTTAATCTCCTCACCTCTTCACCCATTCTCCCCCCTCCCCTCCCATCTGGCAACCTTCTGGTAACTTCTTTTCCCTTACTTTTAAGAATTCTCTTTATCTTTAACATTTGGTCTTTTAATAATGATGTGTCTTGGAGTGGGCCTCTTTGCATCCATTTTGTTTGGGACTCTGTGCCTCTTGGACTTGTATGTCTATATCCTTCACCAAATTAGGGAAGTTTTCTTTCATTATTTTTTCAGATAGATTTCCAATTTCTTGCTCTTTCTCTTCTCCTTCTGGCATCCCTATGAAGTGAAGGTTGGACCTCTTAAAGTTGTCCCAGAGGCTGTTTATACTATCCTCATTTTATTCTTTTTTTTCTTGTTGTTCTGTGTGGTTGTTTTTTGCTTCCTTTTGTTTCGAATCATTGATTTGATTCTTGGCTTCATTCACTCTACTGTTGTTTTGCTGCAAATTGTTCTTTATTTCGATTAGTGTATCCTTCATTTCTGACTGGATCTTTTTTATGCTGCTGAGGTTCTCACTAAGTTCCTTGAGCATCCTCATAACCAATGTTTTGAACTCTGCATGTTATGGATGCTCCATAAGCATCTATCAGATAGATGCTTATCTCCATTTCATTTGGCTCTTTTTCTGGAGTTTTGATCTGTTCTTTCATTTGGGCCACGTTTCTTTGTCTCCTCAATTTGGCAGGCTCCCTGTGTTTGTTTCTATGTATTAGGTAGAGCTGCTTTGACTCTGTGTCTTGGTAGTGTGGCCTAATATAGCAGGTATCTTGTAGGGTCCAGTGGCACAGCCTCCCCTATCACCCAAGCTGGGCACTTGAGGTGCTCCCTCCTCTTGTAGTTGAACCTTGGCTGCTGTTGGCAAAATCAATGGAGAACTCTACCCAGGCCAGTCAGCTGCAAGGACTGGTTGTGACCACTTACTACCACCTCTACCCTCCATGGAGGATCAGGTGTTCAGGGGCAGGGTGGTGGTGCTCCACTGTGGTCTGCAGCTGTCCACTGGTGTGCTGGCCCTAGGGTTTCCCAGGTGGTGCAGGCCAAGGTCAGGCCCCACCTGTGTTTTGCCCAGGGTACACTGTCTCAGCTGTAAAGCCACCTGAGGTGGCTGCTCCTAGAGCTGGGCTTGGAGATTCCCAGGTGAAGCCAAGCTGTGATCTAACCTGGCTGCTGCTGGGGCTCACTGAAGCCAGCTGTTCCTTGTTTGATAGGATTTAGGAGCCAAGACCAGCCATTCATATAGAAAAGCAGTTTGGGTGGGCCTGTAAATTGGGTGGGGTAGAGGCCCTGTGGATCTCCAAGGTGGGTCACACAGTGTTAGCTAAGTTAATGGAGTCTCAGATATGGCACAAGCCTACAGGTTTTGTGTGGGGAGGGCTCAGCAAAGGGACAGTGACCTCTGCTCATCCCAATGCCAGACTTCAGTCTTTCCCTGTACACCAATGTTGCCCTTCAAGCTGCCACACCATGCTGGAGCTCAGAAGGAACTAGTCTGAGTAGGTGAGTCCATGTGTGGGTTCCCCAGGGTAACTGCTTGGTGCTCCAGCAGCTTCCTCCACCAACTCAATCCCCACTGGTTTTTGCAGCCTTAAATTGTGGAGACTTACCTTTCTGACACTAGAACCCTGGGCTGGAGGGTCTGGTAGGGGTCCTGGACTCTTCACTCCTAAGATATCCCTCCCTAATTTTTATCCAAATGGGTGTGGGGTCAGCCTATTCCACATCCATGCCTCTCCTACCTGTCTGGATGGATGTGGTTCCTTCAATTCTGCAGTTGTCAGACTTCCATTTAACTTGATTTTATAGTTGTCACACTTCTATTCAACTTGATTTCTGACCTTCCTCAATGATGGCTGTTCTATATTTTAGTTGTAATTCTGAT
This sequence comes from Anoura caudifer, assembly GCA_004027475.1. Lineage (NCBI taxonomy): Eukaryota > Metazoa > Chordata > Mammalia > Chiroptera > Phyllostomidae > Anoura > Anoura caudifer. The sequence goes on from PVKU01001095.1 coordinate 188,497, forward strand.
GTGGCTGTGTGAAGAGGCAAACCATGTCTGCCTACATTGCCATCTTGACCATCTACATTGCTCAATTCTACATAACTTTTATTAGCTTAGTAAATGACTACTAACCCCACAGTGATCAGTACTATAGAAACGACATTTTTCACAGAAGGAACAACCAGTATTTAAAGAAATACGCATCATTGACATGAGATGTAATTTCAGTTTTTATTTTTTAAATTTCTTAACTACCTAAATCATTTTAGATGCAATCATACTTATTTTAAGCACTACAGATGTGGCTCCATGTTATTTGTATAGCTGTATTCTTTCACACAACTTCACAACCTGGGATTCAATCTCAAAATTAGGTGCATGTTGCAGTTAAAGTGCTGACAGTTTCTCTCCTTTGCTTATGGTAAATCACTAAAAGGGTGCATTTGAAGGAAGAACTACAAATTCCAAGTATAGTCCAAGATGAAAAGTGAGCTCCCAAAACGATCATTTCTGTCAGAGAAATAAAATACTTGCTCAAGAGAGACATGAACCGTGCAATGCATTGGTTTTATGTCATCTCATTTTACCATTTCACAGCTGTAGCTTGACTGAGCCAAAGGACTGGCCAGACGTATTATTTTAAACAACAGCATGTACTCAATGCCATTAACCATCAGTGCAAAGCTTCGAAGTCAGTTTAGTTTTCTTGGCAGACACCAAGATAGTTAAATGGGTTTTTTTTTCCTTGATCATAAAAAGAGTCAATAAATTGTTTGGTTACCCTAAATATAAACCAATAATTTTTAAAGCTTTTAATATTGAAATAGTTTATTTCAACACCCCTTGTACTGTGCTCACTTTCGTACTGAAATCAACTGTAATTTCCTAAAAAATCAGAGATGCACCTCTTCCAAGCTCTAGACACTGAAGAGATGAAATATATAGGGTACAGAGTAACTATTGTTCAAGCAACAAAGGCTTTCTCCATATTCTTAAAAACAACCCTGTTCAAGGAGATACTGTCTAATGTCAATGTAACTACTACATTATCTGCTAAATGTCAGTAACATACTGAAGAACTTCCTGCCTCTGGGTAGCAGCTGTGTGACCCTCAGCAAATTCAGTGTTCTCCTCTACAAGAAGGAGCTGAGATGATGACTATTATTACTACTATTATCATCTAGGAGTCGGATATGAACACACTTACTTAGCACAGACTAACTGCCATTATTGCTTATCTTTAACAGCATCAGTTGTATGCAAGCGAAAGCTTCTAAACCCCTCTTCCAACAGAACAACAAAACAAAACCCAGATCCTTAAGTTCAAGTGAACAATGCTACATGATACTTGCCATTTTGCCAGCATCATATAGGCTTTCCCTTTCCTAATTCATTGACATAGAAGAAATAGCAAGCAATACTTTATTAATGCCACTTCCTCCAATCTTGGAAAACAAGACTAATTCCTTTTTCTTTTTCTATCAGTCCTTTTTAAATATAAAAGAACTGAACGAAAATGGAAATCCCGTAAGACTGTTCAATATAACTACAAAGACAAAAACAAACAAAAACCCACTGGGAAAGGACATGGGAAAACATTGGTAATAAATACTGTTATTAATTTATAAGATGTTTAATTTAGCCCTGGCTGGTGTAGCTCAGTGGATTGAGCACAGGCTGGGAACCAAAGGGTTGCCAGTTTGATTCCCAGTCAGGGCACATGCCTGGGTCACAGGGCCAGGTCCCCGGTAGGTGGCGTGCAAGATGGAACTGCACATTGATGTTTCTCTCCCTCTTTCTCCTTCCCTTCCCCTCTCTCAAATAAAATAAAATCTTTAAAAAAATATGTTTAATTGAACTGAGAAAATTAAAATAATAAACAATACTTTTTTCTCTATCAAATTAACAAGCAAAGTTTTAAAAATTAACAATGATAGTACTCAACGTTTGTGAGACTACAGTGTCATTTGCATTTTTTGGAAATAAATGTGTTTTATAAAAACTGGTAATACAAATTGAGAATCTTCTTAAGAACATTTATGCTCTTTGATCTTGTTATTCTACCCCTGCAGAAATAATCTGAAATATGATCCTAACCTCAGACACAAAAATACTCTTTCAACACTATTATGAGCCCTGGCTGCTGTGGCTCAGTGGATTGAACAGCAGACTATGAAGCCAAGGATCGCTGGTTTGATTCCCAGTCAGGGCACATGCCTGAGTTGTAGGCCTGGTTCCCAGCGAGGGGGTGTGTGCAAGGCAACCACACATTGATGTTTCTCTCCCTTTCTTTCTTCCTCCCTTCCCCTCTCTAAAATAAATAAATAAAATACTTTAAAAAAACCACTATTATGAAAACAAATTAAATGCATAATAGTAATTTCTGTACATAAAATAACAGAATGTAATGAAGGCACTAAAAATGCCCAGAACACATTTATAATAATGGAAATGCTTATGTTATACTACCAAGTAAATGAAGGGAGAATGTAAAATTATACATCTACCACATAACCAACTGTGTTAAAAATGCAACAAATAGAAAAAAAAGAATGGAAATAAAACAAAAATGTTACTAGTGACTCTCATGGGACAGTGGGACAGAATTTTTTTAATCTTCACCTGAGGACCTTTTTTTTCATTATTTTGTGTGTCAGAGAGAGAGAGAGAGAAAGAGAGAGTGAAACACTGATGTGAGAGAGAAACACTGATTGGTTGCCTTCTCATACACACCCTGACCCAGTATTGAACCCACAATCTGGGTATGTGCCCTGACCAGAATCGAACCTGCAGCCTTTTGGTCTACAGGACAACTTCCAACCAACTGAGCCACACAGGCCAGGGCTAGAAGATGATTTTATTTTCCTTTTACACATTATCACATTTTCTAAATTTCCTACAAAGAGCCTCTACTATATAATCAGGCTTTTTTTTTTTTAAAGGGGTGATCATTTAATTAGAGGCTATGTTACTAATGGCTTTGAACTTAGTAAACTTTGAGGCTCAATTTCTTCATCTATAAACAGGACAAGAAATCTTCCCTTCCAAGGTTACTGTTAAGAGCTACACAGAAGTTAACACTTCAGTTGACACGGTAGCTATTATTATTATTATTATTATTATCATCATCATCATCATCATCATCATCAACCATTGTAGTGTGGTTGGACTAAAGGGCACAATGTCCTTAATGTAAAGAGATGTTTTCCCTTTTATTAAGTGGTTCTAAACAACTGCACTTTGAGGTTTTTGTACTAATTTGAAACGTATTTTAGTCTCCCCCTTTCTGTCACGCTGTGACACATGTCCTCTGTGTGCTCCCCCACCCATTCTAGTTTACTGTTTCTAAAACAAGTTTTCAAAGAGCTTAGAAATCACACAGGCTAATGCAGAGGTTCTACACGGGACGTCACAGACATGGGTTGTCTGGCCCACACAGTGAGGTAATAGTATCTGAACTAGTAGCCAAATGTCAAATTCAAAAGATTTCATGTAAAAATCCGTATTTCCAACTCCTGAAAAGTAGGAAGACTTGGCAACACCAGGGATGGTGTCACCAACTGCCACATGTTCTTCAGCTGACCACAATTACTGACACTGACGGTCAGCCACCATGTATCTTGATTAAACTTTAACTACTTTATCTTACTTGAAGCCTGATTCACTCACTGTTCAGCCTCATAAACTTTAACTGTTTTATCTTACTCCAGGCCTGGTTCACTGTTTGGCCTCAGTAGTTATTTGATTTTATAACCCATTACCTAGTAGGGTCCAATCAAGAAAGAGAAATCAAAAAGTAATTTGAACAGGGAAGTTTAATATAAAAAATAACCATAGCAGGGGAGTGACTAAGAAATTAGATAATAAGAGAGAATTCTAAGGCATATAAGAGTAGCAAATACTCTGGGGGCCCAGAGTAGCAAGTGACTACTGTAGGGCCCAGAGAAAGTGCTCAAAGAAGAGGTCCCACCAAGGCTGAGGTACAGACCCTGCTGGAGAGGGCATGGCTGGGCTCAGTGAGCTGGGAGTAAAGGTTCTGGGACCAACTCTGACGTGTGTGTGTATGAGGGGTATGTTTCCCCACACCAAGCAATGCTGGGACACCAGCTGGCCGTCCTATGATTCAACTGAATTCTAACACTATCTACCTAGAGACAGCATCAGATCCCACAGGGTAAGAGCTCAGTCTTACAAGGCTGCCCAAGTCCACCCACTTCAGAAGTCAGCCAGAAGCCCTTGTTACCTGGGCTTCTGACCAACTGGCTATACACTGGAGGTTCCAACAAGCCCCTCTCCTTGGGTTCAATTAATCTACTAAGAACTCAGAGAAACATTTTACTTACTAAATTACCAGTTCATCATTAAAAGATATAACTCAGGGGCACCCACATGATATAGATGCGTTGGTCAAGGAATGGGGAAATGGTGCAGAACTACCATGCACCCCCCAAGCATGAAACTCCCCAAGACCTCCATGTATGTGTTCACCAACCTGAAAGCCCTCTGAACTTCATTTTTTTTAAATATTTATTTTTAGAAAGAGGGGAAGGGAGTAAGAAATAGAGGGAGAGAAACATCAATGTGTGGTTGCACCTCACATGCCCCCCACCACTACCAGGGACCTGGCCTGCAACCCAGGCATGTGCCCTGACTGGGAATCAAACCAGTGACCCTTTGCTTTGCAGGTCGGTGCTCAACCCACTGAGCCACACCAGTGAAGGCATGAACCCCATTTTTTAATTGAGGCTTCATTACATAGGCAAGACTGATTAAATCATCAGACACTGGCGAATGAGTCAACCTCCAGCCCCTCTTGCCTCCCCAGGGGGAGTGAAGTTTCAATCCTCCAACCAGCCCCCATCCTTAGGTTATCTAGTAATAACCTAAGATAAGCCACCTCATTCACATAACAAAAGTCACTCTAACTGTAAAGAAATACATATTTGGTCTTCATTCCTGATTTTGGCCTGGAACATCTAAGACCATTGGAATTTCCTAAGTGATGAGAGGTGCTACCAATATCCTTTGCCTTCATCTCTATTATAGTAACTCACATTTATGAAGTACTGTGTCAAGCATGTTCTATTATAATCTATTAACTCAACCCTATGAGGTAGGTACTTCTAGTATCCCCACTTTACAACAGAGGCACAGGAAGCTCAGATACTTTGCTCAGGCTCACATGGCTGGCACATGGCAGAGCCATGATCTCAACCTAGGTAGTCCAGCTTCAGGATCCTTACTCTGAGGCACTATGCTAAACTGCTTCTCTATAAAACCCATTTCACTGTTTCATCTTTTGCTTTTAGTACCTGTCTTCTTTCTTCAATTTGCCTTTGGCAAATGACTAAAGAAGTAATGAAAAGAACATACAACGAAGTACAGAAGCTATAGTAAAACTTTCTGCTTAATAGAAAACTGACCTCCAGGTAAATACAGGGATTTAATAAGTAGTTTGATGTAATTATCTAGTAGTTAACCCCAAAACCCTATCACTTAAAAATCCATGTCACTGGGGTAGAAGAATTTCAATTACCAGACCAACCTATTTCTATTTTATTTCAATAAAGTTAGACATTGAATATTAGTATTCAAGGAGGACTGAGATTTTTAAAGTTCCATCATAGGTTTTAAAAAATACCTACATATACTTATATTTAGCATCACTACTTGTTGCCTAGAATTCCAAAATGAGCTATAGTGGATCTTAAACCTTATCATTCAACAAAGTCTCAACTAAATTCTCTAGTTAGAGGAAAGGTTAAGACTGTCACATACAGAAGCATTCGGAATCCATTTCAGGTCTTCTTCCCTCAAAAAAGCATGTTAATTCTTAAATAGCACAATTGAGAAATGGCTAAACTATGAAAATATAAAGTATGAAATTAATCTTGGCTACTTCAAAACAGGAACTGCTTCAGCTTCCAATTTGGTGGGTGTTCATTTACAGGACATCTAAGACGTAGTTCCTTCTCATAGTTTTCAAAGGTCATTTGAAGACCATCTGCCTCTGTAATGTCCACGCTGTTACACTGACTAAGCACAAGGCATGAGAGGTTCTGTGAAAGATAAAATGTTAGTGAGTCCCTAAGGTGGGATGCCATGCGGCTCAGGCTCAGCCGCAGAGCTGAGTTCCTCTGCAAAAGGGCTCTGTGGCCTAGCTCCCAGGTTCCCCGACACCCAAATCGTGTGCTGAAGCCCGTGAGGGGTCACCGCCAAGTTTTCCACCTGTCTACAAACAAGAGCATGGCAGACACCCCTCCAGCAGCTCGCTGGTGCCACCCACAACTACTACCAGTGCCGCCACCTGGGCTCCACTTCCAGTAACAGCTCCTGTGGGAGTGCCAAGTACCCTGGGAATGCCACTGCCCACCACCACTCTAGTCGCCCCAAGGCTGATCTGGATCACTGGTGGGCATGCTTCTTTTTCAGGAGGTCTACCCTCCCTCCCGTTCATGGCCACAGTACTGGAGTCCCTAGGGCACCTGGAATCTCCCCAGGCCTCCAGTAGCATGATCACCTGTGACCTGGCTCCGGCCACAACGAGTCTGGAAGCCAGACCGGCAAAGCCAACACCAGGCCCCTATCCTGACTGCCACCACCAGCCATCAAACCTCCAGAGCGCTAGACTCTTTTAAACCCCTTTCACACCCCTCCTCCACCTCCTTCCCCTCCTGACTCCACCCCACAGACTAGGTGGGCTGCAGCAAGCAGAGGCAGTGGGTTCTTTCATATCAGAATAGCAAAAATACCAAAAAATAATAATAATAATAAGTTAAGGGAGCCCCCTCGCTACTATCCATGAGCCCTCCTGGTATTCAGTAACCATGTGCCTTGCACCAAGTGGAAATTACATGACAAGCAGTCAGAAAAAAAAATTCCTAAATTGGGGAGTTTAAGGGGTACATTACTAGTGGTGTTAAGAAGTTCCTAATGTGGGAAGCTGAAGGTGCCTATTTAGATCCATTTCATTCTTTTTTACACAGTTTTCATTAGGAAAAAAAATCATCTAATGGTCAAGTGCTTTGGACTGGTAATCTAACCGACTTAGTCTCAAATCCATCTCTACTAGTGTTTGTGACCTCTCCAAGCCTAAACGTTCTGATTTATAAAGTGAGGTTTAACAGCATCTATCTCAGTCACATCCTGAAGCTTAAATACAATGATGCAAATCAGTGCCTGGTACACAGAAGGAGCTCAATAAGCAATGTGCATGTAAGTTTCAATGATGCTTGTCCATATAACATCCTAAAGAAAAGTTTTTCAGGGAAATAATATTGAATCAGATTGCACTGAGATTTTATTTGATCCAAATTTAGTCTTATCAAGCAAAAATACTTAGGAGGCAATAACCTTATAAGAAAATAACCTGAAAAAAAGACAAAGTTATGGAGTGCTTTCCAGATACTGGTAAATTACAGAGAATGTAAACTTTAAAGTATTATAATTTAGAAATGAAATTCCTAACAGATGTAAAAAAAAAAAGTAAAATCTATTGTATGAACCTAAAAGAATAAAAGGGGAATATACCAGACAATGCAAAAGTCTGTAAAAGTGCAACTTTGCCAAATCTATTACAAAAAGAACCAATTGCCAGGAAAAAAACATACTGAACAAATTTGTTCTTTACAAAAAAAACCTTTCATTCGGTGGCAACTCAAAGCCCTAATGATATTTATTATAAATGAGTCAGTTATAATTTTAGACAACAAACAAAACTTCTACACATAAACAACACAGTGCAGCTTCAAATAAGAATAAGGGGACTTCCGGCCAAGATGGAGGCATTGATGGACGCACCATGCTTCCTCCCACAACCAAAATTAAGGACAAGGATTTAGAAACAAGAAAACAACCAGAACTGAGAGAAAATTGAACTGTATGGAGGTCCAACAACCATTCATCCAGACCAGTAAGAGGGGCGGAGTCACAGCAGGAGGAAGTGGAGGGTGGCAGACCCAGGCGCAGGCAGCTGTTGGCAGACCTGGGGCCCACTGGCAGTGCTAGCAGGCCCCAGGCCCAAGGCGGCTGGCTGACCAGGCAGTCCCACCTTCCCGCGCAGATAATCCAGGCGAACACAGGGAACAAGACAGAACTCACAACCCAGGGCCCCAGCGCCGGGAAATAAAACCTAAAAACACTGAGACCCCGCCCTACATACAGCATCACAACCCAGCAACTGGGCTGCCCCACCCTGGGGAACACCTAAGGCTCCACCCCTCACTACGTAACAGCCACGACCAGACAAAAACAAAAACAAAAAACAACAAACCAAAAATGGCTCAAACGGACATCGGATCAAAGCCCCAGAGCCAATTCATCTAAGCAACCAAAAGATAGCCAACTTTCAGATGCACAGTTCAAAGCACCAGTGATCAGGGTGCTCACAGAATTGGTTGATTTTGGTTGCATATTAGATGAACAAATGAAAGCTACAATAAATGAAATGAAGGAAAACACACAGGGATCCAATAGTGATGGAAGGAAAACTGGGACTCAAATCAATGGAGTGGACCAGAAGGAAGAAACAAACATCCAATCAGAAAAGAATGAAGAAACAAGAATTCAAAAAAAATGAGAAGAGGCTTAGGAACCTCCAGGACATACTTAAACGTCCCAACATCCGAATTATAGGGGTACCAGAAGGGGAAGAGGAAGAGCAACAAGTGGAAAACTTATTTGAGCAAATAATAAGGGAGAACTTTCCCAATCTGGCAAAGGAAATAGACTTCCAGGAAGTCCAGGAAGCTCAGAGAGTCCCAAAGAAGGTGGACCCAAGGAGGAACACACCAAGGAACATCATAATTACATTAGCCAAGATTAAAATAAAGGAAAGAATTCTAGAAGCAGCAAAGGATAAGGGGACAGTCACCTACAAAGGAGTTCCCATCAGACTGTCAGCTGATTTCTCAAAAGAGACCTCACAGGCAAGAAGAGGCTGGAAAGAAGTATTCCAACTCATGAAAGGCAAGGACCTACATCCAAGATTGCTCTATCCAGCAAAGCTGTCATTTAGAGTGGAAGGGAAGATAAAGTGCTTCTCAGATAAGGTCAAGTTAAAGGAGTTCATCATCACCAAGCCCTTATTATATGAAATGTTAAAGGGACTTATCTAAGAAAAAGAAAATAAAAAATATGAGAGTAAAAAGACAGCAAACTCACAGATGTTAACAACCACACCTAAAACAAAAGCAAACTAAGCAAACAACTGGAACAGGAACAGAACCACAGAATTGGAGATCACATGGAGGGTTAGCAACAGGGAAGTGGGAGGAAGAGAGAGGGAGAAAAGGTACAGAGAACAAGTAGCATAGATGGTGGGTAGAAAAAAGACAAGGGGAGGGCAAGAATAGTGTGGGAAATGTAGAAACTAAAGAACTTATGACACATGGACATGAACTAAAGGGGGGAATGTGGGTGGGGGGTATGCAGGGTGGAGGGGAATGATGAGGGAGAAATGGGACAACTGTAATAGCATAATCAATAAAATATAATTTAAAAAAGCAAAAAAAAAAAAAAAAAGAATAGTATAAGGGAGAAAAGAAAGTTAAATATTAAGGAAAGTACTATAAGGCCGGGAGACTAAAGGAAAAGCCCTGGCCTCTCCAAATGAAACATTCATGAATAGGAATGCCAACCCCCAATCAAGACCCTTCCAGATTTCAAATTGCTGAGGAGTTCCCATGTTAAAGGGAAGTGGTGGTGGTAAGGGGTTACCCACTATTATAAGTCTGTTCCAAAAATAAAGTTTAAAAATTATAACTTACAACAAAGTTATAAAAATTAAAACTTCAAAAGTCTTCCTAATCAGTACTGAGAATAATCCTCAATGTTTTAAAAAATCCTTATTATGTTCTAAATACAGTGTTAAGCCCTGTGCTTATCTTATTTCATTATAACCTCACAACAGTCTTACTAAGATGAGAACAAAGATGAGAACAAAGTTGTTAAATAGCTTGCTCAGTAGTGACACTGATTTTGAACTATACTACCTCTCTCAGTATCTTTTGAAATAAGTGCATTACTACTCATCTTAAATTCTTTATTAAAGAGTAGTACCACTTTCATATGCATACCTATGGATTTGTACTGTTTAACCCATGAAAAATGTGGCTTTATAATCCAAACTAGTCTACAACAAGAAAAGTACAAAACTGAAAGAAAGCCTTCAAACAATTTACAGCAATATGATCATAATTAAGGGAGTAACTATATGTCTCTTCAACTTAGTAACACTACATTTGAGCCTGTATTTTGTATGTTTTCCCCGCTTCATTATCTTCAGTGTTTCATTTTTACAAATATATCGGGACTTCGATGGAATGGCAGTTAAAAACAAAAGCTGTCATTTACCAGAGAGTTAGAGGAACACTGCCCTAGAGCTTTGATGCAAGCACAGCTCACACTGTTTCCAGCTGTGTGTGTGACAAAAGAGACAGGCTCAAGTAAACTACAACCCTCAGATAATACAGCTGAAATCCCACTTTGGCTGTCGTTTATACCTTAACTTCATTCATCAATCAGATCACCTGCTAAGTTGGGTTTTTACTAGGTAATGTTAAATTGTAGGTTCTCAACCTACAAATGTATTTCCATTTAGAGCCGAAGAAAAACTGCTTAACAACTGAATCAGAAAACATAAGACAGTGCTAAGCTAGTCTGCCCAACTCCCTTACTAGACAGGACCTCATCTGCATAGAGCATGTTTTGGCCTCCTTTACTTTAAGTTTAGTTTTTCTCCTTCCCATATGCTAAGAGAGCATCTTGTTCATCGATTACTTATAAATGCATGAGAGTCAGAGGTTTTTTTCCTTTGTTTTAGAAATCATTTGGGCATGAAGGTACAGTCACCAAAAGGCAAGGAAGAGAAGTTACAAAACCATCAAGAAAGTTGGTTTGGGGGCAAGGAATGTTGGAGAAAATGACAGAGAAATCAATGTCATGTAAACTTCTCGATGGTCAGATATGGCAGGTAAACACCATTGCTACAGTAATTTCACACTATCTGATTTTAACTCATTTCTAAATATCAATCCTGCCATAATTAATGGTTTTATTGATCTTTTGTTCCTGCTGAGACATTCTGAAGAAAAAAGTACTGAGTGACAAAGCGGCAGCTAGATTAAGAACATAAATAAAAAGCATATTGTTTCATGTAAATGAAAGTGAACTGTATAATAAATTAGGTTTATTGGTCTTCCTATTTACAATAACACTAGTCCCTAAGAAAAGCTAGGAAGTGGGGAGCTATTTTCTAAGGGTAGAAGTTGTGTTTCCCAGCCCCCATGATGAAGTTTATTTTACAAATTTATCATCTCACTATTTTCACAATACTTTGGTCGATAGTAACAGTATAATTTATCTAAAAAAAATGCTCAACTCCTACAAGATAGAAACACCAGTTAAATTCTAAAATGCCTTTAATTTATTTATAGCGTTCATTTTATTCTAACAGTTCAAAATGCATTGTTCCTGCTTTAACAACAAACATATTACAAATGCTGATTTATAGCATTTTAAGACCCACAGTCGGAAAAGACCACATGACTATCAATTTAGGATGAGAGAACATTCAGATTACTTTTATGAATGGCCTATTTAATTACATCACTTGTGTACACATTTCCTTTCAGTGAAAAGCAAAATAGCATATATCTGCTTATTGCAAAAATCACCCAAGATATAGAAAATATTGAAATTAGAAAAGTCCTAAGCATTCCACAGAAATAAGTTTTATCAGTTTATATGAATAATTCTTGATGTCACCTCAATAAATTTTTAAATATATGAACCAACTTAAGCTCATAAATATCAGCCCCATTATTGTCAATTCAATTGTAGTGTAGTTATAAGAAAATACGGTTTATGTGAGAGGAAAGACACCAGGCTCACAAAGCACCAGGCAGGCAGGTAGCTAAAAATGAGTTCGGTAGGCTTCACAGCCAAGGACGCAGAGACAGTCTACTGCGGCTCAGCTCTAGCTAACTGTTGCCCTGAGGACATACAGACAAAAGAAAAACACAATAATAAAATTAAACACTCCACTAATACAACAGCTAAGTCTGCCAGCTAAATTTGGTACATAGGCTACCAGTTTGCCACCTCTGCCACAATGGACAATGGCTACAAACTGCTCTGAGTCTAAAAAAACTTAGTCTTAAAAAACAGCTCTGGAAGGAGGCTTGCTTTGTGGTGATAAAGACACAATACAATATACAGATAATGTATTATAGGAGTGTACACCTGAAACCTATATAATTTTATTAACCAATCTCACCTCAAATAAATTCAATAAAAAAGTTAAAAAAAAAAAACAGCTCTAACATACTTTATGACTTTATCCAAGTTACATAACCTGAGTCTCGGATTCCTTATGTACCTCATTAGGTTTTTTAAATGAAGTTAGGTACTGTATGTGCTCAAAAAAGTGTAGCTTAATGTTAGCATGAGATGCTGAAGGCTACAGATACAAAAAGGAAAGGGCAAAGGAGCAGCAGCAATTCAACCCTCCCTTCCATCTGGCTGCGGGCTTAACTATGTTTCAAACTCATAGGGCCTGCTCTCACTTTCTTTCCCATCCACAGGCTACCTTCAAAGCCTACCTGTCTTTACCTTTCCTTTCTATTTCGGGCCATTCTTTCCCCTGTCCTATGAAAGCACTTTCAGGACTGGCAGTAAAACTAGGGCCAGGCCAGACTCATGAAATCCTGTTCCCCACAGTGTAGCTGTTTTTCTCCTTGAAGGTTTGAGCACTGTGCACCTCGTGCACTGTTTATGACAACCTGCAGAACCTATCTCCCTTTTCACTGAGCAATGCTTTCATCTGTCTTTCTTCCCCCATCAGTTAACGTTTGTTCAAGTAATGACAATTAACCAAAATGTCAAAACATATTAGCAAAAATTTCATTTCTAAGCAGATTTGAAAACACTGAATATGCATTCCAATGCTTTTCTTCTTTAAAAAGAAAAGTGAGTTATGAACAATCTTTTTATTTTGAACAATCTGTTGTCTTTTTTTTAAGTATTTTTTTCTTCATTCTAATACAGGTATCCAAAAAACTACCTTTCTCCAAAAAAGTATGCTTGAGGCTTGATTCTTTCAAAAAGATAAGCTATATCAATCTTAACTCATATGAGCGAATAACATTCACTATTTATAGTTCTTGTCAGCAATCACAAATCTTCATTCCTTGAAACTTCTGAGAATCAAAAGACTGTTATGGTGCCTTTCTCCAGGAAAATGCACAGAGCTCCTTTCTCCAGGAAAATGCAATTTCAGGGAGTTCGGAGTACTCCAGAATCTGCAGTGGATCCACACACCCAGGTTAAAAACTCTAATGCTGAATATGAAGTTTGCCTCTATTATTAAATGTAATGCATCTTTTTAAAAACACAAGTCTTCCATAATAAGACTTTTAGCTCTTAGATTAACTGGGGGAAGCAGCTACCCTTTACAACTGTCACTACTTTCTAGCAACCATCCTGACAGCTGACAAAAAATTGCAAATTTCTTACCTCCGAGAAATTAACAGCCAAGGGAATGATTCCAGCCACGTAACATCCCACCAACATAGACAAAGACAGCAGACTAATGGAGATGAAATCATCCATTCTGCCCTCCTCTATTCACCCACCACCACCAGACTACAAATGTTCAGTGGCTTCAAAACGTTCTTAAATGCGTGTGGTGATTCCAGGGGAACAAGAGGGACTTTCCAGTTCTTTGGTCCTCCCAACCAGCAGATGTGTTCACGAGGTACCTTTCTATTGAACGTACCTGGAAACAGCCCCTTATGCTGATATTAGCACCAGAGAGAACTTTCAGCAATCTTAGGTCCCCAGCCCCTGGGTTTTCAGATGCCAGTCACTGGATTCCGGTGGCTTAACAAAGATGGGAAAGTCAATGGAGAAAATACGCGAATGAGCGATTTCTTCAATGGTCGGAATGAGAGTGGCACAACGGGCCCACTCTTTCACAGACAACGTTGCAGGTGGCAGCAGAAAGAAGGAGGAAAACCCAAGCGAACTTGTTCGTTCTCCCGGCAACCCTAGCTCTTTGGGCCACCCTGCCAATGATCCCCTCAGGCTGGGACCAGCCCACCAGTCTCGGCAAACTCTCGTCCGAGTCTAGGAGGAGGAAAGAAGTCCAGGAAATCTCTAACGATGGGTCTTAGGGGTTCAGCAGCGAATCCGATACAAGGCTGTCTCTGCCCTATACCCGGTGCTGTCCATATTACTCCATTCCACTGGGCTTTGACCCGGAGCTACCGATACTACAGCAGCCATGGCCGCCAAGTGGCACCCCTTCATTACATTCACTTCCGGATTGCCTCACCGCCCCTCCTTTAAAGGGTTCTTCCGGGTAACAACCGACCTATGGCGGGATTCTTATACTGCCGCCATTTTTGAGTAGGGCAAATGAAACATGACTCGTATTACTGCCTACATCGGTGATCACTTTAACCGTATGCCTAACAACAAGAGATGGAAGGCAGAGTTTTGAAAGAAATTATTATTATTTTTAAACCTTCTGAAAGTCTCCCTGTGTATCTTATCGCCCTTATCCAAGATGGCTGAAACAGAGTCGGAATCTGCTCTAGCTGCCGGAAATACGTTAGCCTTTACGGTCCAAAAGGCTTTTTCGCGGTGCGTTTCTGACGACTTCCGGCGGCTCCTCTCGCGGGGGTTGGCTGTTGGCGGCGTTGTGGCTAAGCTCGTGTGAGGTGGTGGTGTCGGCGGCGGCTGCAGCGAAAGAGTTTGGCGCGATGGTGAGACAAACCTCAGCGGCTTCCCGAACCCCCAGCCTTCCGGGTGACCCCATCCCGGTACCTCTTTTACCCAGCCCGTCTAGCGCGGGCGTGGTGCTCCCCAGCCCTCCGGCTTGTGGGTCGACTATTCCCCTTCCCGCCGCGGAGATGCTGGGCCTGGCACTAGGCCCCGGAGCCCGGGTACACCCTGTGGTTGCGCGCTTTCTCGGGATGGCTGCTTGGTAGAGGCACACGTAGGGATGCTTCCTTTTCATTCCGAACGCCCTGTCTTACTGTAGGAACAATGGCCGAGGGAACGTTTGAAAACCTGTTTCCCACTCTAACGGTTTGAATATATTGCACCTAGGATGTGGGCCAAGAAAGGTCGTCTTTGTTTTGTAGTGTGCGTTCGCAACTACACTCTCTTTTTTTCTGTGCTCTACTTTTTGAAAAATACAACTTCTTCTCTTTTCCAAGACCCGTAGAAGCCTGGTTTGGCGTTGCTCTCAGCCCTCAAGCCTGATCTTACCCGGATTTACATCCTCTTGGGTGTGAAGGCTGAAAAAATAAACTCAGCTGAGGGTCCAAGTTCTTTAGAATCTCACCCGGGTAGTCAGGTGAAGTGGGTGGGTAGGTTTGTTTGTTTGTTTGTTTGTTTTAATCCTCAAAAAATAGGTGCACACAGATTAAGAGGTTGCTTCAGCTTTGGTTTTGTGGTTGCTGCAGTTACTGTTAACAATTTACGCAGCTATTGGGAAGAGGGCACTTTTTCAGGTTGTACTTTTCTGAATTAAGCTATTTCAATATTTGACCCCGTGTAGTCTCCCAAAGAGGATTAGTAATTAGAAGATTGGGTTTCCAGTTGCCATTTTGTCATAACCAGCTGTGTGACTTTGGGCAAGGCATTTTACAGTATTTCCAAGTTTCCTTTCTCTGCTTTCTACGTCACTATTTGATGTCGTGTTAAAATGCTTAGATTAGGATCTGAAAAGGTGACAGCAGTTCACATCAACTCATTTCTAGGTAATTCCTTATAGAATTAAAAGTTAGAATTCGTATTTGATTACTGGTTCAAAAGTCTTTTGCTTTACTGGAGATACAAGCTTCAGTTTCTTTCAAAGCTAATGAGCAAATTGTATGTATTGTAATATTTCTCAGTAGAAATACTGAGAATTTAGGGTCCATGTTTGTGAGGCTTGAAAAAAGGTAACAGATTAACATTCATTGGAGTGAATCATACCTGCATGGTAATCAGAGAATAGAGATTTTATTAAGACAATTTTGTGAAACATTTTTTCTGATTACATTTCATGATGTTTTTATATTGTGGCAAATATGTAAATATATTTATATTTGCCTGATTGTACTTATATTTTGTGTATACAGTGGAACCTTGGTTCTCGAATTTAATTCATTCCAGAAGGCTCTTTGAAAAGCAATGTTCAAAAATCGAATAATTTTTTTCCATTAGAAACAGTGTAAATTGAATTAATCCATTCCAAACCCCCAAATGATTCTGTTTTAACCTTTCTTATATACAGTACATGTCTACTGTACTGTTTAATCTATAAACACTTTAAAAAACAAAAAGGACATAAAATGGATAAATGAAAATTTAACAAAAGAAATTAAATGTACAGTTAAAAAATGAAATCTGTGTACACTAGAACTTACCTTTAATGTTAAGAGCTCTTGATGTCTGAATATGGAGAGGAGGGGTAGAGGGATGTTACTGTTTAGAAGGGGAGTCCTCTTCCAGGGAAAAAGTCGAGTAGCTGGTCTTCTGGTCTTCTGGGGTTCGTTCTTTTGTCTCTCTGCTTCACTGGAGCTTGCTTCAGGCTCACTGGGCTTCTCACTAAAAACCTACCCACAATTGTTTTAGCTGCCTTTTAACACTTGCCTGAAGTGAAATACTACTTGAACAAATTTATCACATAATTTGCTACTTCTTTGTCAGGGTGATTGGTATTTCTCAAAAGATCTCTTGTGTTTCTCTCCATTTACCAAGCATTTCCTTGATTAGTGAAGTAGGAATATCTGCAAATTGAGTGAATTAGAACCCATGTTACATTGTATCAGCATGAAAGGTTTTCACCTAACAACCTAGACAATTTTTTCTTGTGAACAGCTTGTGGAGAACTAAGGTTTGACTGTACATATTTATATATATATATATATTTTTTTTTTTAAGTATGTATTTTCTTCCAAGAAAGAGGACCATAAGGAAATTAAGGACTAAATCTGTCCCAAAGAAGGAAGAAAACTATAAGGCAAATATATTTGGATTTTTAATAAAACCAAAAGGTTCTGAAAATGGCTCCAATAAAAAATGACCAAAACTGGTTTAGAAGGTACAGGAAAGCACTACCACTTAAAAGTAATCATTATGACTATAGTTTTGTAAATTTGGTCATTTATTTGTTTAGTATTATTTACTTTTTGTCTTTGAGCAGTAGGAATTGAAAATAGTGGGATTTCGTGAAGAATTTTTTAGCATAATTGAATTTCTCAAATATGAATTAGAACCTTAAACTGAAATCACATTTTTCCCTTGCAGTCTCACACCATTTTACTGGTACAGCCTACCAAGAGGCCAGAAGGCAGAACTTACGCTGACTATGAATCAGTGAATGAATGCATGGAAGGTGAGTTTAAACACAAATCCGGGGGTAGACATCTTTTTTTCCCCTGACATTCACTATTAGAATATTTGTCATTTAAGAACTGGGTTTGTTTTTTCCTCCAGATGTCTTAGATTATTCATTTGGGGGGCGGGGTAGGTATTTAGGAATGTTGTTAATAAATGAAAGTTAGCTCACAGAATAAAGGCAAATGGAACCAAATCAGTATAATTTCTTGTGCATTTGATAAGCTGACACCACCCAGAAGGGAACTATTAGCCCTTAATGTTTCTTTACTTGGTGAACTATTAGATGAGAGCACATAGATTAGATCCTCACAAATTGCATTTCTCCTTAAATTGAATTGTTATATCATGTAAACCATTTGTACCTGCCCTGCACCCTTTGTAGCAAATTGTCTGTTCTTTTTCTATATTTTTTTAATCCTCACCTAAGGATTATTGATTTGAGAGACCGACAGACATCAGTTGGTTACCTCCTGTATGCACCCCAGCCAGGGAATGAATCTGCAAGCTTTTGGTGCTAAGATGAGCCACCAGGCCAGAACTCCTATAAAGACTTTTATATTCACTGTATTTACAGCTAGACATGTCCCTGAATTTGTTGCTGTCCAAAGCTAAGTGGATTCTACTTAAAATCTGTTCATTTGAAGCAAGCCAGCAATGGGTAGACCTGTGGAAAAAAGCTAGTTGTAATACTTATGGACAGCTTCTAGGTCACTGGTACCATGTCTTCCTGGTTGCCATCAAATTCTGCTCTAATTTTTAAAGAAAAGCAAGGCTCTTTTCAGGTCCCTTTCTGCTGACATTCTTGCTTGCCATCTAGGTAGATTCTGTTTGCATGCTGCCTCAGCAGATTGTTGCCTTACCTATATTATGTTTGGCCTTTGATTCTGCAATACTCTTTACTAACCTTCACTAATTTTAGTGAAGCCTAATGTTTTTTTAATTAGTACTCTTTATTTCTAGAGCAGTTTTAGGTTTACAGAAAAATTAAACAGGAGGTACAGAGAGTTCTCATTTATTTCCTCTCCCCACCCCAACCTACCCTGCCCCGCTACTACCACAGTTTCCCCTATTAATAACACCTTGCATTGGTGTGGTACATTGTTTACAGTTGATGAATAAGTATTGATACGTTATCATTATTAACTGAGGTTCATATTTTACATTAAGATTCATTCTTTGTGTTGTATAGTTCTGTGGGTTTTTTTATTTTCATTTTTCTTTTTTGAGAGAGAGAGACAGGAACATTGATTTGTTGTTCCACTTATTTATGCATTTATTGGTTGATC
The DNA here is from genome assembly GCA_004027475.1 of Anoura caudifer. NCBI lineage: Eukaryota > Metazoa > Chordata > Mammalia > Chiroptera > Phyllostomidae > Anoura > Anoura caudifer. The sequence goes on from PVKU01001095.1 coordinate 207,153, forward strand.
TTATATGTGCCCTGACTAGAGATTGAACCTGCAACCTTGGTGTATAAGGATGACACTCTAACCAGCTGAATTATCCAGCAATGGCCAGTTCTGTGGGTTTTGACAAGTGTGTAATATCATGTATGCACCATTACAGTAACAACAGAATAATTTCACTGCCCTAAAAATCCCTTGTGCTCTACCTATTCCCACCTCTAAACCCTCTGGCAACCACTGATCTTTCTAATGCCTTTGTAGTTTTGCCTTTTCCAGAGTAGGGTTGGGATTATACAGTAAATGGCTTTTTATCACTGAAATAATCCATTGTATGGATGTACCACAGTTTGTTTATCCATTCACCTATTGAAAGACATGTTGGTTGCTTTCAAAGTTTTGCCAATTATGAATAAAGCTGCTATTAACAATTCATGTACAGGTTTTTGTGTGGATATTAGTTTTCATCTCCTTTGGGCAAATAACAAGGAGTATGATTATTGGATCATATAGTAACGGTATGATTAGCTTTGTAAGGAACTGGAACTCTTCAGAAATGGCTGTATCATTTTGCATTCCTACCAGCAATGAATGAGAGGCCCTATTGCTCTGCATCCTTGGCAATATTTGGCGTCAGTGTTTTGGGTTTTTGCATTCCAATATGTGTATAATGATATCTTACTGTTTTAATTTGCAAGCTTCCTAATCACACAATCTTGAGCATCTTTTCCTAATGCTTTTTTGCCATTTGTGTATCTTTGGTGAGGTGTCTTCAGATCTTCTGCTCATTTTTTAATTGAGTTGTTTTTCTTATTGTTGAGTTTTAGGAGTCCTTTATATATTTTGGGTAACAGTTCTTTATCACATGTGTATTGCAAAGATTTTCTTTCAGTCTGTGGCTTGTCTTTTCACTTTCTTGAAGCATAAAAAGTTCAAATTTTGATGAACTCCAACTTACATATTTTTTCTTCTGTTCCTTGTGGTTTTGATGTCATACCTAAGAAACCATTGCCTTATACAAAGTCACAGGGAGTCACAAAGTCACTCTCTTGTACATGAATATACAGTTTTCCAGCACCTTTTGTTGCAGACATTCCATCTTTGTTTAATAGTCTTGGTATCCTTGTTGAAAACCAATTGACTATAAGGGTTTATTGTGAACTCTTGTTTCTGTTCCATTGATCTGTATGCTGTCTTTACCCATAAACAATACCACACTGTTGTGACTGCTGTAGTTTTATAGCAAGTTTTGAAATTGGGAAGCTTGAGTCTTCCAACTTTGTTCTTTTTTAAGATTGTTTTGACTATCCTGAGTCCCTTGTGTTTCCTATTACATTTAGGGTCAGCTTGTCAATTTCTGCAAAAACTCTAATTTTGATAGGGGTTGCATTGAAGCTATAGATCATCTTGGGGAGTATTACCATCTCGATACTAAATCTCCCAATCCATGAACACAAGATACTCCATTAAGTTTTTACTTTCAATGACATTTTGTAGTTTTCATTGTTTTTTTGTTGTTGTTTTTTAATCCTCACCCAATGACCCTTTTTTTTTATTGCTTTGAGAGACAGAAACATTGATCGGTTGCCTCCTGTAATGTGTCCTGACTGGGGATCACACCCAAAACCAGGCACGTGCCCTGACTGAGGATTGAACCTGCAACCCCTAGGTTCACGGGATGATGCTCCAGCCAACCGTGCCACGCTGGCCAGAGCTTACGCTTCTTACAATAAATGTATGAGGGGGGCGGTTTGTGTGTATAGGTGTATGTTTTGTTTTGGGGCTGTTTTTTTTGGAGCTATTTCCTATTCAGATTGTTTGTTGTTGGGTATATAAATACAATTGATTTTTGTATATTGACCTTATTTCCTGCAGTCATGCAGTACTCATTTAGTAGTTCTAATAGGTATGTATGTGGTTTCCTTAGGATGTTCTATATACAAGATCATGTTATCTGTGAATAGAGATAGTTGCAACTCTTCCTTTCCAATCTGAATGCCTGTTATTTTTCTTGCCAAACCACCCTCTTCCAGCACCTCCAGTACAATGTTGTACACAAGTGTTGAAAACAGATACTGTGTTCTCCCTAATCAGTGGGAAAGCATATAGTCTTCCACTATTGAGTACAATAGTAGCTATGGGTCAGTGTAAATACAGACATACCTTGGTACGTGTCAGCTTCAGAACTCATCAAACCCTGTACTCGTAGCATTTTGACGAGAAAAAACTTCAGGCTCTAGGCACTTTCTCGGGGCTCATTGCATTTGCTAGAATTTGTGTGAGTTGTGACACTGCCCCGCAAGAGAAAATGCTTCATTGTTTGGTACTCGTTAGTTTTGGCATTCATCACAAGTTCCAGAACAAATTAATGAGTGTGTGTACTTGAAGTGGGATGGACTGAAGTGGGTTATGCTTGCTATTGTTAGGAACAAGAGAAGTGTATGTCACTGTATTAAAAAATAATGTGCTTTGTAGATAATTAAGTTAATGCAGACTTGCTATCAGTGACTTTGATTTTGTTGTCTTTATTATATTTGAGTACTTACTACATGTGCTAGTGCATTTTGTGCATTATTTCACAAGATCTTCATGACAGTTCTGAAGATACTATTATCTTCATTTAACAGGGTTCAGAAGACGGAGTCAAGTCTCCGAATCCAGAGTCAATAATCTTAGATACTCTGTTAGGATAATCTCTTCCTCGTTGCCTGTTTTGTTTTTGTTATCAGGTTTTGGGTTTTTGTTGCTGTATGTGTGGTGGTGGTGGTTTTTTGTGTTGTATCAGAATTTGAAAGCAAAATAGAAAAGCATCCATTTGTCATCCCTCATTCCCAAGTGTGGTGTTTCTTTACTCTGAGGCATTGTGAATATTCATTTATTGAAAAACCTGATAAGACTCACAATGTCCTCACTTGTCTGAACCATCATATGACAACTCTTTAAAGTCCTTTTAGATCTGTTGGTTGCAGTAATCATTAAGGCACAAAATATCAACATTTTGGTGAGTTTATAAATTTTTTTTAAAGTCCTAGTGGTAAGTTAAAACAGATGTGACCGACTTACTTTCTTTTCCCAGCCCAAGTTTATGAAAATTAGTATTGTGATATCAACACACAACACTAACATCCAGAGTATGCAACTATAAGATCTTGGTTTTCCCTCCTCCCCCCAATCTTTTAGGCGTTTGTAAAATGTATGAAGAACATCTGAAGAGAATGAATCCCAACAGCCCCTCTATCACATATGATATCAGCCAGTTGTTTGATTTTATTGATGATCTGGCAGACCTCAGCTGTCTTGTGTAAGTATTTACCACCAGGTCTCTTACAATGTATTTTTCTATTGTTTATTCATCTGTTTGGGGCAATTTATGGTATTAGGAGCTTACTCTGTGCCTGACACTGATCTTTTCATTTTAACTACTAGGAAATAATTGATATTTCACTTACATATGGCTTATAAATTAAGTTGGCAACATAAAGATAAAGGCACAGGAAAACCTAAAGAACTTTGCTAATTGATACAGTTAATATGCAGAGAATACTAACTAAGAAGTTCAGAGTCCTGATTCTTTGTTCCTTTAAATCAAACAATCATTTTCTTAGTTTTTCTTCCTTTGTAGTCTTTGTCTCTAAAACAGGTGGCTTTGGATTAAAACTTAGGTTTTTTTGCCTTCATGACACTGTTTTTTAAATGTAAATACATGTAGGACTGAAATGGAATTTAATTTTAATTCTACCCAGTGTTAACCATGTATATTTTGGTATGTTAGGATGAGATTTTTAGTCCCATATGTTTTCTATTCTCAGAAATTTGTCAAGTTAAAATTTTTTCTATGCCAGACACTCTGCTAGAAGTAAATATGCTTTTCAGTGGTGAAAAATATGTAGGTCCTAATTTTAATATAAAACACTCAGAAAACAATAAGAGGCCAGCAAAGCTGCAGTTGTTAGGCTCATGAGAATAGAGGAACTGTAGGCAGCCAGCAGGAGAGCAAAGAAGTGTGGTCAGGGCTGGAGGGAGGTACAAGGTGGAGGAACAGTTGTGAGTTTAAAGGCTGATGATATATGATCTAGTAGAGAGGGAGAAATTGGTGGTTTTAGATGGGATCTTGGATGGTTTGTTAATAGTAAAGTAGGAAGTGCAGACATATGGAAGTTTGGAGATTGTTTTCTGATTGTTTTAGCTATCTCAGGGAAATAGGAACCATGGATACCCTTGAGAGGGAAGGATGAGGGGAAAGGTGTTGAAGGTTTGTGAAAAAAGGAAAGAAATAATCTAGGAGGGTGAAAAGATTAGGGAAATGTGTGATTTATGGGGTATCTGATAATGTATTTAAAATGAAATAAGTCATTGTGGTAATGGGGTTTTCTCTAGTCATTCTTAACCTGATGGTTACAGGTAGGAGTTGGCAAATATAAAAAGTTAAGGGATATGAGGTCTGTATGTACAAAGTATCCAGCCACATAATAATGAAAGAGACATTGAAGATACAAGAAATGTGGTACATAGGACAGTGACATCACACCTCAGTCCCCTTCAAGGTAGGTACCTTGCAACCTCACGCAGTTCTCCCAATTGCCATCAGCTGTGGCATCGTATTTTCCTGAATCTCATCAGTGGTGTGAAATCTCTTGCCTTTCAAAAGCGATTTTAGTTTTCAGAAAAGCCTGAAGTCGCAGGGAGCCAGATCTGGGCTGTAGGGCACCAAGTCACCTGAGTGATACGATGTTTTGCCAAAAACCTCTGCATGAGACGTGATGCATGAGTGGGCTTGTAGTGATAAAGCTGCCAGTCATCAGTTGCCCATAGCTGTGGCCTTCTGAATCATCCAAATAGTTTCCACAGAGGAATGTTCAAGCTTAACGCAAATTTTGATGCAGATTCACTGCTCTGCTCACTCAGTCATTTTGAATGTGACAGCCACACAGTACGGATGCTCACTCAGTGACGTCTACCACCCCCACTGACTAGTACAGTGAAGTTATCGTTGTTCACATGTGTGCATTCCAGTCCTCTCTCCTTGGCTGCCAGGTTACATCGATGTTTCGCAGTTATATTAACAATGATTGGACTTTTTCCAGACAGACCTCATATGCAAGGGAGTATTTGTGCAGCAGACTCAATGACCATGAAATGTAATTAGGGGTTGGGGTGGAGTCAAGACAGGTAGAATCAATTAATTATAGGTCCTGGGGTGGGGGGGTTCAAAGGGTTGTTGAAGTTGGACTGTTGGGAAGTAGTAGTGATCAAATGAAATGCTTAAAATTGGGACATTGAAGTTGCTGGTAATGATAAGGTAAAGGGGTCTGGCGGAGGAAGAGAAAGAGACAAAGTCACTGGAGGAGAAGAGTTCAAAGAACTGAGAGGCCCAGATGTTGGCAGAATTATCTACTGGATATGAAATCACTGACAACAATTTACTTTCTAGAATTTAATCTGAGAACAGGAGCTTTGTTTTTATTCACCACTGTATCCCCAGTACCTAGAATAGTATCGGGCACATAGTTGATACTGAGTAAATACTGGTAGTATAAATGCATGTCACCCATATAGTTTGAGGCATAGCTTTTTAAAATTCTTGGAAGTTTCCCTTTTCCTTTGTTTACATTACAGCTATATTCTGAAGTGGTAGGGTGGTTGGTTAAACAAAAGTGAAGAATCTGACTTATGTCTTGCTAAATTTTGCAATGTTCATATGCATACCCTCACTTTACTTTTTAAATAAATTACTGATTTTATTTTTTTAATTAATAGCTATTCTGATTTTATGAAAATCACATATTGAGACATCAGGTATCCTGAGGCTTAGGGACATCGTGGCACTCATTCTCAACAGGTGGAGAGTTACTTAAAGCTAAGGATTGTGTTTTAGTCACCTTTTGAGAGGTTGTAGATAAGAGTTAGCTGGGGTTTCAGACTTAGCCATAGCTGAGTTTGAGTGCAGACTCTGTCTTTTTCTGGCTGCCATGGTCAAGTTAGCTTAATATTGCTGATCCTCAGTTTGCTCGTTTGGAAAATTAAGATAAATGTACCTCATAGGACTAGCTGTAAGGATCCAATGCTTGTTTAGCACAACAGATTGGATAGATAGCAGGAACTCCATTTTTAAACAGAATGACAGTCAGGCCATGCCTTTGTTTTGTTTTGTTTTTTAATCTTTTTTAAAGATTTTATTTATTTTTAGAGAGGGTAAAGGAAGGAGTAAGAGGGAGGGAAACATCAATGTGTGGTTGCCTCTCAAGTGCCCCCTACTGGGGACCTGGCTGGCAACCCAGGCATGTGCCCTGACTGGGAATTGAACTGGCGACCTTCTGGTTCACAGGCTGGCACTCAGTCCACTGAGCCACACACTTAGGGCTTATTTTTAATTACAGTGAGTTGATTGACTATATAAAGTTTACCTTGACTCAAATGGTAAGTTTCAAATACCACAAGTAACTTAAAATTGTGCTGTTAACTAATAAAGAAGTGTTATGCTGGGTTTTTGACAGTGAAAATTGCACAAAATAAAAATGGTTTTAAGAGACACTCTCATTAACAATGGAACATAACATTTCTTTGTCATTAAATGTAAACAAAACTACATCTGGCGTGCTAAAATGATTTCTAGTATTTGCATTATTAGTCTACTTGAAAAATTATAAATTGTAGCTTATGTTTCTGTTCATAATGTTGAAACTTTTTTGGCCTCTGAAAACTTTCAAAAGAATCAAATTTAGGATTTAGAGCCATCTTGCCCATATGACTTTGTTATATCTCTTTTGTTACTTGAATATTCAGGAGAAATACAGTATTGTCTGTACAGAGTCCACCCATTGTCATGGCACTTCTTATCACAGTTAGCAAGCACCTCCTGCTCCTCTTTTTATTTAGGGATTGTGACCTGGGCTGTTGTTTACTCCTTAGACCAGGAATTGAATACAGTTTGGTTTGTAAATAAACTGTGTACTTGTTTCTATTAAGTGTACTTGACAGTGGCAAAGGACTTTTTATAAGATGAAAATAACAGCCTCTTGAATATGTAAGCTGTTTTTGTTTGTTTAGAGACAAAAGGGACAATTTTATCCCTAGTTATTGTAACGAGGAGGTACTCCTAATCAGGAAAACACCCACTGCAGTAAAGATGCTGGTTGGTTTCACCGTTCACTCCTACACCTTGTTCTTTTATAAACCTGTGTTCCTTGAGTAAACACTAAGCTCAAAGATTCATCTGTGCCAACAGCTTGGGATTTTATAAATATACTTAGCATTTAATTGTCTCATTTTCAAGCACAGTTAACAACCATCAACATAACAGCTTTCCATAAAGACAGCATTATTACTTTTTCTTGAGTTGGAAAATAGCCTGTGAGTTGATGGATTCCTAAATGTTTACAACCAAACTGATTGGGGGAGAGGGGAGTCTAAATAAAACTGTCCTACCCAGATGTAATAGTTCTGAAAAATTCTGTTCCTTTTTTAGTTCTTTTCCTGGATTAATAGAAATGTTGTAGTCTATTCTTCCATACCTTGCAGTAGACTAGATTAGTACTTAAAAAGCATGAAAAAAGGATATTCAGAGAAAATTGTTTTGCTTTTTAGAATTTTCTTACTTGGTTAAGCATTTTGTAAAAGTAAAAAGCTTGTGCATTTTTATTTTTAATAAACCATTCAGGGGAATAATATGACAAAGCCTTTGGAGTTTGTTTCTCATGCCAAAAATTGGTTAACAGGAGGAGGACTCTGCTCCAGGGGTGTTTAAGCTTCTGCTACTTGACCAAAGCACTTAGCTAATAAGCCGCTGTCCTCCTTTAAGCCTTGGTTTCCTCCTTTATAAAAGGATAATTGTATCTGCTCTCAGGGTTGTTAAAAGGATTGAGTTGATTTAGATAAGCACTTAAAGCTATACCCAGCAGTTGACAACTTTTTAATAGGTACAGTATCTATAACTTTTTGCTAAGAAGGTGAAAAATGAAACTTTGGATAAAATGAAACAATAATTGATAAATTAGATACTTTGTTTTCCTAGGACAGCAATTACCAACTTTTTTCATCTTGTGGCACACATAAAATAATTACTAACATTCTGTGGCACGCACACACACAAAAAACAAACTATATTTTTTGCTGATCTGACAGAAAAATAGGTATAATTTTGATTTATTCACTTTGGACAGCTGTTGTGTTGGCTGCTGTTGTTTTTGTATTTTTCAATTTGAGGGAAAAGAGTTCAGTGTCCCTGATTAAAATAGTCAGGCGTGGCATGTTTTCAGAGTCCTCGCCGCACACGGGTGGAGAAGCACTGTCCTGGGACATCCTGAGGTTCTGCTTTCTAGACAGACTGCATTTCTGCCTCTCTAAGGTGCCATGCAGTGTTTCCACCGGACGGTGCCCGTGGCCGGGAAACCCTGGGATGTGGTTTGTGTTTGTGCAGTTTTTTTCAGGGTTTTTTACCCAAAAATGAATTTATTGCCTGGTCAGCTGAGATTTCAGTTGTAGGGCAGATGAGTGTTTTGTCTAAAGACATCTTGAGTGATTGGCTAGTAAGCGGCACTTTGGACTCCTAAAACCCTAGAGTCCCGTTAGAGTTTCATTGCCACTGTTAGTCCTGACCCTTCTCTCCTGAGAGCCATTTTGGAGCTTGTTATCGTCCCTGATAATTCTTCACTGGCCTTCTAGCATTATGTATTTTAAAAACAAATCCTAAAACATAGGTGAAAAGATTTTTTTTTGTTAATACATTTTGGGAAAGAAGTCTTTGTGGCAGTAATATGTTTAAAAAGGGGTTTTTTTGTTAATTCAAAATAAATTTAGCAAATCTGAAATTGTGGTACTAGTGAGTGTTTAGTTTTGTTTTTTAATTACTAGAGATACTATAAAAATAGTGATTATGCAGGAGAACACACAGTTTCTGGTCATACTCTTAAGAAGTAGATGAATAAACACAATGAGCATTTAACTTAAGATCTCCAGGCCTTGGTTTCTTTTCTGCTATAAAATAGTAGTACTAGGTGATCAAAAGTTCATACCACTTAAAAATTCAACAATTATGTAATTGGTTCTTTAAAGTTTATGTATGAACATGTGTGTATCTGTCACACCATTGGGCAGTTCTAATTTGGGGTTTCAAAAAATGTCAATAATTGACCATTGTAACTTTGCCTGTTACTTTTTTTCCTCAGTTACCGAGCTGATACCCAGACATACCAGCCCTATAACAAAGACTGGATTAAAGAGAAGATCTACGTGCTCCTTCGTCGGCAGGCCCAACAGGCTGGGAAATAGTTATGCTGGGAGAATTAGGGTTCAGGGGGGCTTGGAACACCAGTGTGTACAGCAATCTGTAGTAAAAGTTTTGTACTATAGTAATCCTGTTTCCATTTTGGTACACTCTAGTCAGGATTGAATGTGTTAGATGAAATGTGAGGATCTTGTTCAATCTGAAACTCCCATCACCTCCTATTTTTTCTTTTCCTTTTTTACTTAAACATTGTTATGATTTTGAAGGGTTTTTCTTTGTCACTTAATATTCATATCTGCTTTGTAACATTCACTGTACTAACCCTTCAAGTCGGGGTGGAGGGTGGTGACATAATTTAGTTATGTCCTAAGATAAAGTCTTGGTGCAAAATGAATAAATGTTCTTTAGTTATATTTCCCCTGAGTGATTTTTTTTTGTCTCTGAACATTGACTATTTTTGTGAAGCATTATCAGTTTCAAAATTGATAGACTGCTACAGAATTTCAATTTTGCTGTGATTTGCTTGATGTGAAGCTAACAAGCTTTACCTTACTTTCCTAGTCTTACACAAGTAGATCTCATTTGTAGATGCAAGGTTTGTGCCTACTGTGGACACAGACGTTATGAAAGGCTTTCCAATGACACGGCTTGTCTGTAGCAGCAGCCAGGTTAGTTCCTTAGCTTTGGTCATGTGCTCCCGTGGGAGGGCCTCATGCCCTTCCCATAGCCTCCAGCAGCTGAGTGCCGATTACCGCTCTTGTGTGGCAGTGTAAAGAGTAAGGGAAAGATCGCAGCAAAGTTCAAGATCCTCTTGCTTTTGATGTAGAGTGCGGTCACTTCGTGACTTACGCATACACTGTACTGTGTCTCCAGTCATCAAGGATGCGGGCGTTTCCTGATTCTGCAATTGTGACTGACAACCAGTAATATCTTTATGCACTATAAGTTTTGCAGGTTTTCTGGAAGCTTCACGAGTATCCCTATATTCCCCTTGTCCCACACCCTACTTCTGCCTTCTTTTGTTTTATACACACCCAAGTTCTAAGTATTTGTATGTGCTCACTTTTTCTATAGAATAATTTTTCTGTTAATGTCATCACTGCATCAAAGGGTTATTAAAATCAGCGTGCTTGCCTTGGCTGGTGTGACTCAGTTGGTGGGAAAGTTGTCCCATGAACCAGAACATTGTGGGTTTGATTCCTGGTCAGGACATGGGTGAAAGGGAACAAACCAATGTTTCTCTTCCTCTCTTTCCCTCTCTCTCAAAGTAAGTAAAGTCTTTTTTTTTTTAATAGATTTAAAATAAGAAAGTCCTACTTTTCACTAGGCCTGTTCTATTAATACAGTTTTATTTGTATAACAAATTGGATCTTTGCCTTTTTTTTTTTTTTTTTTACTCTAGAGCAGGGGTATCAAACGCACTTTCACCCAGGACCACATCAGCATTGCAGTTACCTTCAATGGCCCTTTACATTCAAGGGGCCAAATGTAATTTCAACTCCTTAATAGTTAAGGAGCAGTTACATTTATACAGTCCTAAAATTATTTTGGCCTTTTGAAGGCAACTGTGAGGCTCATGTGGCCCCCGGTGAAAATGAGTTTGACACCCCTGCTCTAGAGCAAATCTGGAGGGAATGGGATCCCTTGATTCTTAGGTACAATATACTTTCTGGCATTGGGCTTGCAGGAAAATAATTTTCTGTGGAATGCGAGAAAACATCTGGGTGCTAGATGTTGGGTGATGAGAGCAAAAAGGGGAGCAGTATTTTGAATCAGAACTGTGTAAGGCTTAAGGAAGAATATGACTGGGCTAAATACGGAGAAATGCACATTTAACTGTCTGGTATTACACAGAAGAGGAGTAGCCTTTTCATTGTTAAGGTGAAATCTGATGAAACCCTTAGTGGTTTGGCCACCGCGCTCCAGCCACTGTTCCCACTTCATTCGGGGCATTGATTGTGTGGCTTCCCCACCAACAGGTAAAACAGGATTGTTTTCTGTTTATAAAGTGACATTTTATGCTGCTCTGTAAAGATCAAACCTACCAGGTAAATTACAAAATCCCCGAGTCCCTAATTCACTTGGTCTTACATACCTGGGAGTTTCTGAAACGTGTGCTGACGGTGCTGTGCCGCTGCTTGCTTTGTGCATCTGCTTTCCGTCTAAGAGGTCCTGGGAGTAGAAGAGGGAGAGTTTAACTCTCACTTCACCTGCAGTTCTCTGGCTTAAAATATTTTAGCAACTCGCTAAATATTTTGGCATTGTTTGGACAAGTTATATATATCTTACTCCTGTCGTTTGGGTGCAAATGGTGGTGAACTGTTTTACTTCCAGGGAGGGATGAGCAGACTACTTCGTACTGTCTTAAAAGCAGGCCATGCTTTGGGCTGGAGGAAAATGCAGGGCAGTTACCATGACGTCAGCTTCATGTCAGCATGGCCCGTTCTCTATCAGATTGTTTTTAAGGTTTGGAATCAAAATCGGGATTAATATATGAACTGTTTAATAAATGCTGTTTTTGTAGGGATAACTGTAGAAGAGGGAATATTAATTTATAAGCATAATTATACTGGCATTACCACTTGGACACAGCAACTAAGTACTTAAACATTTTTACATAATTAATCATCACAGCAACCCTTTGAAGTAGAAAATAATTATTCCTTTATTAATGGTGAAAAAAGATAAGTTCAGATTCAAGTGATCCACCCAGATCACACAACAGTACCACGAAAACTGCTAAATGATCTTGAGGGGTGTTGGGAGCCCCACAAAATGACTAGTGTTGAGGTAAGTAATGAATCTCTTGACGCCTATCAGAGGAAACTTTTCAGACTCACAAGATTTGGATTCACGATACCTGAATAGGTGATGTTTGTCACCAGTTGACACAAAGCATGTAGACATAGAAGACAGCCCACCAACCAGCAACAAGTGGTTCTTGCCACAGGAGTGAGCAGTCCTTGTGGCAGTTTACACAGCCACCCAAGATGATTCTCTGCACGCACAAGAAATGATAGCTCAGGCGCAAGAGGCAAGGCAGGTAAGTTCAAGAGCTACGCTGGCTTAGCAGAGTGTGAGATGTCACATCTAGCCGGCTTTATGAAAGGAAATATTTGAGCTGGGCCTTGAAGAATGGCTAAAATTTGGAAATGGGAAAAGAGGACAGGAGTGATGGGGGATGGTAAAGAGCTGGGGGTGCTTGGGGAACAGCGAGTAAGCCATCATGGCTGGCGTATAGGGAGTATTTAGGAGAGGTGAGGCCTTGAACGCGAAGCTACAGAGTTTAAGTTCAAAAGGATGAAACACTGTAGATTAGGTTGGAAACAATATAATGTCCTAGAAGCCCAGTCAAGTGTGACAGGTAAGATGAGGAACTATAAAAAGGCAATTTGTAGGTAAAGAGTAAGGGAAATGGAGTAAGTATAGGCAAGGAAGGCCAAGTTCACTGGAAACCCAGAAAGAAAGAGTGGTAAGAATGGAGTGGTAGGTTGGACAAATTTTTTTAATACAGACAATGTATTCATATATGTAAGCGGAGAAAGGGTCTAAGATTTTAAAATGTAATTGGGTAATTAATGGTAAAAAATTGCAGTGCCAGTTGAAGAGGGAAAATGTTTAGTGTCCTGATGGAATAATGAAACTCAGAGAAATGGAAAGTTGAGAGGGTTTGTGTTAGATGGTCTCAATCCATTAAGTGGGTAAAACAGGTCACCATCTTTGCGAAAGAAAGGAGGGAGTAGCTTATCAGGGACCTTGATGATGGCGGGAAATACTTGGAACAAATGTGGGGAGGTTAACGTTTTTAGTGGAATTAAACAGTACATCTTGTGACTTCTCCCCAGACACCCTTAATCAATGAGTGCTTCCTATTTAGTAAAAATACTAATAAAGTAACCACTTGATGGTGACCTGTGCTGTGCTACACAGAGGTACGTAACCTGAATGCCTTATGTTGTGCATTAATTCCTGCACGTCAGTTGTTATGAATGTAGAAATAGTGAGTTCAGAGCACTTACTCAGGTGTCTGGCTCCAGAGATCATTCCCGCCACCACAGTAACGGGTTCTGAATATTGCTCTGCCAGCTGCTACCCCACAGTCACTTTGGAAGCTTTTTAAAATCAGATTCCCGGACCCTTCCTCTGGATCAGGGGTCAGCAAACATTTTCTGTAAAGGGTCAATAGTAAGTATTTTAGACTGCAGGCCCCACATGGTCTCTTTGTGTTTTTATAAATTATTTTTTGTGTTTTTAAAATTATTCTTTGTGTTTTTTATAACCCTTCAAAGATGTAAAAACCATTCTTAGCCTGCCACACATGCAAAAATAGACTACAGGCTGGATTGGGACTGCGGGCGGTAGTTGGCCACCTCCTGCTCTCGAGGATCTGATTTAGTCCATCTGGATTAGGACCTGGGAAAACGAGAATTTTTTATAAGCTCCCCAGGACTTCATGTCTATCCATAATAGAGTGAGGAGCAGACTTTACAACTGGAAAACAACAAACTAAGTGAAGGGACTTTTTCTGACAGTGGACAACAGGTGGCAAAGAGACACAGAGGAGCTGAGAGACTGAAGTCATGAGGACGTGTGGGAGATGGGAGAAGTTGGAAGAAGCCAGATGGTGGTCTAAGGGGAATTGCAGCAACAGAAACCTTAGGGGGGCATAATTTCTTAGTGATTCACTGTCTGCCTCCTCCATTACACTGTTTGTCTTGCAGGCCTGATCTAAGACATTTTAACTTCAAAGGCAATAGCTACATTTAGAGATCCTGTGTCAACTCATCTAACACACTCTTTTCTATTTGGTAATTATGTGTTTCAACTGGATGTTCAATTTGAGACATACTGCGAAGAGCTTGGTTTAAAAGTCTCTGCCGTGCCAAAGGTAATTTATGCTTTTCAAGAGAGTAGGGAGAAGGCTAATGAGGACAGATTATATCACTTAACTTAGACAGGCCCTGTATCCTTGTCAACAGATGTTTGAATTTAAGACCTGTGGATTGTAATTTAAGAGAAATGGGATCGATCATGGTGTCTTCCTTGAAAGCCTGAGGTTGGAGGGGTTGCCATGGTAATGCTATCTCCTGCCTTCACCTACAGCATTTATTGGGGAGTACCTGCTCTGTTCCCAGGACCCCTCAGGCCTGGCCAACTACGTTGCCCCTCTAGTCTTTGGGAAAAAGATGGTTGAGTCTTTCAGTACCTGCTCCAGGATGAACCCAGCAATGCTGGGCCCTGTGAGGGCCCAGTGGCCCTGGCCCTTCCAGAGATAGCTTTGTCCATGATGCTGTCTGTGAGGCCAGATGCCTGTTAGAGCCATGTCACCCCACTTCCTTCCACTGACGAAGCAATTCCAAGAAGGATTATCATAATGCTTTTCCCATTTATTAAATCCCAGCAAGAGGGGATTGCTTCACACTCCCTAAGTATTAGGAAAGGCCTTGAAAGCACAGGTACTGAAAGGCTGTTTGAGGGTGAATATGTGTTAGCAAGAGGTCCTGGTGCAGCTCTCGGGATTTAAAGTGGAAGGCCACAACACCTCACTTGATGGCTTCTCTGAGCCGGGCTCTCAAGGATTTAGTCAATTCTTGGACTGCGAATGCCTCACTTCCTCTTCTGTATAAAAGGCTAATGAGCCCTCTTTGGTGTAGCTCAGTAGATTAAGTGCATCCTGCGAACCAAATGGTCACTGGTTCGTTTCCCAGTCAGGGCACATGCCTGGGTTGCAGGCCAGGCCCCCAACAGGGGACACAAGAGAGGCAACCACACATTAATGTTTCTCCCTCTCTTTCTCCTGCCCCCTCTCTCTAAAAATAAGTTAAATCTTTTTTTAAAAAAAAGAAGGCTAATGACCGCTAACCTAAACAACAGAGTATTTGAGGCCTGTGTGACCTATATGTGAACAGTGACCATCTCTAATACTGACCAGCAGTTTCTGCAACTGACCAGCCTACATTCTGGGATTATACAGTTTTTATAAAAGATGCTGTATCACCACTTCAACACCCCACCCAACAGTGAGCCAGTGTTGGCACTCAGCACGGAGCGTCCTATCCTGAGAGCCCATGGATCACTCAGGGTCCCCCATGTGGACAGCTTCCCCACCCCACCTGGGCTCTGCTATGCTGCACCTGGCCACCCTCTGCATAGACATCTCCCCTGCCTTCTCCTCTGACTCCCACTCCAGGCCGCTCCACAGGGGGATGCCTTCCCATCCTGCTCACCCACAGAGATGATTTCACATGGAAACCGTTCATGTGACCGACTGCCCTAACAGCCGTGGTTCCATTTACATCTCACTTTCAGTGTTCAACTTAATCCTTGGGACAAACAGAGCTGTCAGTGATCATTATTATTACAAAATAAGTGAGCTTTAGAGTTTTGTGCACTTTCCTATAGATGTATACTTTAATAAAACTTATTTCCCAGAAATATCTAATACTGTTATTAAAACAACCCTACCAGAAAGAAGTCTAAAAATTCATGTTACCATGAAATTGCCCCTGTACCTAGGTGGAGGCCTAGGACCCTGCAGCAGCCTGGCCGCCCACTGATAAGAGGAGGAATCTTGTTCACTTCCCCCCACTTCTCTGTTCTCTAATGGGTTATCTTTGCGGCACTGGGAAACGCCAAACGGTTAAAAACGGAGGGTTACTCTTTTGGGGGTTTTTGTTTGTTTGTTTTAAGATTTTATTTACTTATTTTTAGAGAGAGGGGAAAGGAGGGAGAAAGAGGGAGAGAAACATCAATGTGTGGTTGCCTCTCGCGCGCCCCCTACTGGGGACCTGACCTGCAACCCAGGCGTGTGCCCTGACTGGGAATTGAACCAGTGACCTTCCAGTTTGCAGGCTGGTGCTCAATCCACTGAGCCACACCAGCCAGGTCTGTTTTTTGTTTCTTGTTTTTTTTTTTTTAACTTCTCTATTAGGCTACTTCAAGAAATGTTTCAAACATATGCATATCAGTGCATCTGAGTGTGGGCATAACCTTGCCTTGCTTACCTTTTTCAAGGCTTTCATTTGACACAGTGTACCTGTTAGAGGTCAAGGGTAAGGTAGTGCAGGAGCCTCCTCCATTCTCCAGTATACATTTCGTCAGTATTAGGTGTTTTAGGTTTGACAATGGTATTGTTATTTTTAAAGCGTATGTGCCGAAATGTTTACAGATAAAATGACATAACAACTGTGATTTGTCTCAAATGAAACAAGATAAGCCATAAATTGATAGTTGTTGAAACTGAGTGGTGGGTATTAATCTCTATTTTTTTATATGGTTGAAATTTTCCATAATGAAAAGTTTTTCTAAAAAAGGGATTGCTAATGCAGTTATGCCTGTCTTGACTGCTGCATAGCTAGAGTGCTGAAGCCAATTCGATCGTTTCAGAGGCTGGTGAGGAGCACCGGTCCCTTGCCCCTCTTACTGCTTTGCTGTGTATCTGCAGCATCTCAGGTTCACCACTCCATTGGCCCTGGATGCTCTGCTCAGCTCCCTCCCCACAGCCTGAGCTCAGAAGGGGGAAGGAGGCATTCTCAAAGCAGGACATATTGGGGTCACAAAAGAGGACTTTACTCAGGCAGGAGGAATTTGGAAGAACTCAGAGAAGTGGCGCTTGTAGTGAGTGAGGCAGGCGTTCTGCAAGCCGGGAGCAGCAGGGAATGTATGGAGCCCTGAAGGCGCCTCCCTGACACATGCTAATGAGCTTCGCCCAGGGATGTAAACACTGCACTTCAAACTGAATTCTGGTGAAGTTTAACAACCTTTGCTTAACCATCTCCCTGAACTGCTTCTGACTGGACACAGAATGCCAACATAAAAGGGGCCTTGCCCACCTCTGACAACTTAATAACGCCAGTTCTCCAATGCTCTGCGTCTGAGCTGCCCAGGCCCCGAGGAGATTATGATGCCAGTTTTTTTAAAGCTGCCATTTATGCCCAGCCTCCATGTGGGCATCCCCAAAGGAGAAAAGCAAATCTGTTTTCTGAATACCCAATTTCAAGCTTCTCAACTCATCTCTATAATCTTCCCCAGCCTGGTTGGGAAGTGAGCTGTCATCCAGGGCACCCTGGAGAACTGTGCTGGGAGACAGGAGGACTCATTAGGCTGACATGCGACAGCTGGTTTGTCATGCTAACTTTAGACTGCTCCTAATCAAGGACCACCGGTCCCTGAGGCAGTTGTGATCATTGTCTGTTTGTGAAATTAGGTCTTTCTCTGGAGTAAAAAGGCTTCGAGCGCACACACCAGAGTCACTCGGTTGGTTACATGGCTAGAGCTAAGGAGGCCGAGGACAGGGATGGTCCTTGTGTAGATGGGTTAACTCCTCTGTTTCCTCAGACTAGCCACTCATCTTGGAAATGCGAGCCAGTAGTTCAAAACAACTCATGACCCAAGGTGAGGGCCTCTCACCCAGTGACCCCATCCACAGCAGCTCCTCCCATCTTGAACAGGGCTGCCAGCCAGTCCATAAGGTTGCATTTCTCCCACCTGCTCATCTTCCATTTCCTGTTGGTCAGCAAGTCTTTTAAGATTTTATTTACTTTATTTTTAGAGAGAGGGGAAGTGAAAAAGAGAGAGAGAGAAACATTGATCTGTTGCCTCTCATACGTGCCCCCACCAGGGACCGAACGCTGAACCCGGGCGTGTGTCCCAACCAGGAGTCAAAATGGTGACCCTTTGCTCTGCAATACAATGCCCACACTGGTCAGGGCTGGTCAGCAAGTCTGGCTTTTACTTTTCCTGCCTTCATTCATTTCATCATTCATTTCCATGAATATTTACTGAGCACTTTTCTAGGTGCCAGACACAGTGTTGCCTCCGGGGATACACCAGGGAATAGGATAGTCCTACAGGATCCCTGCTCTCAGTTCTTACACAGTCTCCTGTTTGGGCCCTCATCACCATCCCCAGGGCCTTACTTGAGGCCCTCACCAGTTAGTTCTCTCCTGAAGTACAGCAATGGTTTCCTCACTGACTTCCTGCCTCAGGGATCAGTTAACTGGTTGTCATTCCCTTGTTAAAATGACAAACCCTCCTTGAATTAGCTCAGGCAACAGACAACAGAGGTGGTGTAGCTTGCTGACTCATACAGCCAAACTACAGGACTGGCCAGAGCACAGGCGAGTCTCGGGGTCAAATGGAACAGGGAGCGTGGGCAGTCGGGAAGGCCCACCGCTGCTGGTCTCCGCTTCCCTTAGGGTGTCTGTCAGCTTCATTCTTCCCACAGACCAGTTTCTTCTACTTAGGGAAGAGCGAGGCTATCCACAGGGTCTCCAAGCTTCACCGTTTTAGAAAGACTCCTTTTTTCTAGCTGGGTTCACAAATCCTAAAGAAATGTTCTGGTTGGAAACGTTTCTTGGGTCGCCTGACCAAAGAAAGAGGTGGGGCCTGCGGGGTAGTGTTGTTACTGGACAGGGGCCCATCCCTGAGTGGGTCTGCCTCAGGCCGGCTGTAGCGTGTGGGTTCTTGACTTCACATAGGAAAGATGTCACAGCACCAGTCCAGGTGACTGTGAGGATACATTTATTAAAGCTGGGGACAGTGAAAATAAGGATGGGCCTAGCATAGAAGAAGCAACAGGAGAGCCTAGGCTGGGCTGCCTTAGCTCACTGGGAAGTCAGAGAAAAGAGGGTTTGGGGGACACATTCAGGGGATCCGCCTGGGACAAGCTGCCGCTTCCCATTGCCTTTGAGTTTAGGAGACACGTGCCTGTGAAGAAAGAAGTGGGGGAAGAAGAGAATGGCGCGCGGGCTGCTACCCAGAGGGAAAGGGCAGTCTGGGGCCTTTGTCTTGAGATTTTTTCTCTCTCTTGCAGAAGGAACCTTAGGGGAGGTCTCAGGGGAGGGTTTCAGCAGAATATTCATCAGTAATCCAGGAACACCCTTTTTTGGGTTGTGGTCTCCTCTGATTGGTCAGTGACAGGGCAGGGTCTTTAGTTGTGGCAATTGGTTCTGGTGTCTCCCACCTGGTTTTGTTGCTTTTTTGGGCCTGGAGCTAAAATACACCTGAGGCCTAGATGTTCGCTCCAAGCAGGAACTGTTGCTCTGAGGGTGAGGTCCTTGTTTTCCCAGTTTTGCCCCCTGTCAGGGACTCTGGTCTTCTCTGTGGTGACCAAATGAGCCTGTCTGTAAATTACTCAGCCATTGTGTTCAGCTGTCTCAGTTTCCCTATTCCACTTGCCAAGGAATTTTCCTAGCTTCTCACTATCCTGTCTCCGTAGGAGGTCTGTAAGATGACCCCCCCTCATTAATCCCTACCACCTGGTAGAAGTGCCCTTGGTGTTTCTTTTTATTTATTGATTTTTTTAAGAGAGAGAGAAACATTGATTTGTTGTTCCACTGATTTATACATTCATTGGTTGATTCTTGTATAATATGTGCCCTGACTGGGCATTGAACTCACAACCTTGATGTATCAGGATGACTCTAACCAACTGAGCTACCCGACCAGGGCCAGTGCCCTTATATTTTTCCATCCCTTCAGAATCTATGCTCCATGGGGTCAGGGACCCTGTGTGTATTGCTTACTCCTGTTACACCCTGTGCCTAGAACACTACCTGGTAGGCAGTAGCAGATGAATATGAGTATCTATTGCATTGGTTCATTCAGTTCGCCAACAGTTTTTTACTGTCTTTCACGTGCCAGACCCAGGCCAGGTACCCAGAAAAAATGGGCATGTTTCCTCTGAGAATCCCAACTCAGGCAGCTTCATGGGCCTGCAGTCAATGCCGCTGTTCAAAGTCCTGTGCCCCAAAGAGCCCCACTGCTGTCATCCTTTTTGAAATTCTTAATAGGGTAAGAATTAGGTGACCCATAATTTTATTTTGCAATAAACCCCACCCCATGAAGTATGTAGCCAACCCTATCCTGACAGTAACTCCAGAATCCTTAGCACATTCAGATTTGAAAACAGTGTAGGGACAAGTCAGTAGACCCTGCGCACTACTGTTAATAAGTTAACAGGCTGCCTTATATATTTAAAGCTATGTAAAGAGTAAGTGATTTACATAGACAGCAGAGCTTAAACATAGAATTCCAGGACAATGCCCTGTGCGGGCCCCCAGGTCTGCCTCCTGCTTCAACAGTGTTTAGACAGAACAGACCCAGAGATGCCCCTTCCTCCAGCTCCAAGCACCCTCCAACCTCTTTTCCGGTGACCATCTCCAGAACCGCCTCAGCCATCCTCAGCCTCCAAGAGCAGCCAGCACCATTTTTTGAGCTTACCTCCTTATTGCCGAGCAACCACGAGCTCCCAAATTCCTCAAAATTATTCCACCGAGGCAGAGGCCGCCAGGTCAACCTGCCTCTGTCAGCCTCCTGTACCGACCCTTCTCTGGGCTTCTATCTCGATTGCAGCGATGTGGCTCTGGAGGACGTGGGCCACTTCCGTGAGGGCCCCGGTGTCTCTTAAAGATGCAAAACCAGCGCAGTGACCACATTCTCTTCCCAAATGAGTGGGGTGAAACTCAGGGCACCAGGGAAGCCTCCATGGTCATGGAGAAGAACCTGGACCAGGCCCTTTTGCATCTCCATGCCTGGGTCCTACCAGAGACCCTCATCTCTGTGACTTCCTGGAAGCCACTTCCTGGAAAACACTTCCTGGACAAGGAGGTGAAACTCATCAAGAGGATGGGAGACCACCTGACTAAGCTCTGCAGGCTGGTCACCCCAGGCTGGGCGGGGCACGTAGCTCCTGGAAAGGCTCACGCTCACTTGAGCCTTTGGAGCCCAGGCCTTTGAGGGGCCCTCTGCCTTCCCCTGATGTCTGGCCTCTGCCTGAGCCTCTCCCTGCAACTGCTAATCAGCCTTTTAACCACCCTGGAGCCCTCTCCCATGCTGTGGATCAAATGGAAACAATAAAGCTTTTTGCAGGGCAAAAAAATATATATATAAATACACACACATATTTATAATTATATAAATATAATGTAATTATAATTATATAATAATCATATTAAAATTATACAATCTTTATAATGTTAATTATAAATTAATATTAAATTATTTATTGTCTTATAAAACATAATAAGTATGGTATCTATGTATAATATTGAAATTATAATTGTATAATATAAATTTATAAGAGTGTGTGTGTAAAATTCCAGGAGCCAGACACCCTTCGAGTTCAGGCCCTACGATTTCCTAGCTGTCTGACCTTGAGCAACTCACACATCTCCTAACCTTGATTCACTCACTACAAATGAAGACAGTAATAATGTCAGCCCCACAGAGTTAGCTTCGGAATAAAATAATACTTAAAACACTTAGGTCAGATTCTGGGAGTCCTGAAAAAGTGGGTTCAATCTCCCAGCTACCTTCTCCCTTCTCTGCTTTCCCTTACTTTGGCTCCTTCGGCTCCTTCCACTCCTTGTAGTAGACGCTCCTGGGTGGAAAATCTGGGTCAACTTTTGCGGCTGCTGAATGAGAAGAATATTGAGAAAAAACAAGGAATTATAGCCTTCAGGGAAGCAATAACATTTTACTTAAAAATTGCTTGAGCTGAAGATTTTGTAGATGTTTGCAATTTGTATGCAAATAAACCTAAGACTTATATCCTGAGCAGGGACATGGCTCATGGCCAGGGGCAAAAACTTTAAGAAGCCAAGGGCTTGGAGTACAGATTCATCGCTTCCTTTCTGCCACCAGTTTAAAGGAAAACCATGGATAAACACAATGCTGCGGTTTTCACTGCCTCAGCCTAACTGTAGCGAATTCATTAGTATGTAGTCTTCTCACGGGTAGGTGCATCCCCACCTGTATTTGCTGCATCATCTCTGCTGTGTCATTTTCATTTTTACATTTGTTGTCTGTTTAATCAGGAACTGATTTGGCATTAACTTGCAAATGCTGGGTCTCCTGTGCTGAGGGAAAAGGAATTTTCATCGTCGAACATCAGCTGATTCCTGGAAAACCCAAATCAGCCAGGTTAAAAGAGAAAGCTGAGAACAAAACTGACAGGCGTCGCAAACCCTGTGGTCCAAGAGTGGATTCCCAGAACGGAGGGGGAACAGCAGTTTTATTTTACTCATTCAGTCACTCACCGCACATTTACTGAGTCCCTACTGTGCACCGGCACTGTATTGGCTGATATGGACAAGACCGTCTTTTTCACTCAGTTTGCAATCTAATGGGAGTGTAGAAAAGTACATGCCAGCCCTATACAACATTGATTTGAGGTAAAGGGGAGATGAATGGACACCCGAGGAGCCCCTAGGAAGGCCATTCACCCAGTGGCTAGAGATGGAGGCCGGGAATCTCAGGGAAGCTTGAGGTTGTAATTCTTGCCCATGAATTACATCGGTTTGTCCAACTCTCAGCCCCGTGCCCGACAGGACTCCTCTCTCTGCAAAGTTAACAAGCCAATCTTGAACATGTGTCTGCTTCTGGACTCCTGGGGACCCTGGGCTGGGGCTGGGGCTGGGGCTGGGGCTGGGGCTGGAATCAAAGCTGCCACAGAGAGGCTCTTTTGCCTCACATGGAGCTACTCCACTCATTCATTCATTTATTCACTCACTCACTCCTTCATAAATGCTTGCTGACTGCTTCCTCTGTGTCAAGCGCAGGAGCTCCAGCCCGAACAGGACAACTACCTCTGCAGAGAGTCTGGGCATTCCTTTGGGTACCATCTCCCCTTTTCTTAATTCCAGCCCATTCACAAACGTCACCTCATTCAAATCTCACAACATCCCTAAGCAGTACGTAATATTGTCCCTGTTTTATCAGTGAGTGGCCTTAGGTCAGAGAGGTGAAGTAACCTGACATGTGTTGCCCAGCTGGTAAGAGAAAACAGCCAGGCTTCAGCTCTAGGTTCGGCTCCACAGCCTCCGCCTTTGCTCCCCTGCCAGGCAGACTGAGCTCCAGCTGAGAAGGAGCCTCCTGGACCACAGCTCTCAGTGCCATTGATAAATATTTGTGGGGCCTTTTCAACAATGCAGCTTTGTCACACTCCCTCAGAGGGTGCTCTCCCCCTGAGAGCAGCAAGGCCATGCCCTGTGGGGCCTCCACGGACAGAAGCCACCTGCCTGGGACGGTCAGCTCAGCCCCATGTCCTCTGTTCTGTGAGGCAGGCCCAAAGAGCCCTAACCCATGCCAGGCAGGGGGTGCAGATGAGGGAGGGGCAGCTGTGCTCTGAAGACCCCGAAGGAAACATTCTTGCTGCCTCATAACCCTCCCTCCCGGTCCCCATCCTAGCCCTCCCCACGAACCTGAACATTTTCACAGCCTCTTAGAACATCAAGACCCCAACTGAATCTACTTTCCTTGCTTCTCAAAAGTAAAAGCAAATGCCACCAAAAACAGCTTCATAGTCAGATCAGCCATCTCCAGCTCAGGAGCAAAGTAGGTGCCTGGACTCCCCAGCTCTTCTTTTCTGGATGGTTTTCCACCCCCTTGAACCCCCACGTCTGATCTTCAAGGCCTTGGCCTGATGGCTGCAGAATGTCCGTAGCAGCTGGAAAGTCCCCAGCCTTGGGTCCAACAGCTCTGGCCTGCCCCAGGGCCAGAGGAGTAGTCCCTGATGTCCCCGGGCTGCTGCCCAGGCTTCATAGACCATAAGGCCGGACCACAGCACTTTCTCATTTGATCTCCCCCCACATCGCACCCCCCTTTTACAGTTGAGGACACTGAGACCCAAGAAGCCTAAGTGACTTGCTGAAGTGACTTCCTCAGTGGCTGGGCCAGGAGCAACTGTCCTCTCACTGTGAGGCTGGTGCTCTCCACCCCTGTTCTCACACAGTAGAGCAGTGGAGACATAACTGGGGTGGACACACATGGGTTAGTAAACTTCACACAAGGTCAGCTAGTTGCTAAGCCTGCAATGCCCTAGGTGCCTGGGGAACACTGTGGGTGAGCCTGCCAGGCTCCACTAGGCACCCGAAAGTCCCTACCTCGGGCTGACAATGCCACAGGGGCAGGTCTGCAGAAGGACAGTCCCCCTGCACAAACACACAACTGGCATCAGAAGAGAAATGATGCAGGACAGAGAAGCTTAAGGCCAGAAAGACATTTGGAAAACAAGATTCCTCAAGAGGATGCAGACATCGGAGCAAAGCAGCCTCAGCCTGTCAGGCAAGATCGTCATTGAGGGGGTCTCACCCCTGAGCTCCAGAGAAGACACCTGGCACCAGGCAGTGTCATCAGCAACTGACCTGTCACTGTGTCATGTTCTCGGTTCTACCGAGTCCCAGTACCCTCGAATTCCTGCTCTGTGACTTTAGGTGTATCAGCCTCTCAGGCTCTTTCCACATTGGTAGAGCTGACTTTGGTCCACCGCACCTCGCAGGCTTCAAAGAATCACTCATGAAAAGATGTAGAGCATAGGAAAACAGGCCTTGGCTCCAGGGTGAGACCGAGAGCTTCTCATGGGGCCCCATTTCCTCAAGTGCAAGAGGGGCTCTACCCCTTACTAGCCCAGGAGTCTTGGGCAAGTGTGTTAACTTCTCTGGGTTTTGATTTCCTAGTTTGTAAATGGCTGACAATGAAAATCCCTACCTGATAAAGTTGTAAAGACTGAAGAAGCTGAAATGTGTGACCTCAGTGACTAGTACACTAGGGACAGTACTAGCTGTGCATGTCATCAGTTGGGTGATGCAGAGGAAGGATGTGGCCATGGAACCCACCGTTTTGTGTGCCCATCTGGAGGGCGGCGAGGTAGCAACGATCCCTTGATTAATGACTCTTCTGGTGTGGAAACTGTTCTATAATGAAATCAGTGGTATGTGGCTGGTGTTGGGAAGAAACTCATAAATCACACAAAGCAAGGTTGGCATGTGGCATCTGGCTCAGTGGGGAACCTTGGCCCAGCCTCATGCCTGCTATCCTCCATCCGGAGAGATCCGTCACAGTGTCACAGCCCAGTGCCCCGGAGCGCGGAGGCAGCCTGCTTAGCGGAGGCATGGCCTGCAGCACACAGCATCTGCTCTGAGCCTTCCGTTCCCTCCAGTCAGGGGACCAGGACCCATCTCAGTCACCAAACCAGAGGCTTTCAAACTCCAGTGTGCATCAGAATCCCTGGGGCCTTTATAAATGCAGAGGGCTGAGCTGCACCCCCGGTTTCTAATTCAACTGGTGTGGGTGGAGCCTAAGAATGTGTGTTTCTATTAAGTTCCCAGGTGATACTGATACTGCTGGCCTGTGAGAATGCACGTGGTACAGAGTGCTGGGCACCCAGGAAATGCTTGATCCACATCAGCCCTTAGCATCACCAACGCACGGTTGCTCAGAGACCACAAATAAGTAGGAAGGGTGGAGCTGTGAAGATACCAGGCTTTTAAAAACAAGTGAGAGGAAAAATGAACAAATATAAATTGAGTGCTTTCTGCATGCAATGCACTGACTACTAAATGCTTTATCTCACACACACACACACACACACGCATGCACAATACCAGCTAGAATCTTTTATTTCATTTATTTGGCAAGCCAGTACTTACTGGAAGTCTTGAGAACCAGGTTCTGCACTGTGGCTGTGGGAGGCATGAAGCCGAGCAAAGGAGCCAAGGAGCCGCAGTGCGACAGAAGACAGAAGACAGAAAAGAGAAGAAGAAGAAGAAGGACTAGAAAGGACAAGTCCACATCACTGCATGAGGAGGAAGGTGCTCAACGAAGCTGGAGAGGAACACTGATGATGAAGAAATAATCGAGAGAGATGCTTTCACACAGGTGGGAGATCAGGGAAGGTTCCCTATGGAAGCAGCATTTGTCTGAATGAATGGGTAGTATATGGCCCATGGCGATGACATGGTAGAGGGCAGAAGGAACAACAAAAACACAAAAAAGAGAAGGCAGAAAACAACTTCCAGAAGCAGGATGCAGGTCAGTTTGGCTGGACTGCAGGTGAAGAACAGAGGCTGGCCTGGCTGTCTGCGTCCAGTGCCAGGCAGACCTGACCGTAGGCGGCTAACAGGGCTCCTCTGACCCCATTCCATGTCCTCTGTGTGGTGGGGGCTCAGCACATCGCGGTGGGTGTGGTGGTGTTCATGGTGATGAGTTTAAGGGTCTGCATGATGCATGAAGGCAACCCTGAGGACCCCCACTTGCTGCCCAGGGCCTGCTCACCTTCCCAGCTTCCACTGGAATGAAAGGGAAGGTCTGCAGGATGGGAGCCCAGGGTGGAGGTCAGGCACACACACCCATGCCAACTCTGCTGGCCTACCTGCTGCCCCCTCCACTTCCTGTGACCCAATTTAGCCTTAACCCCCACTCTCCCACCACCATGGAGAACAGGGCCCTGGAGATCAGCGTCATCCAGGGAAGAGCAGCCCTCTTGCCCTCATGAACTGAGAAACCTGGAGCTCTGCAGTTGCCCAAGAGGTCTGCAGGGCCTGCGGGCCACCACGCTTCAGCAAGCCACCTGCCAGGCTGGGAGCTGCCTTGAACCCAGAGGCCCTGTCAGGGAGGCTCTAAGTGGCCACCCCCTGGTGTTCTGGACCCAGAAGCAAGGATTCCTGCCAGCCCCGAGTTCCTGTCCAGCTGGGGACATTTCTCCATCACTGGAGACTTCCGTCTCCTAGATCTGGTCCCCACATTCACCTGGCTCCCAGGGTAAGTGTAATGAGGAGTACAGGGGTGGCCTTCCTTTCCCTTGGCTTCTCCTTCCCGCAGTGAGATCAAGTGCCCTGTACTCATTCTGGAGCCTGGGCCCATCCTGACTCTGAGCCCCGCATGGCTTCCTTTCCCTCTGGCTCCAGGAGGACGCAGACTCAGTGCATGTCAGAATCACCCAGGCCACTCCTCACACGGATGGAAATTCAGAGGTAGCAGCTGTTGTCAGAGCCCAAGGTACTCAGGTGCTTACAAGCACATCAAATGATCCCAGCAGGTTATCTGAATGCACCCTGAGAGACACTTATGTGAGAGACAAGCCTGGTTTCCAAGTAGTTTGAGGAGGTCAGAGATACTTGAGCCAGGGAGGAAGGAGAACACAAGTTCTTCTGGAACACCTCTGCTCATTTGTATTCATTCCCTCCAGATAGAATCACTCAGTTTTCCAGGCCATGTGGCCCCACCCTGCCTCTCGTCCTCCGCAAACAAAGAAAGCTGGGCCCTGCAGGAGTGGTCACTGGCTCAAGAAGCAGAAGACACATCTGTTTGGGTTTGAACAACTCCCAGAGCAAGATGACAATTGGTCTACATCACCATGACGTGGCAGGCACTGGGGTGGAAAGCCTGGGCCACTCGGCAATGGCCCTCTGAGCTGCCAGCTGGGCTACTAGGACCAGTTGACCTCACCAGTCCTCACCCTGCCCACCCTTCACCCAGCCAGGGCGTCATGTAGCCCCCAGGCTACAGGGGGACCCCATTTTGCTGTTCCCCTAGCTTCTGCCTTCCTTTGGCTTCTATCTGGTGGCATTATGGCTGCTGGCTCACTGGTCCATCTCCCCTGCTAGAATGTTAGTTCTTAGGGCAAGGACAGTTTCTGTCTTCTTTATGTTTCTGTTATCACCCCAGCAAAGTGTGGAGTATGGAATAGGCCCTCAGAAAACATTTGTTAACAATAGCGATGACACTTGCTTACTAAGCATTAAGGGCCGGATGCTTTGCAGTCATTGATAAATCCATCCTCAGAAAACCCCTCTCAGGCTGTGAGTACCCCCTTCTTAGAGGTGAGAAAACCAAGGCTAAGAGAGGAAGTAATTTATTTAAGGCCTCAGAGCTAGTAAGTGGCAGAGTGGGATGGATGCATCCCCGCTGATGAGGTCTCTGGAGTCCATACTCCTAAGATCCTCTTCCCGAACTCCATGGGGTTGAATTCCACAGCAGAGGACTGTCCTCAGGTGGCTCTGGGCCTCAACCTTCATGAGCTACCCTGGCCTGGGAGGGAAGAAGGCCCCTCCCTCTTCCACCTGGAAGTCTGTGCTGAGTGCCTGGCAGTGAAGACCTCTTCAGAGGAGAGAGGCTGCCTGGGTCCCCCAGTTCCTGGAGTGAACTACCTCAGAGCATCACAGAGGACAGAGAGAAATACCAGATGTTAAGAACAATGTCAGGAATGAAGCTGAGGACATTACAAGGTTTCCCTTCCAGGTTTCCATTCCTGTTCGCCTGGTGGGAGAGGGCCGCACCCCACTCAGGGCTGGAAGATACTCCGCAGGCCTGGGAGGGGCAGACCCCTCAGAGCAAGATCCTGCTGCCAGGGTTATTTCTCCCGACAGCAAAGGAGGAGGCTGAGGGGCCAGGGGAGGAACCTTCGTGAAAGTCACAGGGGCCCAGGGATGGAGCAAGCCCTCACTGCCGGACAAACAGGAGGCTGGTCCCATACAGTGTCCCTCCTACCCTCCCCACACCAGGGTGCTCTGGGAGGCTGGCTCTTCAGTTGGGTTACGCAAGGCCCATTGTTACTGGCCAGCCTGAGAGCATTTGCTGATTCTTCCAGGAGCTGGACGAAGGCTAACAGCCTTAGTTTCCACGAAAAAAAGGCGAGGGTTGAGGGAGAGAGAAAATGGGCCTTGGAGAGGTAGGTTTAGAGGGCACGAGCGTGCCTCAGAGGCAGCACCAGAGCCCTTTAAGGTGGGAGGGAAAATAGATGAAAAGTGGACAGATGGCCCAGCCTAGCCGGGAGGGGGCCCAAGAAAGGAGCGGGCGGTGGTCTGCGTTCCTTGAGAGAACAGACGGATGCCTAGGGACTGCACCAATGTGTCCGGCAGTAAATTGCCACCTTTGCTCAGCTTAGCCCAAGCTGGGTTCTGCAGCCACGCTTCATGCTTGGAACCGTCACCCGCCAGCACTTTGCTCCAGGCCCCTCCAGCCTGGGGTCCTGAGTGCTGGGGACTCCAGATGAGCAACCCTGAGACAACGTAGGGACAGGGACAGAAATGGCTGCATTCAGGGGAGGTTTAGTCCTGCACTGGCCTGCCCACTATAGTTTCTAAGTGCACCGAAGTGTTTATTTCTACCTGAATAGGTTCAGCTTCCGATCGCAGAAACGGAGGGGCTTTCCATTGGTTTCCATGGAAACATTAGGCAGAGCATCTGCTACCCCATCAAACAAAGCTAGGCTGGCAGGACGATTACTGTTTCTACTCAGGAAGATGATCCCATTTGCATTTTACCACCTCCTTCTTGTGTGGTGGAGGCAAAGGGCAGTTCAGTGGGACCAGGGGAGGGGAGTGTTGGCAAAGGCGAGCATTTGGAGAAGAAGCCCTCTGGTTTCCATTTCGAAGCCCCAAGTAGCATCCCTCAGTGAGGTCACAGGAGCCTGGACTCTGGTCCAAGCCAGCCTCAGTGGCAGGGCCACTTGCTAGCTCCCCTCAGCGCAGCCAGCCTGTCGTCCAGGGATCCCTGGGGTACCACGGGGCATGTAGGTACCCCTGGGGTACCAAGGAGCAAGCTCTCAGGTGCAGGAGTAGGTTAGATGTGAGCATGTTCAGTTTCACTTTTACAGAACAGAGGCCCCAGCTTCCCTTCCAGGCTGGGAGGGTGGTGCTGAAAGGACTTGATTCCGGAGTCAGAAAGGAAAGCGCTGGTGCAGGTGTATGTGCGAGAAGTGGTTTTATTCCAGGTGTGTGTTTCATAAAGACAAGGTCCTCGAGGAGAGCTAGTGGCACATGCTTTGGTCAAGAAGAGGAAAAGCAAAACAGAATAGGGCTGAGTCCCACAGAGGACAGCTGACAAGGGCCAAGCCTGGTCTGATCACCAGGGAGGTGCTGGGTAAGGAGGGGCCTCTCTAAGGCTCTCTGAGCAGCAGCCCTCCTACATTCAAGGAAAGCCCCCGCTCCCCATCCCCATCGTCCATGCTGCCCACCAGGGTGGACATGCACTGCGGACGGAGATGGCGGTAGATGAAACATTACAACAGAGGAAGGGAGAAATGTGGTCCCCATGCTGGTGAGCCTGCAGGGTGCACGCTGGGACACAGGGGCACTGCCAGAAGGACACCAGTGAGAGCCAGGATGTGAGCGGGTACCTCTGAGGATCCTCCAGGTGGGGTGCTGTGGACCAGGGACCCTTGGCTCCTGACCCCAAGGGCTTCGTGGAGGGAGCAGGCAACAGCAGTTTAGGCACGCCAGGGAGGGAGATGGGGCATGGTAGCTCAGGTGGGTGGTAGCTCCAATCCAGAGCAGGGGTTCGGACCCTTTGGGGATCAAGGACCTCTGCAGGCAGTGGGGCGAGTCCATGGACCCTCTCTCCAGGAAAATGCATATATGCACACTCATGCGCTGTTTGCAGGGACAATTTCAGGAGATTCCTAGGCCCTCTGGAATCCATAAACTCCCAAGGGGTCTCAGGCTGGTTTTCTTTGGGAGGGGGACCCCCTAGGGGTCTTGGTACCAGCAGTCTTTTGCCCAAGATCACGCTGCCTGAGCCAGGTGGTGGGAGAAGAGAAACATGGGGAATAACAGAAGTGGTTCCAAGACCAGGCCATGGGGGCTGGGAGGAAAGCCCAGTGGCTGTGAGAAGTAACTGGGACATCTCTACATAATCGGGAGCCACCAGCCAGCCTCCCTCCCACTGCACTAGCTGACCCTTGAGGGCTTTCCTCCTGTAGCGGGGAGGGGTGAGGATGAGGCTTAGCCAGGATGACTTACTCCCCAGCGACCGAGGGAATGTCGATGCTCCAAGAAAGGAGGTCCTGTCTTACGGCCACCGGTTCCATAATGCGGTATTTACAGAAGCAACAGCTTTTGAGAAAGTTGTCAAAAACCACGACTGAGGATGGGGCAGCTCAGTGGTGCATGGTGGCCACCTGTCCGTAGGGTGTCCTCATGGTCCAGGCAGGGGGACAGGGCACCTGCAGGTCATTAAGGCCCGAGGGAGAGGTTTTGTCCTGACGCACATGGCTGAACAGAAGTGGGGTCTGTTTAGTAAACTGTGTCCCAAGGCTGCTCCTGAAGGTCACCCTGCAGCCTCTTGCCAAGAAGACCAGAGCATAGGACTAGAGGCACAGCACCCCAGGGCTGGTACAGCATGGGAGGGTTAGGTCTCTGGGAAGAGACCCACTCTTTGGGTGGTGTGCTGCTTTCCCATCCATGTCCTTCTACAAATCACCCATCCTTCCCACACCCAACCCAGCACCTGCCTGGGACAGGCCACCGAGCTTCCTACCCCCTTCTGGTTCTCTGTCCACCCCAAAGGCTGCCCCTCTCCTCCCAGCCTCAGGCTCTCCATCTGCACCACCTGTGTTCTTTCCCCATGCCTGATCCCAAAAGCAGGCCCTGTGACACAGTGGGGACCCTGTGTGGGCTTCTGTCCTTGTTCTCCCCAAACAACAAGGGGAGGGTCCCCAGGAGGCAGAAGGGAGGGGACCAAGGGTGAGGGCACTTGCCAGTCTCTGCCCAGCAGCAGTCCAGCATCCTGGCCTTCTTCTGTCCCGGGGTGAGGGTGGGTAGGCATCCAGGGCATCAGGCATGCCCCCACGACCCACCATACAAGCTTTGGAGAATGGCATCTCACGGCAGGGGTGTTTGCTGATGGTTCCGGCAGAAATGTGAGGAGATGGAAACGGCCCGCTTTACACTCCCCCACCCTAGCCCCCTTCCAGTCCCAAAGTCTCATGCAAAAGGTAGCAGAGGCCCCAGGGCCACCGTCATGTGTGCGGCAGCAGTTGCCACTGCTGGGCTGGGGCGTCGGCCTGGCACTTGCTGGTCAACAGCTGGGCAGGCTTGGCCTCCAGGCAGAGGCCGCTGACTGAATGCTGGATAAAGGAGGCTTTTCTCCTCCATCTCTGCAGGGAGAAGTGGGAAAGGAAGCGAATGAGGAGACTGTGATTAAAAATAATAATGCTCACACCTTCATTGCACATGTGTATAAGTGGCCCTGCATACACCCAGGATGCCCCTGCCTACCCCCATTTAAACAGTCTGTGTGTCCCTTACATAAGAGCTCCACCCAGCACCCCCAGGACACAAGCTCTAGGCCCGTGCCTCCCGATGCACTCCCTTTCTGTAGTTTGGCATGAAGTTACTGTCTAAATCGAATGCAGAGATGCATTTGGCCTGCACAGTGTTAACTTAAAATTTGGCTTAGTCACCACATAAAAAGCTGCATTTCCTGCTTCTGTTCAGACATGGCTCGGTGTTTTTTGTGGCATCAGCTGGTTGGGGCCGAGGGGCTGCTCTCTGCTGTAAATGGACCCTTATCTCAGTTCACCTGAGTCCTGCCTGGGCTTCCCCGCTGGCTTCCTAGAGACACTTGAGTTTGGATTTCTGGACAGGTGAATCTTTGACCCCTTCCGACAAGGGTTCTTCCTGCAGCTCAAAGCTGCGTCCCTCGCCTATCGCTGTGTAGCTGATTACCTACACCACTTAGTGGGAACTGGCTGCCATCTTGGCAGAGAGGAATAGTGAGGCCAGTGGGCTGGTGGGGGTGTTGAGTCCCCTATAACAGTCATGAAGGGGATCCCAGGTCAGTGCCTTTACCTCCTGGTGCCTCCCCTTCCCAGGGTTGGCAAGGGGAAGGAGAGTTGTTCTGAAAGAACATTTTGGAAACACCTGGATAGAGGATGCAGTGTGGTTTGGATGCTTAGTTTATTTTTGGCTTCTTTCCTATTTCCCTCCCATGTATCCACCTCTCCTCTTCCCATATCCACCTTGTCTTCTCTAAGGAGGGGGGAGTGCTCGTGACCATGGGGAAAGAGCCCAGAGGGCTCAGAGGGGTAGGGGTCATGTTTTTTTTTTGGAGCAGCTAGGAGAAGGGAGGTGAGCCACATGCAGCTTCAGGTCCATGGCTGCAGGGGGCCATGGGGTGGGCAGAGAAGGGAGCCAACTTGGGATGTGCATACAGGGTGGAAGATGGTGTGTTAGAGTCTGGATCCCCCTTGGGAACATAGTGCTATGAGGCTTGGGGTTGAGAACCAGCCCCTCTGGTCCATGTGGCCCCAGCACAGGGGGGGTCCCTGGCCTAAAGGTCAGGGGTAGTGGGTGGGACAGGGCCTTTGGTCCCTCTGAAACATACAGCATCCTATTGCCTGTGGTTTTCTAGTCTGACCTCCTGGGAAGGGCTGGCCATGCTCTCTGCAGCTGAGCCTTGCTGGGTCATATTCTTTTATCCCTGTGGCCAGCATGATTTGCACATTCCCTGGCATGAGTAGGCACCCAGTGCAGGTTTGTTTTATGAAGAATGAATGCACAGATGAGTGAATGAATGACCCAATCATTAGCAGGTGCTCCCCCAATCACAGCATTCCCACTTCCTACCGGTACCATTAGGCACAGTCTCAGGGCCTCCCAAATCCCTGGCTATTCAGTTCTAGGCCTGGCCGGAGAAACAGAGTCCCCTCACAGGACCGTCCCATCTTCACAGTTTTGGTTCTTGTACACTCCTTGTGAGGCGGGCAGGGGAGGAAGGCACTCATTTTATAATGAGTACCAAGGTTTAGAGAGGTAGAGGGGGTGACCGAGCTGGGACTTGCTGACTCCATCATACTGGCTCAAATGCACAGGGGACCTCTTAGGTATTTGAACCCCAGGTGACCTTGGACACAGGAAAAAAAGGAACCAGAAAGAAAGGCCAAGGTTGGAGAAGGCACTGGCAGTAGGAGAGACTCTCATCCTGTCCTCCTGGGGGAGGGGGCCCAGCTGCCCAGCGTGCTGTCGGGGGCCTGGCAGAACCTGCAGGAGCAGAATGAGTGGAAACAAGGCTGGGTCAGCACAAAGGGGAAAACGGATGCTTTAGCCCCAAGGAAGTATTTGCACAGTGGCTGCCCTGGGAGCTATTTCCCAGCTCCAGCCTCAACAAGGGGGGAGGCCCTGGCTGGACAGCTCAGTTGATTGGAGTGTCATCCCAATATGCCAAGGTTGTGGGTTCAATTCCCAGTCAGGGCACATACAGGAGGGAACCAATGAATGCATGAATAAGTGGAACAACAAATAGATATTTTTCTCTCTCTCTAAAAATCAATTAAAAAAATAAAAGACAAGGAGAGAGTGGGAATGGGCTTAAGACTTGACACTCAGAGAGTTCCATGTTCCAGGAAGGGGGCCTCAGGACCTGCTCACTGCAGGGTAAGGGGCGAGCAGCCTTGGTGGGGAACAGGACCAGCTGCACCCCTCCAGTCTGAGAGTGCTTCAGAAATGTCTGGTGGGCCCAGCAAGCAGGCCACGGCACATAAATCTCTTACACCCAGCAAGGAGGGGATTGGGCTGCTTTTCCAGGTGGAATAGCAAACTGCCAGTCGTCCCTAAAGAGCTGACCCAGCCAAACAGAACAGGGTGGGAGGAGAACCCTGCAGGCTGAATCAGACAGCCAGGCAGCCAGCCCCTTGCCCCTTGTACTGCCCCACAAGCTGGCAGGAGTCAGACACAGGGACAGCTACCCAGGAGGGGCAGGCAGAGGAAGAGCTGGAACAGACCTCTGGCCTTTGTGTACCAGTTCCCAAGCAGAGGCATGGCCCTCCCAGCCACATAGGGAGTGACAGACGCGGGAGCCAGGCTGACTCTGTCCTTGGCTGCTACGTCCCCTAAGCAAGGAACTTCATCACTAGGACCATCAGCTTCTTCCTCAACAAGTGGGTGGGCCTGACCTCTCTCCCTAGAGACAGGGAGAGAGAGAGTGTTTGACAAATGGAAAAGGCAGTGGTCACACGAGGCTTGCGTGACAGCTTGGAAGTCACTGTATCTGGATTTCAGTTTCCCCAGCCAGCCAACAGTCAAGAAATACTTACTGTCTACTCTGTGCTGGGATAAGACTGTGGGTCCGGTATCACACTTACCTAGGTTTTAATCCCAGTCCCACCCCATCCCAGCTGTGTGATCTAACATATGTCTCTTAAATTTAGGGAGTCTCGGTCTTACGACCTACAAAATGGGGCTAGTACTAGAGCCAGTGTCGCAGGGTTGCTGGGAGGAGTAGATGAGATGACCCATGTTAAAATCCTAGTACGGGCTCTTGGTGAAACTAACACTCATTTTGGCTGTGGTGGTCATCACAGGCTAGGGACAGCGTTGACAAGACAAATAGTTGTTGCCTTCATTCACCTCACAGGTTGGCAGGACAGACATTTAGTGAATATTCACCTGAAGGACTTCCTTATGAGTAAAACCACACACTTGACCTTGATAATGACTTAGGCCTGCACAGCTCCTTCCTTATTCTGGAGGGTTTGAGTCTGTATGTCTCAGCCTGCAGCTCCCCTGCCAGGGGCTGCCATCCCCACTCTGTGTCCTCCTGTGGCTACTGGCCATCCTGAGCCCGGGGACAAGGAGGCTTACCTGCCTGCCTTCTCTTGGGTTGCATGTCTGTAGTGTGACCGGGGACCCAGGGGAGACGGAGGTGGAGGTGGCGGTCAGGCACTTCCCCTGCTGCTGGATGAGATGGTCACTGAACAGCCATGCCTACAGGGCAGGAACCAGAACGGCTGAGTCCGAAAGTACAGCAATGGATGGACAGATGGGTGGATAGGTGATAAGGCAAATATACTGTGTATTTTGGTAAAATTTTCTAATAGGGATGGGTGCATGGGTATTCACTGTACAATTCTTTCAACTGTTCTATATATTTGAAATTTTTCATAATAAAATATTGGGGGAGCTTGGCTGGAGCTGGCTAGAGGGCAATGGAGAATGTACTGAGGGACACTGGGGTGGGGGTGGAAGACAGGACATGGACCAGGGCAGGCAGGAATCCTGTCCGTGACAGGGGCTCCATGACTGACTCCAGTCTTGAGGTAGTGCACTGACACTCATGTTTTGCACATGCATGCACATATAAGAGTCCTGGATGCCCTGCTCCCATCACATCAGCTGACCACAGCAGCATCCCAGGAGAGAGCTGGGCGCTGTTTGGGCAGCATCTCTCCCTCATTAAGCAGAAGTGTGTGGTGCACAGAGGGCAGCTGTGTCACAGGCTGGAAAGGAGATGGGAATGTGACAGGAGCAGACCCAAGGAGCCGGGTGGGAGGGGACAGCCAGCAGGGTCCCTGGGAAAGTGGTTTGTGGGGAGTGTAGGTGGAGAGAGGAGGAGGATGGGCAGAGGAAAGCCCCATACCCCACTCTGAGACCTGAGCAGTTTACCTGGGGTGCTGGGGGGTTCTTGGCAGACCCTCTGCAGATCCCCACTCCAAGCAGGAAGTTACCAGCAGTGTCCTGGCCTTGGGATTCTAAGCAGTTAACTCCCTGCTTAATGATGCCAGGGAGCACTTCCTTCACCGGGACCCTGAGAGGAAAGGTGGGGTCAGACTTGTTTTCTGCGCATCTTGGGTTTACCCACGCTTACCCAGAGGGCAGCTGCAGTCAGTTCCCTGGGCACCAAGGTCTGGGGGGAGGAACACTATGGGGCAGGCGTAGCTAGCAAGGCAGGGGAGAAGAGGGGAAAGGGACCAGGGATTCCTCTGGGAAGACAGGCCTGGGCCCAGTGGGTTCCGAGCAGCTCCAGGAGCTCCAGGGACTAGCCTGGAGGCTGGGTCTGAGAGGACTCCAGTGGGAAGATAGCTTAGGCCAGAAACCCAGGACTCCCCAGTACAGAAAGAGGAGAGTGGCTGGTACCCGAATGTGGGCTCAATGAGCAATCTCAGAACGATGGGAAGGGTCACTTGAAAGAAGCAAATTTAAAATGCACAAACATGAAAATGTGTTCAATCTCACTAACAATTAAAGAAAGACATATTAGAGGGTTAGCACTGTTTACTAAATATGTATATATTATGCATTTACATATTTATTTACATATAAAATATACTTTATATATAAAAGAATATATGTGTTCATGTATGCACACAAATATGTATATTTAGCATCATATCCTATGGCGAAAGCAAAAATTAGCCTAACTTCTCTGGGAGGCAATGTGTTATTATTATTACTAGGTAGCAAAGGCCTTAAAAATGCGCATGCCTTTGACCTCACCATCCCACTTCAGGGAGCTTAATATCCTGTGGCAATAATGATAGATGTGTGCAGAGATTTAGTCTAAAAATATTCATCTCAGAGTTGTTGATAATATGAAAACATTGGAAATTCCTAGACAGCCGACAGGGGGTGGGCGAAGCGCGCTGTGATTCATCTGCAGGAGGAAAGCCCTGTAGCCATCACACATGACTGTGAGAGACTATCCGGTAGTGTGGGAAAGCGTTCAGAACGTGCCGTTAAGTCAAACAGGCATGTCAAAATATCATATTATGAAATCACTTTGTATGCACAGCAAAATGTGCGTGAACACATACACACTGACGGAAGACACAGCGTCTGACCCCATGGGCAACAAACCTAGGGAGGCAGCGGGCCCCAGCAGATGCAGGTTTGTATACTTGGGCTTGGGAGGTTACACGCACTCAGGGATTGTGGATCCACGGCCGGGGGATGGGGAACCAGGCTGGCCATGTGCCTAACCTTCTCTGCCTCCTGCTACCTCGGTCAGCAAGAGAACTTGGGCAGGGGCGGGGGGCATCAGAACACTTCTGGCATTCTTCGATGTAGACATGCCACAGGATCTCAGCCAAACCAGGTCTTCCTTCCTCAGAGCTGGTTAGAAGCCCCCAGAACCCCAGAACCAACCTGTTCTCACAGAGCCTCAAGCAGTAGGGTGGGCCAGCTATTAGGATCCCCTGTTTGGAAGAAAGCTGGTATCATTTGGGCCAACTGATCTCCTTTCTAACCCTTGGCCCTCACCCTGAGAACTGAGGCAGTTCACAAATCAGCGGACTAGTGAGAAGTCATCTGGATATAAATGAGGTGTGTGGCTTCTCTTAACAGCAAC
The DNA here is from genome assembly GCA_004027475.1 of Anoura caudifer. Classification (NCBI taxonomy): domain Eukaryota; kingdom Metazoa; phylum Chordata; class Mammalia; order Chiroptera; family Phyllostomidae; genus Anoura; species Anoura caudifer. The sequence goes on from PVKU01001095.1 coordinate 244,972, forward strand.
AAATCGTGTTTTTTTTTTAACTTTCACACAGTCGCCTTGATTGGTATGGCTCAGTGGGTTGGGCATTGCTGCATGGACCAAAAGGTAGCTGGCTCGATCCCCAGTCAGGCCGAGTCCCTCCCCCTTTCTCTAAAAATAAATACATAAAAATCTTTAAAAATCAATAAATAAACTTCCACACAGTGACAGAACAAATGGAAGTTGACTTATGTTCCTCACTTAACATCGCTGGTTTTATCCACTCTCCTGCCTTGGGATCAAACAATCCAGGTTTCTGACAATTATGACATATTTTCTGGTCCTCAGGAGATGACTTGGGACACTCTGCATGGGGAATGGGGAGGACAGGAAGGGCACATTCTCAGTCTCCCCTCTCCCAACACCTCCCCCAGGCTTTCCAGCTCCTGCCCAAGGCCTAGAGTCTATGGCTCCATACAAATGTTGTGTGAACTTGGACAGAATGTAAGGAGATGAATTCTTCCCTCAGAGATGACACATCAGAATGAAAGCATCCCCTCAGCTGCGGTCACTTGAGGAAGCTGTTCATTTATTATACTCCCATAAATCAGTGTTCTCCCCTTCATGGCTGTCATCCAGGGAGCCTGGGGTTACCCAGGCTGCCAACTTTCCTCTGAGTTCCTGCCATTGCTCGAACTGTCCTGGAATTCCTCAGGAACTGCTCCCAGCATCAGTTCATTTTCGTGACTTGCTTCAGACTTATCGTTCAGTCTTATGTAGTTGAGACCGGGAGTTATGCTCTCCGGACTAGTCTAGTTTATCCCCTGATCTTGGCCACAATGCAACTACTGATGTTTTCCAAAAATCAAATCTGCTCAAAGATACACGAGCTCTAAGGGGTGGAGTGTTCTGGAAAGTCACAGCAGCATCTGTGGGAGAAAACTGGCCACAGTGGGATAGCCTGCTCCCCAGGGTGACAGCCAGAGAAGGAAGAATGCTAATTGCAAAGTTATTACTGAGGCTTATGGACTGTGCAATTTATTCAGTCAAAAATATTTTTTGAGAGTTCATTTTGTGACAGGCACTATCCTGGAAGCTGGAGAAAAAACAGTGAACAAAACAGATGAACAGCTCTACCCTCACAGAGCTTACTCTCAAGTAGGGGGAGATAGCCCCCAAATTAACTGGAAGGATGTATGCTAGACCATAATAAGGGTGGCAGGAAAACAAAACCGGGATGCTGGGGGACAGGGTGGTGTACGAATTCAGCGTTCCGGGAGGTAGCCCTGAGAAGGGCACATTTGAGAAAGACCTGAAGGAGGTGAGGAAATGAGCCATGTGCATGCAGCCAGGACACTCAAAAGGATTTCAAAAGAAGGAAGAATCCTTTCCAGCCCTCCCAGCCATCTAGCCAGTTTTAGACACACACACACACACACACACACACACACACACACACACACACACTTGCACACATCGCCACCTGCAGGTTACTTCTGCATTTGCTACAGCAAATGTCCCCATGCTCTTCCACAGCCTTTACAATGACAATGTTAATGGGCACAGAACGTTTGTTTAGATCGGTGCATCATGATTCATGAAACCCAGCCCCCATTGTTGGTGGTTTCTTGATTTTCTCTGAACAGCCGAGCCAACAGTGAAGATCTACTTGTTTGTCAACAGTTCCTTGTTTCAGTTGCTTCATTTCCTTAGAATAAACTCCCAGAAGGGAGAGAACAGAGTCAAAGGGGATGATGACTTCTGTGGCTGTTGCTACAAAGTGCAGTGTTGTTTTCCTAAGGGGACAATGTCTATTTCTGGCACGAAGACCGCAAGTCTGTTAAAAATTTGGTTCCTACCACAGATCATGCTTAACTCCTAGTAACGTCCTCCCGCTCTCCTCAAAGCCTTCACAAGAAGATAAACACTGACAGCTGGGAAGAACCAGGCTTCCTGGGATGGAGAGATCCTGGGGTAAGGGGTCCCCCAGGCTGCCAGCCCCCTCCCAGGCCAGATGCATGGGCTGAGGGCTGCACTCACGTGAGCTCTGGGTAGACGTTTTCCAAGTACCAGCGGAAGGACTTGCAGTTCATCTTCTTCCTCTGCTCGATCCTTGTGGCCACACTGAAAGAGGAGGCCTGGTTCAGGCTCTGGCCAGTGGGTTTGGGAGGAAGCCCCAGAGAGGACGGACAGAGGCCCAACCTGAGCAGGTCAGAACCAGGAGGCTGGGTCCCAGCCTGCCCTCCTGGAGTCATTCTCAGACCTGCAAGTTCACCCAGGTCTTCTGGCCATTCCTCTCCTCAAGTTCCTGCTCACCTTTCAGGATCAGCCCAGCCTGCAGGGGGCCCTGTTTCACTCTCCCCACCCCTGGAGCCCTCAGCTAGCATCACACAAACCCTCAGTTAGCATAGGTCCTTATTTCCACAGAGAACAGAGCCTTAATGAACTCAAGTTTTCCTTTTGTGCACTGTGGTTTAGCAGATGGAGTCTAACAACAAGCGGAACAGGCTTTAAGGTCTTTCAGGAATTCTAGCTAATCAGAGCCTCTGCTGTGTCAGCGGACACTGCAGTTTGGTCTCCTCACCTGACTCAGCTGCACTGACCGTAATGGCCACTGACAGGTGCCCTCACCTCCTCTCTGAGCCTCAGTTTCTCCTCCAGTAAACTGAAGACATAACTACCTACCTCAGAAGGTTTTTGTGAGACTCAAATAAATTAAGGGACATAAGTGCCCAGCAAATTTTAGCTCCCCACTGAAAGAAATAGTCAGTGTTAAAATTCTTTCTGTTAAAGGGATAAATGTAAGTAAATAGAGGGAGGAAGATTCACTGATGATCACTAATGATGGTTTTAAACTTTCCTGACCACAACCTTGAACGAGAGATAAATACAGCTTACATTGTGGCCAAGTTTACCCAGGTACACACTTAGGTAGACACACATACACATATAACTAAAACAAGAGTTTCGCAAAAATAATATTACCCTTCACAGCAATCAACTGCTGTTTTCTATTCTGTTCTGTACTAATCGCTAGTGTTCTCATTCCCCATCATTTTTTTAAAAAATGCTGATCACAACCCACTAAATTGACTTTGCAACCAACCTGAATTTTGGAAATGCTTAACTACACTGTAGTCATAACAGTGAGAGGTAGGAAAATAGTCTAACAGCACACAGATTGGGAACAACTGGGGGTGGAGGCAAGACCCTAAGTGTTTTCTGCAGACAGTTCCTCTCTAAGTCCTCCCACAGAGGTCCCTTTCCCTGCAGACAGCTTGTAAGCAGAAACTCTTTTTCATAAATGAGCCCTCTCTGGTTATTTCTCCCCATGGGGTTGCACCCCCTTCAGGGACTAGTGTCTGTCTCTGCACTGCACACAGAATGGGCCCCAAGAGCCCAGCAGGTGGGGCTCAGTTACTAAGGAGACCGTGAGCGTGTGCAAGCCCATTTCATATTCTAGCTAAGGCTGTGCTAAGTGGGTGGAGGGAGGCAAAGAGGGCTGGGGGAGGGGCCCACCTGCCGAAGGCCTTCCCGATGGCTGAGGGACGGGCTTCGTAGTAATATTGCTTATATTCGTCCATCCAAACCTCTGCAGTGCGCTTGGTATTCCTAAAAGGAGAGGAAGGAGCAAAAGGAAGTCACCAAGGCAGCAAGAGAGGTAGGGGTAGGATTAAGATCAGCTCTGTGCATTGATGAGAACACGGAGTGCTGGCCATCTCAGGAGCGTATGCAAAACAAGACTGATTGGGGTGGCATACATGAGTACAATCTTTTTGGAGAACAATCTATCAATATCCATCAACTCTGTAAGTATGTATGCCCTCTGACGTTCTACTTCCAGGAGTCCGTTCTACCGACAGACCTGCATGTAGGCAATAAGGACATGTACAAGAATATTTGCTTAATGAAGCACTGGCAACAGCCTACATGCCCATCAGTGGAGGATAACGAACTACTTCCACACGATGGAGTACTGGGCAACCTTGAACAGCAATGCCATGGTTAACATGCACTGCCAGGGAAGGACATCTATAATTTAGTGCTGAGTGGCAGAAAAGTGTGCTGCAGAAAACAGAGCAGGGTCCCACTTATATAAAAACACAAACACAAGTCCCTGGGGTGTATGTGCATCTCTCTCCCTCTCTCTCCCCGTAAACTGTGTATATGAAAATGCATATATTAAAAGGCCTATGGCTGGGGACGTGGATGGACAGACACTGGCCAAGTCAGAGTCACCCATGCCAAGTGAGTGGAGGGTAGCTCCCGGTCATCTGGCCAGTTTTCCAAGACGCTCAAGGACAAAGATAGTAAAGGCAAGAGAAACCTGGTGGCAACACCCCCACCTCCATCCTTCTACTGCTGAAAGTGCCCGGAATCCTGAATGGACGACCTGGCAGGGGCCAACAGGGACACTGAGGCCAAGAGGTAGGTGGCTGCCCACAGTCAGTTGACAGGGCTGAGTCTAGAACCCTGGTGTCCTGGTTCCAAGTTCAGGGCTCTTGATTCTGTGACCTACCTAATGTAGGTGAGGGCGTTGCCCTCAGGGAAGTTGTAGGGATGCCGCTTCCGGAAGACGTGGCCCACCCGGCTGCAGGGCACGATTTCCAAGCTCCCACCGCACATCCAGACCCTGAAGGAGAGCTCTGTGGGAGACAGCAGCCGTCAGGGGGAGGAAGAGCCCCTTGGTAAGTCCCACTGAGTGAAGAAGGGAAGGGGCTGGCTTCCCTTCCCTTCAGTGTCTCATTGGAGGCACATGCGGGGGTTGGAGCTCCCGGGCCTGTTTGCATGGGTGCACCCACTCCTGACAGTTTGCATGTGCTCTGACTGCTCACACACACACCCCCACACACTCTCCACACTAACGCCTTCCACACAAACACTACCCACGCACACACACCATAAACACACACCCTCTACACAAACACCTTCCACACACACCACCAACACACACACACCACAGACATATACCCTCCACACACCCTCTACACAAATGCCTTCCACACACACCACCTCCACACACACCACACACACACCCTCTACACATTCCGCACACAAACACCCTTTATACACACCACCAACACACACACTCTGAGCTCTGGAAGAGCAGTGGGGAAAGCTTTGAAGGAACACCAAGACCACAAGTAGAAGGAAAATGGAATCAAATGGCAGCATCATTTCCCGCCTTTTCCAGAAAGTCCCGTCCAGGCATGAACTAAGGAAGAACACATCTGCTCAGCAGCCTGTGCTGGGCACCTGAGAGGCTGGAAAAGCAGCCACCAGCCAAGCCATGGATGCTGCAGCTGGCCGGCCCTGACCTCCCTCTTGACCAGGGGTTCCCATTTACAAGCTGCTGCCAGCCCTCTCAGACCAGCCTTCCTTCTGATGTGGGCAGTGAAGCTGAACAAGCTTTTGCAGATGACTGTGGTCCTCAGCAGTGCTGGAAATGAAAGAAGTGGCCATTCCGCCTTCCAGAATGGAAGGGACATCACAAGTCACCCAGTGCATCCTCCACTCAGCAACTGTCACTTTGCAAGACCCACCCTGGCAATCAGCAGAACCTCACATAATCTCTTCAGGTTTCCTACTTTCTTTCATATTAGCTCTATATTTGGATGCCCTGTAACTTTGAAAAACCTCCTTCCTGTCCCAGAAAACCCATAACCATAACACTTTTTTTTTTAAAGATTCCATCCATTCACTCTTAGAGAGAGGGGAAGAGAAGGAGAAAGAGAAAGAGAAGAGAAATATCAACGTGTGGTTGCCTCTCGCATACCTCATACTGGGGACCTGGCCCACAACCCAGGCTTGTGCCCTGACTGGGAATCAAACCAGCGACCCTTTGATTCCAGCCCGAGCTCAATCCACTGAGCCACACCAGTCAGGCACATAACATTTTAAAAAATGTTTTTTTAAAGCAAGAACATCCTGTCATGAGTTCTTTCAGTCCCTTGGTCTCTCTTCCCACTCTCCAATTGTCTATAAGGACATTCCTGGTCCCTGGCCAGGCCTGAGGGCCTTCACCTGGTGCAGTGGGACTGAGCCTCCCAGTGGCCAGCAGAGTGGGGAGTCAAGGCAGCAGGACCAACGCCTGCCTTCTGGCCTGCCTGTGTGCACCAGGGGACTTCCAGGTGTGGTCCAGCGGCCAGGACTGACGTTTGGCATGTCTGGACCCACACACGGAGCTGGCTGCGTTACTGGGCTTCCCTAGGTCTGACTACAAATGGGCAAGCCTCTGTCCCTTTTCCAAGCCAGAGCTCTACAACTGGCTCAGCAACAGAGATTTGAAACTGGGGGCAGACCTGGGGACAGAGATCTGTACTTCTACCTGAGTAGCTTTCTGATGTTAGTTGTCACTTTATCCCACTCAGCCCATACTGCCCATACTATTATCAAGTGTTGTCATTATTAGCAACAATACCATTAACAATAGCAGCAACCATCATTCATTTACTGAGCACTTCCTATGTGCCATCCTCCTTATAGCTGTTGTCTAAATGTGAAGTCAGTACTATCATCCCCACATATATATTTTTGAAGCATAGATAGTTTTATTTCACCCATTAATTTAATGACAGACAAGATGTGACAGGTAGGGTCAATAAAACCAAAAACAAAATCCCAAAGTCAAAAATAGTAGGTCCTCAGTTTGACACCCACTCCATGTTAAACATGCGCTTTTCTTATTTTTTAATTAAATTTATTGGGGTGACATAGTTAATAAGATCAAACAGATTTCAAGAGTGCATTTCTATAATACATGATCTATATACATTGCATTGTGTGTATGATCCTATTTTTTAGCAAGAACTGTGGAAATCAAAGATGTTAAATAACCTTTTCAAGGTCACCCAAATAGTTGCAGAATTGCAACATGAAGTTCACACTTTGTCCAGTAAGCTGCACTGTATGACCGGATTTTTTAGTTAATTCAGAATTTACTGAGTCCTTATTTATTGTATGTCACATGCTGTTCTAGAATCCCTTACATGCTGGTGGGGTGAGACAATATCTCAGTAAAATAAGAAACAAAAATACAAATAGATAAGAAAATGAGTAGAATACAGGGTTCAGCAGAAGTAACGCCTGCTTGAGTGTAGTTGGTAGGGTAGCAATATGGGTGTTAAGGTTTTAATATGGGTGTAATAATTTATGGTTTCAATGTGAACATTTCACCGAAAGTGTCCTATGGAGTGCTTGAGTGTGATATTGTTATGTTACAGAATTACATGCTTATGATTTTGTAACAAAAAAAATTGTAATAAAACAGGGGCGCTATTTGTGCCAGACCCTGTCTGCAGTCTATCAGATAATAGTAAGCACAGTGGAGAAAAATGAGGCCAGTAGGGCACAAAAGAGGGTGAGTGGAATTGGGGTGGAGGGCTGCAATTTTAACTAGGCTGATGAGGGAAGTTGTCCCTGAAAGGGGACATTTGAGCTAAAAGAGGCAAGGAATTGAGTCACATGGCTCTCAGGGGAAGAGCATTCTGGCATAATGCTCTTCATTATGGAATAAGTAAGGGCAAAGACCTAGAGGCAAGAGCAAGGCTGGCAAGTTCAAGGCTCAGCAAGGAGGTCAGGCAGCCAGAGCGGAATGTGGAGTGCGGTAGCTCAGAGCTGATGGTGCGTGTCTGAGGGGGAGGGGCGGGCTTCGGGGCTTTGGGTTTTGCTCTGAGTGACGCAGGAGCCCTGGCAGGGTCTTGAGCAGTGGAGTGACATGACCTGACTGGGTTTGGAAAAGATCCCGACTGTGACTCCCAAGGTTTTCATGTGCACCACCCCCACTCAAGGTGGCCTCTGGCTCCCAAGTTTGGGTGGTGGGGAGGGGGAGGCAGGGAAAGGAATGAGTCTCAGTTGGCACATCTCCCTTCCTCTATCTCCCTTCCTTTGGCAAAGAAACAAAATGAAAGGCCAAACCCACCAATGGCAGGAGTACCCCAGCTCAAAACTGTGGCTAGCCTAGACAGGTCTTTGAATTTCTTCTGAGAAACAAACCCTCTCCAGAACCCTCCTCAGTTCGCCTTTCAGTTCCCCCAACCACCAAGCCAGAGGAGTGTGAAGTCAGCTATCTGATCATTCACTTGTTTCCCTGTCAGTCCCCAGCCTGGGGGAAAAAAAAAAGAAAAGAAAAGAAAGGAAGGAAGAAAAGGCCTCTGGATGCAAGAGAGACCTTTAATTTCTCAGTCTCCTAAGTCTTCACAGGAAACTGGCTTTCCCAAAACTCCCCTCAGACGGAGGCTGAGGATGTCACTAGGCCTAAACACATGAACCGACGTCAGAATGCAAGGGTCACTGCACCCCCGTTCCCAGATTTACTCTTCCAGATGCCTGTCTCGAAAGTGTTCCAAGAATAAGTCACAAGGGGAGAAAACCCTATGCCTGTCTCCACTCCAGCCGGTTTGGGGGAGGGGTCAGGGCTGTTTGAAGCCCCACTGCTCATATGCCTCCTGATTAGGGAGAGACAAGAAGGGCCTGCTCCTCATGTCTCAGAAACCCAGGGTTTCACTTACATCACACCTCACAACACCTGAGCGGCTCTGGTCAAGGCACCCCACACACTCATTAGATGCGGAGTTTCCTGACTAGAATCTGGAAGGCAGCATCCACCTCAGTTTTCCCACCTGTCAAATGGGTGAGATACCACCAGCCCTATTTACTTCTAAAGAAGCTCGGGAAGAAAAAGGGTGCCGTGGGAAAGAGCTCTGCAGAGGACCAATCCACTGTCAGAACAAGAATATGCCTCTCTGTATTTACAGGCCTCCAAGCACCTGCCCGCTTCTGGGGGCCTACAGGATGCCCTGGCATCCTTCCCACCCCACTCCTTGTCTATGAGCCTTTCTGGGTAGGCTGTATCACTGGGCTTCCTACCTGCGGGGCACAGGTTCAGACAGTAGAGGCACCAGTGGGAGATCAGAGAGAAGAGAATCAGGGGGCTGTGCCCCACCCCCACACCCTCCATCTAGGAGCCATGGGCTGGCCACCGGAGCCCCAAGGCCGCTCCCTCCCCATCTTTCAGACCTAGGGGTAGTGACGCCTCCCAGCAGTCACCATCCTCATCCAACACAATGCTGTTCCTCTGGCTCCCTCTATCTTGCCCACTCTGTGTAAACAGTCCCTTTTATAACCGCCTTTAAACTACCCACGTCAGATGTTCCACCTGTATCTGGCCTTTATTTAACCTGAACCTTGCCTCAACCCTGGGAATTCACTGGCTCTTCCCTTTCCTTCTGGCGTCAGAGGGTTCCGACAGCCTCAGAAGTCATGATAATGGCCATGGGCACGGTGCCATGCATTTTAACTCATTGTCTCACTTAGTACTCATAACAGCCTCTTATGGAAACTGAGGCTTAGGGAGGCTCTAACTTGCCCAGGGCCGAAGAGCGTAGGTGATAGGATCTCCATGCAGTAACCCAGTAACTAGCAACCCCAGGGTACTGGTTAAATGTAAGCGATGGGATCAGAGGGCCAGGATTTATACGAGGCCCTCTGACCCCATCTCTTACATTTGACCAGTACCCTCTACTGAACACACTCCTAGACCTGGTAGGGAAGCAACCAGGTGTTTAAGTTGTGGTCCACGATATAGCCTGTATGTTCTCCCACATATATGTGTAGCGCTGTGGCCACAGGCTCCCCCTAACCACCTAATTCTGTTTGTTTACTAGCTGTGTGGCTCTGGACAAACCACCTAACCTCTCTGTGCCACAGTTTCTTTATCAGCAAAATGGAGATAATAGTACTTACTTCAGGGGATCATTGTGAGGATTAAATCCTTAGAACAGGGCTTTACACACAGAAAGTGCTCGATCAGAGTTACCCATTATTGACATTATTGTTGTTGCTATTATTATATTTCCCAACTTACCAAAATTCTCTCCCCCCCAGATGTCCATTTGGGCATCATACTTCCCCAAGTGGTTGAACCAGGACTTGTCGATCACAAAGATTCCTCCAGCTATGACTGGCGTCCTGGGAGCAAGGAGAGGAGAAAGGCAACATGTGAGCTTACGAAGCTGGAAGTCCCTCTACATGGCCCCAGCACCCCAGCCCATTTGCTCCAGAACACCTGCCTGCAGAGTCACTGGGGCTGGGTGTCTGGCCAGGCCCCTGGCCTCTGTGCTCTCTGTCCCTGGGGCCCGAATAGTGTCACCACTTAGACTGGACAACCTCAGGATCCCCGATGACTGAAATGGCCCCCAGCAGCCTCTCAGGCCCCAGACCCGGGGAAAGAATGGGTCTCTCTGGAGCTCACAGCAGCCCTGACCTTATGGGCTTGGTGGGGTCCGTCCGGGCAATCTTCTGCTCGAGAGGGATCTGCTCCCACTTGAAATGCAGGCTCCAGTCGAATCCTAAGGGACAGAACAGGGTAAGAAGTGGGCTCAGGGCAGAGCCCACTGGGTCTCCCTTGATCTGAGCCCTGTTCACAAGGGGCCCTGGGCAATTCGTGCAGTCATCCTTTCACCAGAGTGAGACAGGTCTCTGCCCTCATGGAGTTTCTTTCGGTCTACTGGGTGAGGCAGAGACTGCAAGATGGATCAGTGGAGGGGTAATATGTCATTCAGGGGCAAAACGTGCTTAGAAAAGAAAATGAAGGAGAGATACCTATGCTATTCTCGTCAGGGCAGTCAGAAGTTGCTCCCTGATGACGTGACATATGAACAGAGACCTGAACGAAGGACTGATCCGTGTGGATATCTGGGAAAAGGGAATTCCAGGCAGGGGGACAGAAGTGGAGAGGCCCTGAGGTGACTTCCCAGAGGAGAAATACCTGGCTCCCCTCAGAATCCCTCTCAACCTCAAGATCTAATGAATGGTTAGCTGCACTTATGAAAAATCTGGACCTCAAATACAAAATCCATCCTGCCTGCTAGCTCCCAGCCTTAGATTTTCCAGAGCAGCCCATCCAGTAGAACTTCCTGCCGTGATGGGCATTTCTATATCTGCACTGTGCAATGTAGCAGACGCCAGCCACATGCGCCTACTGAGCACTCGAAGGTGGCTAGTGCAACTGAGGAACTGGATTTTAAATTTCATTTAATTTTAATTAATATAAATTTAAATAGCCAAATGTGGCTTTTGTCCACTGTATTGGACAGTACAGCCTCAAAGTCTAGACCAGAGCTGCCCAAAAGAAACTTACTACAAGCCAGAAATGCAAGCCACATAGGTAATTAAAATCTTTCTAGTAGCCATACCAAAAAGTAGCAGGAACACCTACAATTAATTTAAGTAACACATTTTAAACAAGACATATCCAAATGATTATCATTTCAATTTGTAATCAATATAAAAAATTACTAACGAGATATCTCATATTCTTCCACACTGAATCTCCAGAACCTGGTGCGTGTTTTACACTACAGTACACCTCAATTCAGACCAGTCATATTTCAGGAGTATAATAGCCCAACATGGCTATGGCTGCCACATCAGCAGCACAGGTTCAGACCACTTCTTGGGGATCCCCGTTAGGAATTCACACAAGGTTTAGGGTACCTGGCTCTACCCCCAAAACAGGTGTCATATCACACCCTTCTGCCAGAACTTGGCCTTGGTCCCTGGGCTGGCCCCATTTGGGGAGGGTGTGTTGATGTTTGGGGAGAGGGAAAGACCAGTTTGGCTCTGCCACTGATTGTGCCAGGAGCCTGCGGCTGCCGGCTCTGGCCCTTGGCCCCCAGCCCCAGGGCTCTACCCAATCCCTTTCCATTTTCTGGAGGTAATGGTGTTGTGAGACCCTCTGGCACAGCTGGGAAGAAGAGCCCCAAGCCAGGGCTGTTGCCTGCCCTCACCTGCCTCCTTTCTGGTCTAGAGCCCCTCCCACGGTAGCAGGACCCACCTCCACGAAGATCAGCAGATGCAGCAAGGTAAGCAAAATTATCCAGACTGATGACATCGATGATGGGGCTCACCACACGGGTGTGGTCCTAGGAAAGAAAAATTCCAGATGGTGTGAGGCCAGGGACTCAGAAAGAAGGGCCCGCTGCCTGCTCTGGGGGGAAGGTCTCCCCGAGGCACAAGGCCATACACCCAGCTTTTCCTGCAGGGCCGTTCAGGCTCCTGGGAGCTGTCCTGTATCATCACATCCAAGTTCCCGGAAGGTCCCACCTGGGTCCCACGGGTGCAATGCTCTCCCAGCCTCTTCCTCTCACATCATATTGAGCCCTGCTGGAATCTCACCTCCTCAGCGAAGCTTTCCCTGATTGCTTTAGGCTGAGGATTTCTTCCTCTTTTAAGATGCTCTCATAATTACATACAATCTAGTCAATTCCTGGGACAGTGAATTACATGCTGCCTTCTGTTGCTGGCTTGATCTGTTCTATTCACTGTCGTCCACCTTTGTACATGTTTGGGTTGGGTCTTCCTACCTGGGCCACCAGTATCTTGAGGGCAGGGACCCTGTGTTCCCTTGTGTAACCTGGGGGTCACTTCTTTCATGCCACAGCCACTGCAAAGTTAGGCTCACTAGTCCCTTCATCACCTCCAGGACACAAATCCACCTCTAAAACATTGGTGGATAATGTCAATTTTACCAAAGTATTTTTATTGAGGGGTAGTGGTGGTGGTGAATTATGTCATATACCGCACATGATAATTGGCCTCTATCAGCCCTCTATAGAGGGACATGGGACAGAGCCTCTTCTTTCTCTCCTCTCCCCACACTCTACATGGACCCTTAAAGTCCTCTTCTCTGCCACTTGGAATCTAGCTCTGCCCCTGGGTTCACACCCCGTCTCAGGATGACACAGCCTGGGAGGTACGGGATCAGGGGAGACCACCATGGCTTCTCTGTGGGGGCCTCGCCTTGTCCTTGGGGGACTGTTTTGTATTGAGATATGATTCACATTTTTATAGCGATTTTATTAGGTATAACTGATGTACCATTAAATTCACCATTTTAAAGTGTGCAATTCGGTGGGTTTTATTACAGTCACAAGGCTGTACAGCCACCATCTAATTCCAGAACATTTTCATCACCCAGGAAGAAACCCTGCACCCATTAGCAGTTGCTCTCCCTTACCCCCGCCCCTCAACCCCTGGCAACTGCTAACCTACTTTCTGTTTCTATGGATTTGCTTATTCTGGACATTTCATATAAATGGAGTCATTTAATACACATTCTTTAGTGGCCAGCTTCTTTTGCCTAGAATAAGTTCAATGTTCACCCATGTTGTAGTATGTATTGGAACTTCATTCTTTTCTGAACACTTGTATGTAAGTTTTCGTGTGGAGTATGTTTTCATTTCTCTTAGGATACGCCCCGCAGTGGTAGTGCTGGGTCAGAGGCTAACTCTGTGATTAAACTTTTGAGGACCTGCCAGACTGGCTCCCAAAGGGCTGCACCATTTGACATTCCCACCAGCCGTGTGTGAAGGCTCCTCCTTGTCCCCATCCTCGCCAGTGCTCCTACTGTCCGCCTTTTTGATTACAGCCATCCTATTAGGCGTCTCATCAGGGTCTGGACTTGCATTTCCCTACTGACTTAAAAAACTGAGCAGCTTTTCATGTGCTTGTTGGCCACAGTGTGTCTTCCTTGAAGACACGCCCATTCAAATCCTGTGCTCATTTTTAAATTGGGATATTTGTCTCTCTATAGTAAGTTGTAACCATTTCATCCTTTCCTCCATCTGTCCCAATCCTCCCCCTTCTGGAGAACAGCAGGCACATGGTCGGGCCTCTGCCCTCATCTCTCCCCTGTCCTCAGCTCTCCTGGGGAACACTGTCCTCACCTCCCTCCTTCCTGGGCTTCCCAGCCTGGGCCAAACCACCCCACCCCACTCCAGCCCAGAGCCAGCCCAGGACCCTGCCTCTCCCAGGAGGAAAACAACCCATTCGTAGTAGTAGCTTTATAGCTCACCCAGGCTTTCATCCAATTTAATTCTCACAGCAACCTGGTGGGACAAATATAATTATCTCCATTTTCAGAAAAGAAGGCTCTGTGAGGTGAAGTCACTGAGGTGGTAGCAGACCACTGAGGCTCCTACTCTGCCTACCCAACTTCAAAGACAGTTTCTAGGCCCTCATGCCAAGAACATGGCAGGCACATCTGGAGAGAACGGAGCTCCCCAGAGACACACAGACTCACCTCCTTCACCCGCTGCAGCATGGGCTGCAGCCACTCAGTGTTCACTTCACAGTGGCTGTCCAGAAAGGTGAGCACGGCTGCTGAGGCCACATCTGCCCCTCGAACTCGGGACCGGATCAGCCCTGCAGGGGACGTGGACGGGTTGGTGCAGAGCCGATTTGCTGCCCAGCCATCCCCACAAAGTCTCCGGGCTCTCCGCCCCTTCTGGAGCTGAGGTTTCCTCTGAGTTCCTGTGACTGAACTCTACTTTGTATTTGTTTATTTCCTCCCTCTCTTTCTTTCTCTTGTCCATCCATCAACCGTCATTACTCCAAGATCAATCTCAGAATGCCCTCCATGTGCCAGACCCTGCTCTGGGCTCTGAGAACACACTGGTGAACAGTCAGAGTTCAGTGAATGGAAATTGCCAATAAAGTGTGGTTTAATACCAAAGGAGAACCAGAAACCAAAAGCCTTTCCCCCGACCCCGGGGGAACCTCAGGGCGGTCCCTGGCGGCTGCACCAACATGGGTGACATGGAGAGAATCTTCTGGACCAGGACAGGCTGGAGTTAGCACGCCAGCCCCTATGCTCACCCTAAGCATGTTATTTAACCTCTCTGAGCCTCAGATTTTTACCTTGAGAGTCAGAGAGAGAACAATCCCTGCCTGTCAGGGAGCGTGCCTGGCGCCCAGGAGGTCTGCATGGGCTGGATTCTCTACTTCCACCCCTTCCCCCCCAGACTCACCCCCGGTACACCGACAGCCAAAAATGCCCTTGCTTTTGGCGGCTCCCTGGTCAGGGTTGGGAAATTACCTGGTTAAGAGAGAGGAAGCCCAGCTGGCCCTGCCCCTAACAGAGTGGCCACTGGCGCCCTGTAAGCTGTGGGGGCAGAAGGGCCTCACTTGAAGAATTCAAAATACAAGTTACTTCTTGGAGAGATTTCCCTGGTCACCTCCCTGCCCGGCACCCTGCCTCTATCCAACTATTCATCCATCTCTCCACAAGTCCATCTGTCCCATCTTTTCACTCAATAGGTAGCTATAAAACACCTAATTTAAACCTCCTTAAACTCACCGCATAAATGTGCATCTGCAGGCAACAGCCCAGGGAAGAGCATGTTCCCAGGCCTAAAGGTCCCTGCAACCCTGCACGGTAAGTCTTCACTCAATGCCATGGGTAGCTTCTGGGACTTGAAGTGAAATGACATACAACAAAGCCAGTTTTTACCGTAGGCTAATTAATAGAAGCAAGAATTAAGTTCCTACAGCATCTCATCAATGTTATAATGAAACCACATTATTTGAGGACCTGCCATACTTAGAGATTTCTTTCTGGCCTTTTCCATTCCAGTAAGAAGGTCCCCTTAGCCTGGCTGGTCGTTATTAAATCCGTCCATCACATACATCTCTCTCTCTCTCTCTCTCACATACACACACACACACACACACACACACACACACACCCCCTTTCAGTGGCTCCCTACTATCTACCTTATCAAGTCTAAATGTCTTTTTCTGGCTTAAGGTCCTCTGTCATCTACCTCCATTCCCCCTGCTGACCAGGCCCTGATTCTCCAGGGAAAGGAGACTAAAAAGGAGGTAGGGAGGATGGGCTCTGGGGTGAGCCCCCTCCCCTGGTTGAAATCTTGGCTCCTTTCCTTATCCTCACCCTGGGAAATTTCTGAACCCCTTAAACCCAAGTCTCCTTATCTATTATGAGGACTGAGTGTGAGAAAGCTAAAAGAGTGAATGCCGGCTATACAAGATGCACGCTTGGGAGGAGGGCTGCGAGCAGTCCCTGCGTACCCACGCCTGACCAGAGCCTCTTCGTGCAGAGTCCCTGAGCCTGGAATGCCCTCCCCACTCCGCTGTCTCACAGCCCCCCGCCACCCGCACCAGTGAAGGCCCACTCCCTGATCACTCCGCTCTCCTCCAGCACCCTCTCCTCCGATCTCCATTCCTCCACATAATTAAAACCTACCTGTTGCTGTGATGGATTCTGACACCCTGACTACCTCATAGCTCTCCAAGGGCAGGGGCCACATTTTACACTTCTTTCGTGTCTCCTAGAGTATGGAGCACAATCCTGCGCTGTCATCGATGCCCCAAACACCTCTTAGGTGGAAGTGGTCACATCTGCTTTATACTGCCCTTTGATGGTCCCAAAGCATTTCCATACTGCCTTATCTCATTTCATGTTTACAATAACTGTGCAAGGCAAATAAGGACTATTATTATCCTCATTTCCCAGCACAGCAACTTGCCTACAGTCATGCTGGGGTAGGGGCTGACCTGGGATAACAGGAGGGTCTTTCTACAGACTTCGATTCTTGCTGCAGGAACGCAGCAGGTGTGTATGACATGGCACCAAAAGGGCGTGGGGAAGTGTGGAGGTTTAGGCCCAAAAGGGTCTGTGGTGGCACCCCAGGTCTTAGAACTTACCTTCCCGCCGGTCATTGCGCAGGCACTTGACCTTGGGGATCCTGGTCAGGAGCAGACAGTCTTCAGCTGAGGATGGAAAGAAGGAAACTCATTCAGATATGGGCATCAGACCACAAGAGGTTTGGCCACCACTAGAACTGCCCAGGAGCTGGCCCATACCAGGCCCAGGACAAGTGCTGGGGATGGGGAGCCATGGAGGAGCATGTCACCTCTAGTGGCCAAAGGATTGCCCTGGGTCCCCCCACACCCAGGCCAGACTAAGGACTGCCTGTACTTATGGCATTACCCCCAGGCGTGCCAGAGAGCACCAGTGCATCACCAGTCTAACATCCGTGGAGCTAGATTGAAGGGACAATCTTCTCCCCATGACAGCTGTAATAAGAAAGCATGCTGCTGATGTTGTTTCAAATTTTTAAAAATGTCATCTCATTGGTATCCCATCAAAGAAACATCACTCTTTCTCCTCTTGGCACCAAAAAGCAGCACCAGGAAGGGCAGCTAGAAAAGACTGAAGATGCCAGTCGGGGGCCGAGGCCAGCCTGTGATGATGGCCAAGACAACCTGGAGAACGCTTGCCTCAGCATCCTGGGGAGATGGGGGTTGGGGGGGACCAACAAAAAATGGGCAGACTTACGATCTGAGCTGAAGTCATCCACCAGAATGATCTCCTGGATCAGGTTGGCTGGAGTTCGGTTCAGGACACTGGAGCAATGAAGGGGACAGAGAAGCCCAGATTTAGTGACCACCTTCTGTTTACCCCTCCCTGCTGTGGAGCTCCCCCACTACCCTGCTCGGGGGCTGGCATGCTAGCCATGGGCAGCTGCTTGCAAACCTTTGGGCCCTGATCCATGGCTGAGGAGCACTGTGTTCCTCAGGCTCTTCCAGGGACCTAGCTGACCCTGTTGCCTAAAAGGCTGGCCAGGCCCACTTGGGCTTCATGAGTCAGGAGGGGTGTTCTCAGGAAGACCCCTGACTCTTTATCTCCCACCATCCCTCATCTTCCTCTATTCCCTGGAAAAGGAAACTTGAGCCTCTTTAATCCCTGGAACACCACCGGGCATGCCTTTCTGAATCCTATTCTCATGTAAGTTCATCAAAGAAACAGGGAGAGTAGGAGTTAAACTTAACCACAGGGCTGAGCTTAGGAGGACAGAAGTGGCACCTCCATCTGAATCACTGACAGGCGCCTACTAAGCTGCCATCGTCCTCCTGAGGCCTCACGTCCATCCAGCCTCTCTCGGTTCCTGACCCCTGCATTTCTGCCCTCTTCCTAGGGACGTGGCCTTGTGTTGGACTGTGCATTTCATTAACGATTGGACTTCTGGGGTCTCCCTGAGCCTGATTCACCAGCTACAGCTTCTCAGAAGGCAGGAATCACCCTCCCAGTGCCCCCCTGACCACAGCACCTAATCTCAATGTCCTCCCCAGCCAGGGGCTCAGCAGGTCACCCCAAGGCCTTACGGAGCAGCCCCATTGAGATGAGGATCCCGA
Organism: Anoura caudifer; assembly: GCA_004027475.1. Classification (NCBI taxonomy): domain Eukaryota; kingdom Metazoa; phylum Chordata; class Mammalia; order Chiroptera; family Phyllostomidae; genus Anoura; species Anoura caudifer. Next base: position 262,927 of record PVKU01001095.1, read on the forward strand.
GGCGGGGTTTACCTCTTCACCGTGCGCAAGAGGGTTGATCGGGCTTCGTTGTGGAAGGTGATGATGACGCTGGTGGCTGGCAGGTCTGAGGAGTAGGACAAGGATGGACAGCTGAGAAGGGAGAAGAGAGATCAGAGGGCAGCTGTGGGAGTGTCCTCAGGGCAGGCTTTGAGGCTTCTCTTTGTCCAGCCTGCTGCCCCCAGAACACCTCTGTGGGCCAGAAAAATAAAGCCTGAAGCCAGGATGCGGGCTTTGCTCCTCCACACCCATGCTCCACCCACTCAGGCCCCCCAGCCGGGAGTCCTTGGAGGGATACCACTGTTTGGCAGACCTTCCCAGGCCAAGAAACTGTTCACCAAAGACCTCGAGCACTGGGGTCCCCACAGTCCCTGAGGCATTTAGGAGGGCTTGGAGCACATGCAGGCACCACACTGGGCCCCCAGCCCGGATCCACAGACAGAACTCCCTGCTGGATGGAGCAGCCAAGACACAAAAATGGGGTGGAGGGTGGGGAACAGCCTCTGTTTTGTCTCTGACACCCTGCAGCTCTTCCTTCTCACCCCCTACTCCCACCCCAGGACATCTGGTGGGATCTGGAGAGGAGTCACCCCCCCATCCCGGGGCCTGTGAATTCCTCCCTCTCCTGCCCACACTAACAGCTGGCTGGTGACAGGGGAGCGGCCTCTCTGGAGCTCATGGGGGACACTAGCCTCTGAGAAGACAGCATGGCAGTTCCCACCAGCCCCCTCTCTCCCCAGCAGCTCTGTGCTCACCACCTCCAGACACCAACCACACTTGGCTACCCCCCCCCCCCCCCCCCCCCCCCCCCCCCCCCCCCCCCCCCCCCCCGCCACCTCAGGAAAGGGAAGGAAAACACTCCACTTGGGCCAGCCTTCATTTATCTTTCTGCGAAGGCGTTATTCACACTCCTGGGGCCGGCAGGCAGGCAGCCGCTGCGCTGGTTCTCATGGCAATCTCCTTTATTACAATTGCTCTCTGACTATTCCAGCAGTGACCATTTTTTCATTACAGCATTCATTCCACTGACAGCAGCTTACAGCCGAATTCCCAGGCCCACTTCTTGCCCTGCGTAGCACACTGGGTCAGCCAGGCAGAAGGTCCACCAGACTGGGGCCCCCATGGGAGAAATCCTAAGAGGCTTCAGAATAATTCTCCTTGAGAGAGGGTGGGGGCAGGGGAATGCACCTCTGCCAGGCTTCCCAAGTGCCCATCCTCCCAGAGCCAGGCTGATTTGTGGGTGGAGTGGGGGGAGGGGCTTGGTCTGATGAGATGGGGAGATGCAGCCACCCTCTGGGTGCCCAGAGCCCCCAGCACGGACCTCTAGAGCCCCCAGGTCTCTGTCCTTGAACTCCAACCATCTGATGCCCAGGGAGGGAATCTGGATTGTGATGCTCATCCTCCACCTAAGGGGGCCAGACCCCATCTGCAGGGTAGACTGGACCTCTCTCATCCGCCCCCTTCAACTCTCTCCACCCTGCCCTGCTCTGGGATTTGTATTTATGGTAATGGAGATTTGTCTGGCAGCTCCCAGGAGCCAAGAGCATCTGAAGAGGTTTGTCCCAGGCTTGTGCTTGAGTTTGGGGCCGTGGAGCTGGTAGGTCTGTTTTACGTGGTTGAGGTCTCAGCTCCCCATTGTGGGGGAGCTCCCTAGACTGAAGGCTGAACTGGGAACTAGCCTGGAGTCCAGCAGAAGTGGCAGCCTGGAGGGCCAAGGGCAAGAAGGTGGCTCAGGCCAGCACACTTGGCTCCACCACGGGAGGTCCTGTCACCCAAGCCAGCACCTCCTTTGCTCGCCCTACACACATGCATGCCCACACAGACATACACCCATGCACACAGAGACCCTAGACCCACTCAGGCTTCTGAGAGGGCCATGCAGGCGCTCTGGGGTAGGAGAGGAGGCCTAACTTATCAACCTACCACTGCCTTGGGTTTGAGGAGTCTCATTTTAAAATGTGTGGGTTCCCAAGGGGAATTCCTCCTTTAATTTCCTCAGGGAACACCTGAGAAGGCTCAGAGTGGGGTGGGTGGGAGGGAGGCAGAGGGGATCCAGGCTATCCTCTCAATTCACAGACGTGGGCCAGTGGCCCCTCCAGGCCCTGGGGTCTAGGTTGGCCATGGTCAAAACTGCCCATAAAAGGTCTCCAAGTGGATCTGTGTGAACATAAGCTCGCAGGCCCTGCTGCGCAGGCAGACAGGAGGAGAGACTGCTCCAGACCACTGAGGAAGAATTTCCGGGGCCTGAACCAGCCATTAGACCTGAGTGGGAGGCTTCCCAAGGAGCAGGAATTGTTTCTGGAGTGCTGGGGTTGAGGACAGGGAGGATGGGCCGGGGCTCCCCCACCTCTGCACCCTTCTCACCTCGCATAGGCTGCCAAGCCCACCGGACTTCAGGCACACCTCCATGAGTGACAGGCAAGGAGCTAAAAGCAGATTCCCTTCTGCACCCTCATCTCACATACGTCTTTTGCTCTGTGGAGCAGCTGAGTCCACAATGGGCCTGAGTCCCCCTTGCCTACCCTCAAACCAGGACCAGCACGGTTCTGGGAGCATAAGCTGTGCCCATCACAGCCCAGGCTGGCCATCCAAAGCGGCAGGCACATGGGAGGCTCCGCTCCAATGGCCCCTTGCTGTTACGTTGGGCGTCTGTCTGCACAGAGAGCAGAGAAGGCCCCCCAACCAGCCTGGGTTGGCGAAGGACCCTTCCTGGAGGAGAGGACACTGAGGGGAGCTGTGAAGGAGGGGGTTCAGGGGAGGAAACAGTGCGTAAAGACAAGGAGGGAAGCTGGAGAAGGATAGGACTGGGGAGCAGTAAGTGCTGGGTGAAGAAGAGCAGAAGCTCTCAGGGAGGAGGGGAGGCTCCCACTTCAGGGTAAGGAGTTCAGGCTGTTCCGGAGGCGAGAGCAAGAAGAGAGACTGAAGGAGGCACCTTGTGTAATTTAGACAGGATCTGAACCCAGGAGGGGGCCAATGATTTGCCCATGGTTGGGCTTTCACACTGAGTGGAGTCAGCTGGGATTAGCGTAGAAGGCGCCCTTGGTCCTGGTCCTCAGCCTCTCCCAGCTACGGCCCTTCGAGAACTAAGGACAAGACTGGGAAGCATTTCTGGGAGTTTCAAGGAAGTGAGGGCAGGAGGGGCGAGAAGAGGGGAAGGGAAGGGATGTTAGTGGGGCGGACACAGCACTCCTCGGTCTGCACAGTATGGGCGGGGCTGGTGGCCCCTCATCACGTCAGGCACCACCAGCACAGCACCAAGAACACCTAGCTCGCCCACCCGCTCAGACCTCCCTGCAGTCCTCTGGCAGGTCACTCTCACTGCAACTTCAGACTGAGTGCTAAGGGGCCTCCCTGGTCCTAGATGGGAAGTTCTCTTTGCTCAGGTGAAACAAACAGGAGACAGGTAAACAACTGAGGGTAAGGGTTATGAGTTTCTCATTAGCAGACTGAATCTGAGGAAATCGTCCTCATTTCTGAAATCCTTATGACTGAAAAAAAACACCAAGCTCACTGGGGTTGGCCCTTCCCTCCACCGTTCTTTCTCCATCGGCACAGTGGAGGCCGCACCTGTAGTGGCGGGTGTCCCGGATGGGCCGGTCTGAGCTCAGTTTGTCGCTCTCCAGCTGGTTGAAGGCATGCTGCCTGTAGGGGTCCTCTCCGGCCTTCAGCTGCTTGGCCGCCAAGTACGCCTTCTCATCAAAGCCTCTGGAGGGTGTTCCTGTCACCTGAGACAAAGGTCAGCATCAGAGGGGCCCAGCATAAAGTGGCCACTGTGTGGTAAGCACTTACCACCAGACGGGAGCCAACGGCAAGACTTCATTTGACCCTGACCCCGACTCCGTGAGCATGTCATTGTTTCCCCCACTGTATGGATGAGGAGACTGAGGCTCAAGAAGTCAAAAACAGTATCTGCGTGTGTGGGGCAGGGAATGGGAACTCTTTGTACTTTCTGCTCAATTTTGTAAACCTAAAACTGCTCTAAAAAAAAAAGTAAAACCTATTTTTTGAAAAAGACCAAGGTCAGAGCTAGTAAGTCACAGGTTCTGGATTCAAACTGGTCATTTTAACTCCGAAATCCAAACCCTTGCCCACTTCTGTGTGCTGGCTATGGAGAGGGTGACTCTACAGCGCACCAGACCCCAAGATGTACTGTCCAAGGAGGCTGGAAGTTGCCAAGTTACCAGAAGATTGACAGTCTCTTAGCAGTGAACTTGGGCCTGCCATTGGGCTAGGTACGATCAGTAAAACACTCAGGGTTTAGACAAGCTGCTATGCAGAGATCTCCGTGTGAGGACAAGCAGGTTGTCACAGGCTTGTCAGAAGCGCTAAAGTCAAGTGCACAGACAATGATGCATCTTCTCAGGGACTTGTGCTTGCTGCTGAAATAGCCTCATGTCAGCCCTACTGGGTCCACCTGTGCTAAGTGCTGGGGAGTGATGGATGGCGATGCCATGGCCCAGCCCCCCCCCTCTTAGCCACACCCTACTGTGTGCTCCCCAAATCCCGCCACGAAAGACACTGGGGAAGAACACATCTGAGATGAATGGATGGATCCTGACATTTCATTATTTGAACCAAACTGCTGGCCGGACATTCCCCAGAATGCCTTGAAGCATCATCAGCTGCGAGTGCCTCCCGACTCCAACCCTTTCACGTGACCAGCAGTCTAGGCTAGAGCTTGGGCACACAGAGGTGGCAGGAAGATGGGTGAGAACTGTCCATGCACAGAACCCCTGCAGGAGGACTCTGACACAGGCCTGGTCCCTACAGAGGTGGTCCCAGGAAGGCGGCTGGGCCTGCGGGACAAGAAACCAATGTGTGAGTGAGGCGGGGAACATCCACCACAGCCCAGGGCCTCCATGGTCCCCGGAGAGCACAGCTCCCAACCTCACCAGACAGGAATGTGGAAGGCTCCTGGGAGCGCCAGTCTCCTTAAAGGGTGTCATTCTGTAGTGTTCCCGCCTCCCAGTTTCACCCTGTCCTAGGAGCCAGTCCCTGAGCTCCCCAGGTCAGAACCAGAGAGGGAGATTTCCTCGTGTGGCCTGGCCAGCCCCGTGGTAGATGCAGATGCTCAGGTCCTCTGTGCTCAGCGGGGTGGGAACGGTTACAGCTGCTGCACTGAGATATTCTGAGTTGGTGCCATGCCAAGGGCTAGACAGATGTAGCAGAGCTCCCACGGGCTCAAAATCCATTTCAGGAAAGACTGAAGAAGGGAGGGAAGGAGGGCGGGAGAATGTTCTGACATGAACCCTGGATAGCTGGGAGGACCTAGGCTGTCTAGCTTTGAGAGTGAGAATGAGAGATCTTTTGTGCCCTTCCCGCCAGGAAAAGAATGGGTGTTAACTCTTCCCCTCGTCCTTCCAGCCCAGGGTTAGGGAGATGGAGAGCAGCTGCCAGCTGATGGCTGAGGAGATAAAATAAAGGAAAAACTGCAGAAGCTCCCAAAGGGAGAGTATGCTGCTTAATTATCCTTTGATTGTGGGAAATAACATTTATTTAGTTAGGGTTTAAGGTCACTCTGTGATCTCACACTTACCATCACCCAATAAATATTGACAGAGAACCACCCATCTACCAGGCACTGGCGCAAGCTTCTGGGAGTTCCAATGCACTGGAACATTCATTCATTTGCTTACAAATGCTTGAATTCACTCACTCATTCATGCATCCATCCATTCATTCAACAAAGCTCTGCTGAGCACCATTCACATGTCAGAAAGGGGAAGGAAGACATCTGAGACTGTTCCCTGATGCCCAGCCTGCTGCCTTCTTTCAAAGCTTCCTCAGGACCACAGAGAATGTTGTGGAACGTTGAGTGTGCTCCAGCCAATGCTCTCTACAGAAGTTCCTCCCAGGGCCTCAGAACTGAGCTACACATCCCAAAGATGCTGTCAGGAAACATCTGCTGTTCTGCCCCCAGACCCATAGCCCATGATGGTCCAGCCCTCCTCCAAGGCTAGACCCTTCACTGGGGAGACAGCTCCTGAAGAGGGGTGCCATGGGAACACTAGGCCCGCCTCCTCCCAGAGGTCTCAGCTCTGCATTCACATTGACCCAGCAGTCCCCAGGGTTCAGAGCTGAACATCACTTGGCCCTGTGCCAGCGAAGTAGACAGAAACTGAGGAAGGGCAGGATGTGAACTCCTCAGGGCTGTTACTTCCTCTCCATCCAGGACCTTCCTGGCCTCACATCAGGCACCACCCAGTGCTCTTTTCCCTGGGATCTCTAGCCCCAGTTCCCACACCCATACTGCAGCTCATTTCCTTCCAGCTCTCCAATTCGCCTTTCCCTTTGGACCTGCTCTTTGATCTGGAGACTTAGGTAACTCTAACTCAACACCTCAAAACGAATTCCTCACTCATCTCCAAAGCAGCTGCTTCTCCTGCACTGCAGACATGGGCAGTCCCATCCTCTGGGTCCTCCAAGCCACCAACCCAAGGGTCCCCGATGCCCTCCCCATGCTCCTTGGTGTGACTTAGACCCCTGCCCTGGGTATCCACAAGTGGTGTCCTATGGGCATCCCACTAGTATCGACAAATAGTGACTGGAAAGTCCAGTAAATGCAGACACTGTGCAAGTGGCTATGAAGACAGAGATAGACAAAAAGCAGTATGGCCCTTGGAAGAGGAATCTAGAAATCTGGCCCCTTTCCTCCCCCAAGGCAGGCCATGGAGGATCACAAAGAAACCCCTTCATCCCCAACCTTAGAGCACAGGTAGCTGGAGGACTGGCCATGGAAGCTCACCCTACCCCAACCCCAGCTGGGGCAGGAGTCTGGAAATGGCATGGGCACCATGGACTGGGTGCCCATGAATACTGCTCTCCTTCTCCCCGCCCTGAAGGGGAAGCGTGTTGCTGCTACCCTCTTTTCCCACCACGATGCTTACTTAGCATATGAGCATGTGAGGGGTAGATGCATCCTTTGCCTTCAGGCTGTGGGACCATGAGGAGCTATATCCGAATCAGCCTGAGAGGCCCAAGATCCTGGGCTTGCAGCCAGTGAGGGGGCTTGCACCGCTGCCCATTCTGCAGCCGGTGAGACCACTTGAGGCTTCGTGGAGTTTTCCTATCACATGGTGCTAACATCTGTATTTACTTCTCTTTCTTTTCCACTAGATGGTGGGCTCCTCATTTTTGAGCTCCCAGCACCTGCATTACAGTAGGTATTGAGGAAGGGTTTGCTGAATAAAGAAATGAATGAATGAGTGAGTAAATGAATGAATGAATACCTAAATATTGTCTCTGGCTCTCAGGTTACTGATAATGGATTGAGGAGAAAACAGCAAACAAACGGGAGCCTCTGCCACTTCACGTGACATTCCATGGCTTTCACTGTCCCTCAGGGTACAAGCCCCCAAGCTCACAGTGGCACAGGAGACTCTGTGGGGGCATACCCTGTCACCCAACTGGACTCAGCTTGTACCACGGTCCCCTCCCTGGTTCTGCTCTAGCCACACTCACCTCCTTATGTTCCGTGAGCTGGCTGGCACCCTTCCCCTTAGCCCTTTTGTTCCTCCTGCCTTCTTTCTGAAAGGCTCTTCTCCCAGATGTCTGCATGGCTCCCTCCTTCACCCCTGCAGGGCACTGCTCAAATGTGGCCTCCTCTGTGAGCCTTCCCCACCACCATCTGTAAAACTGTGGCCCTCAGCCCACTCAATTCCCTATCCTCCTGCCCTGCTGTATTTTTCCTTATAGAGCACTGTGTGCCATTCTATGTGTATTTTACTTATTTTTCCTTTTGACTCTTTCTTCCCTGAAGAGTATAAGCTTCGCCGGGACATGGATTGTCTGTTTTGTTGAATGCTGGGTCCCGAAGACCAAAACGGAGCCTGAGTGATTGTGGAACTCAAAAACAACGGCTAATGAGTACATGAATGATGAGCCGTCCTGACCTCAAGCATCCTGCTCCCCAGCTCCTCACATACACACTCTTGGCTAACGCAACACTTGGGACTGAGATGGACCAAAGAGGTGGCAAGGCAGGTTTTACCTGCCATAGGAGGGATCTTGTTGTCCACTCACATGCTCCTGGCAGGACTGTCAATCATGTCCCCTGTCTGACCAACACCCCGATCACTACCACAGGGGTGGGCACAAGACCCAGGCTAGGCCGATCCTATGACTGCACTCCCTGACATAGGGACCGGTTCAGGAATGGTCACTTGACTCACTCTGAGCCAATCAGAATTTTCCCTGAGACTTTCCTATAAGGTAAGCTCTTCTTATCAGCACTGCTGAGTTTGACAGGCAAGGAACTTCTTATCAATTATATGGAGAAAGTTTGTCCTTGTAATGCACAGTATGGTGACTATAGTTGACAATACCATATTGTACAATATATGTGAAAATTGCTAAGAGAGTAGATTTTAATCCTCATCCCAAGGAAAAAATTTGTAACTATGTGTGGTAATGGATGTTAATGAGACTCATTGTGGTGATCATTACGCAACATATATAAATATTAAGTCATTATGTTGTACACCTGAAACTAACATAATGTTGTATGTCTGTTGTATATTAATTGAAAAAAGAAAAAATATTATCTGGAGAATGAACCCAAGAAGAAACAGAGCCAAGAGATGGAAAGAAAGAGCTCAAATGATATTGTTTTGGGTCCCTGGAGTCAGTCATACCCATTCCAAATTTACTTTTTCTTTAAATCCATCTATCCGTCTATCTATCTATCTGTCTATTCTATCTATTTTCTTAAACTAGTTTGAATGTTCTTTTCTAATGACCGAAAGTTCAGAAATGTCAGTTCTCAGTCCTTTCAATGACTGTCCTTTCAACCATTCTCAAACAGTAAGAAACAAAAGGAGCTCCCGATCACAGTGACATGGTGTAGGTGGCAGCCATTCATCCCAAGATACCAGGCTGGTCTCTGGAACATGGCCCAGTGACTTGAGCCCAGAGATGGGCGGGGCATTCCTAGCCGGCAGGTCTGTGGTCAAGCTTTGGCTTGGGGGAGGATGGGGCTTTCCATCTGGACCATGGCTTAAGAGGCCCTTGATTTGCCACGGCCAGGAACAAGGTTGGGGAGACGAGGAACGACAACCTGGTAAAACTCCTACTGCCCTCCAGCCTCTTGCCGAGCATGCTTGGCTGACATTTAGGCAGCTGCCTCCTCTCCAGGCTTTGTTCTCTTGGGAAGTGCCAAAGCCAGCACTTCCATGTGCAATAAGGTCAACCACATCTGAAATGGTTTAAGCTGAAATAATGACTCTGCTCTATAAAAGGGAAGAACTGAATTATCTCTCATCTTGGAGAGTTTTATTTTCAGTCCATCACTTCAATTAAACTTTGAAACTTGCCTGACTTGCTTGATGTTTTTTCTAGCTAGATTTGCATATTTTTTCCTGACTTCTAAATTTAGAAAACAAACAGCAAAGGGGAAGGTTTAAAATGAGAAAGGAAAATATTTTATATGTCATGTTCATCAAAAACCGTTCAACCCAAATCCCCAAGCCTTGTAAACTTTCTTTTAAAACATACATATACCCCTGGATTTTAGGTTTAAACAACTCAGACTTCTTTTAAATAACTGCTGTCCAATTTCCTTTTACTGCCAGTAAAACAGGTACCTGCTGGGTTTGCCTTTCGTTAAATTTCAATGGAACTACAAATAAAAAGGTTCTGGTCCTATTTTATGGAAAAAGCCTCCTGACATTTTTTTTCTGAGTCTGCTTTAAACCCAAAACACCTGGTGAACAAAATGTGATTCCCCACCACTCCCCTGGAACCCAAATCTCATCTGAGGCTGTGTCCCAAGTTGAAAGACTGCCATTCATTACGAGAGCTGGGAAACTAAGCACGTAATTCACCATCTCTCTGAGCACAAAGTCTCAGGTTCCACCTCTCCCAAATGAACAGGCAGGTCTCCCAGGGCCTCCCCACGAGTCAATGGGCTCTGGGGAAGTAGCCAGCCCCGCCAGCCTGCCAGTGTTCCTCCTGCCCACATGCTGGGGTGGCACAGGGCCCGGAACCTCAGCTTGGGTGCAGGGGAAACTCACTGAGGGTATCAAGGGTGCCGGAGGGGTCTGCCCCAGACATGTCCCCGTCTTCCTTTTCACATGGCCTCCAAGGCGGTTATTATGGCGGGGGTTACCAGCCTGGGCTTTGAAATCTGACAGCCTGAATGCCATTGCGCACTGCTCTCTTGCCCTTTCTGAGCATGCTTCTTTATCTGGAAAAAATGGGGATTCTTGGGAAGATTAAAGGAGGTAATGTAGATAAGGTACTTGGCACAGTATCTGGCACCTAAATTGTAATTATTAATTTTTTTATGTATTGAATTTATTGGGGTGACATTGGTTAATAACATTACGTGTTTCAGGTGTACAATTCTATAAAACATCATCTGTATATTGTATTGTGTGTTTACCACCCCAGGTCAAGTCTCCTTCCATCACCATTTATCCCCCTTTATCCTCTCCTACCTCCCCTACCTCCTTTTAATTATTAATTATTATTAGCTTGCCTGCCTTTTACCAGTGGTTCTCCACCTTGGCCACACATTAGAATTATCTTGGAAGACTTAAAATCCTGATGTCCAGGCTTTTCCCAAGACCGATTAAATCAGGATCGCTGGAGGTGGGCACAAGCCCCAGAAGTTCTTCATGCTCTCCAGGAGGTTCCAGTGTGTTCCCAAGGCTGAGCGTCTGCTTTACACAGGTGCAGGATGGTGAGCAGCTGCTGGCTGTGGGCTGGTGAAATCACAGGACCAAGAACTAGGAGGGGCCTTAGTCATTAGTCTCCCCTGATTTCCTTCCCAGGGACCCTCACCGTGAGTCTGATGTCTGGCCTTTATTTGTACTGACCGGGAGCTTGTACTAACCATTAGCGGAGCTGATTGCAACTCAGCTAGAGTTTCTGCGGCTGCTATGGAAACCACCGCCGTTCACCACCTATTCCCACAGGCCCAGGGAGGCTCTAGTTCAATTACACACTCAGGAGTACAGGGTAGGGGCTGCCTGGGAAGCTCACCTTGGGCTTCCAGTTACATTTCCCACAATGACCTGACTTTTTTTAGGAGTGCTAATGACTTCACAGTTTCATGGCACAAGTGGTTTCACCAGGAAGAGTGGTGTGCACCGCCCATTCCCTTAGGGATGTCAGCCAAACAGGGTCTTCTGTTCAAGGCTAGGACCAGGCATCAGCCTCACCATTCCAGGTGGTCTCTGCTCTGATCCAGGGGGATTCCAGGTCGAATCAAGCTCCCCAGGTCTCAGTTCCTACATTCTGCCCAGCCCAGAGGCCATCAAGGGACAGAGGGACTCTAAGGTTGGTCCATGCTGGGGATATGTGGTACGGCAGCTCAGTTTCTACGTGCTTATCAGTTTATGCAGCTGGAGTAGAGCATTTCTCAGTCTGTGAAGGGTACCAGAACCTTGCCTTACCCTGCCAACCACGCCTCTGCAGAGCATGAGGAAAGATTAGGCCTTTTCTGCAGAAATGAGCCGATGCTCACTGCTTGTATGTAGAGGATCTGCAACGATCCTCACCCAGCTTGATGAGAAGCAGGGTGCTAGGCTAGATGCTTATTTCTAGTGCCAAGCAGCCCTGCCAAATAGATGCTCTTATTCTCATTTTACAGGGGTGAAACGGAGGCCCAGAGAGACAAAACAACACGCCTAAGGTAACACAGCTGCTGAGTGGCTGGGCTGGGACTAGATCTGCGGCTGTCTGGCTGCAGAGCCTGAGCACAAAGCTCCCTCTGTGTGCCTTCAGACGACTCCAGGGCCCACGTGTGCTGGGCACCCACCCACCTTCCAAAGGAGTCTCTCAGCTCCAAAGGAAGCTGGACTCTGGCACCCAGAACACAACCAGGTCTGACAAGCACAGCCTGGAGGCTGCCTCCCTCCTGGACTCAGGCTTCAGAGCATCGGTTTGTGCCTCGGATGGGGACTTGCCCAGTGCTGTCATCTCTTGGCCTGACATGGGCATGACTCGGCTTATGGCTAGGAAGACTATGGAAAAAATGAAAAGTGCAAGAATTTGTATTACTCAGACTAAAAAAAGCCTGCAACCAACCTTCCTTGGGCCAGCCTGGGCCCTCCTGGGTTTCCCCAGCCAAGGACACCCTCAGGGTCCTGACGGCCTTTGTTGCAATCATAGCGAAGGGGAGACAAAGCCAATTCCTGTTCAGGTTCTTGTCTGTTTGTTGGTTCCACCCCCTCAAACAACACTGCCACACTGGGCAGCTGCAAGAAAGGAAGCCAGCGGGACAAACTGCCGAGGCAGGACAACCCCAGGGCCCCCCAGGCCCCGGCACCATCCCCCTGGCCAACACATGGTACAGGTCACTACCCATTCTGGTCTAGTCACGCAGCTGTATATGTCAACATTTGTACACTAGTATTGCATTTCAGGTGTTTCATTTCAGAATCTATTGAACTTGACCCTGTCAGATATTAACTGGAAAAATAAAAAGGATAACGGGCCGTGTAACACGTAGAACACATACGGTATGATTATTTCAAGGGTGGCGACAGCCTCCTGCCTCACCCACTGAGGTCAGGATCATCTGGGTCAGGATGAAATTCAACCCATTAGAACTCAGCAAGACCCCGATCATGGGCTGGGCACTTCAGTTTATAACACTTTTCAAACAAAGAGCTAAATCAGAGTAGTAGCCAATGCAGTACCTTATTGGCATTATGGGTCAAGTATAGAAGTACTTTATTGTTGGGAACCATTCCATGTGGTTTCAGGAGCTGTAACCCCCACCCCATGGCTAGGCTGAGTAAGAGCCCAGGGGACCTGTTTCATCTGGGTCTGTTCTGTCATGAGGACCTGAGCCACTAAGGAGACAAAGCTTATCTCCCTGGCAGGAGCACTGCTTCTGCTTCATCCATAACTGGCCCCCAATGCCCCCAATGCTTGGTCGATTAGCCAATGACGGGTAAGACCCCTCAAGGGAGGGGCGACCTAAGCCAGGCACAACCACTTGGAAGGCCCTCCTGGAAGGACTGGGGGGGAGTGCTGCAGCAAAGAGGGGGTGGTGGACCCTCCTCCCCCCCCGCACCGCCCCTGGCTATTCTGACATAGCCTGAGTCCCCATTTCCATCTGGGAGAAGTCTTCCTTATCTCTTGCTTCCTGGCTCTAATCCACTTAAGCTGAAACTCTGAGGAGGGTGGTGCAGCCCTGTGCTGGCCAGAGCGGCTCCCCGGGTGATTGGGCATAAGAAAGAATTCGTAAAGTCCTGTGAAACCTGCTTTGCTAAGAGTGCTCTCATTTAAATGATAAGGGTCAGAGCAAGAAGTGAGTTTGTTCCTCAAAGTTTTATTGCTCTTTAGCTATCTGACCCTGACTCAAAATAGGCCCTCAGAGTTCTTTGTATGTTACCTATTGTTTGATCCTTACTGCCTGATAATGATTAATGAACCTGTATTCCTATGCAAAATGACCCAATAAAAGCCTATTGAGGAAGAGGCTCTTGGCTGTTCTCCTTTGAGAGACTGACCATCTCTCTTCCCCAAGCAGATCATGTCTTGGTAGTTTTATTCTCATCCGTGATGGATGGATGGGGCTCTGTGGGTGGAGCCCTGCCACACTTTACCTGCAGTTCATGACAAATAATCAAACAGGTTCAATCTGCCAATAGGAGAGGGCACAATGGAGGCAACTTTTAAAATCAAATTAAGGGAAAAAAAGAGAGAGAAGTGGTAGGGGAATTGGAGAAAAGCAACCTTCCTCATGTAACTTTCTTTGAGGGCCACCTCTGGGGCAGGCACAACTTGTCCCCTCAAGAGTGACCGAGCCTCTAGACTGGCCCCTCTCCCTGCAGCCCGGCACTTTATCCAGGTACAACATAAAAATCGGCCATAAAGGAAGCAGGAATAATACCAACATTTTCAATGGATAGAGCCTTTTGATTACTTCTGGGATATGCTACACACGCAGTTTTACTCAGTGAGAAATCAGAGACACTAATCATCCACTCAGGGCACATTGAAGGTGCCTGTGCTGGCATCGGTGGAAATGCGGTGTTATGTATCACATCCACTGCAGTTTTTGCCCAGTGCACTGAACCATAATTGCTGATGAGCAACAATGACTTGTCATGCTTGTAATATAATCTAAATAAACAATTTATTATATGTGGTCTTCATATACAAAATATTATATATGTTCTTCATATAGTCTCAGTGATATAAAGATATAAGTCCTCCCTGACTTCATCTATAAATTTAATGCAGTCCTGATTAAATATCAACCGTGGTGGGGGTGGGGTAGGGGAGGGTTCTACTGCAACAGTTTGAACACCAGTGAACAATCAGGGGGGGAAAATCTGGAAAAAAAAAAAAAAGGAATTCAACTTACCAGATATTAAGACATATAAAAGACTGAAGACTTTATTTGGCACGATACTACTGGTATACGGCCAAATAGAGTGATAAAGAGAAGAGAGAGGTCAGAACTAGACACGAGTATAAATGGAGAGTTGGCATAAGATATAGTCGTACTTCAGATGGCAGGGGCATGGGAGAAACATGAATGATGTTCCATGAATGATGTTACGAAAAGTGACTAGAGCCCTGTCTGGGTAGCTCAGTTGGTTAGAGTGTTGTTCCTGATATGCCAAGGTGGCAGGTTCGATCCCTGGTTAGGGCACATACAAGAAGCAACCATTGAATGCATCATTAAATGGAACAACAAACCAATGTTTCTCTCTCTGTCTATCTCTTTCTTTCAAAATCAGTTAATGGAAATTTTTTATAAAGTGACTAGCCAATGTGAAATAAATAAAGCTGACTTCATTTTTTAAACCAAAATAAAGTTTAGGTGGCTCGAAGTTTTTAAAAATTTAAAAAATTGCCCTGGCTGGCGTAGCTCAGTGGATTGAGCATGGGCTGCGAACCAAAGGGTCGCTGGTTCGATTCCTGGTTGGGGCATATGCCTGGGTTGCCAGCCTGGTCCCCAGTGGGGGCAACGTGAGAAGCAACCACACATTGATGTTTCTCTCCCTCTCTTTCTCCCTCCCTTCCCCTCTCTCTAAAAATAAATAAATAAACCTTTAAAATAAATAAAAAAAATTTTAATTTAAAAAGTGCAAAGAAAAAAATCGGTTCTTTTTTTACAATCTTGGACATAAAATCCAATGTCATGTAAAAAACCTACATATAAAGACTTAAAACTTTTTAAGTCTAAAAACACCCAGAGTCGAAATAAAAACATCACCTTGGGTAAAAAATATTAACCAAATATATGTCAACAAAGGACTGACTTCTCTAATATACAAAGAGCTCTTACAAATCAATAGGAAAAGTACCAATAATTTTTTAAAATGTAGACATAAAGAACATAAACAAGTAATTTGTAAAAATATGAAATACAAAAGACCAATAATAAATGAAAGCTGTTCAACCTTGTTGATTCTTAAATAAATACAAATTTTAAAAAATACAATTTCTTGCTAATTTCTCTGGCATATTCAATAATTATTATGAGTATAGTGCTCAGTATTTTTAAAGTTGGAAGAAATCAGAGTTCCTATATGTCAGTGGATTACACACTGGTATGACCAAGGCTGTCTGATGACATCAGCGTTTTAAATGCCACTTTTTGACTCAGTAGCGGCTCTGTTTTTAGGTGAACATACACCTTATATGACCATCCTACATTCCTAGGCATGACCTCTGTAATGAAGCTCATATGAGTATATAAAATGTACAAGTATATTAATTATAGTAGAGGTCTATTTAAATAAATTGTAGTTTATCCTTACAGTAGAATACTAACCAAATGTTAGAAGGAATAGTTACGTATGTAACTGAGTATTACTCATTTTGTACAAACAGTTCATAAATACATGCATATGTAAACGCATAGATAATATGTGGGAAAATACATGGCAAGCTGCTCAACAGTGGTCATCTCCAGAAAGTGGCATGGGAATGAATAGGAAGACTGAAGAATTTGACCTTTTATTTTTCAACAAGTCTGATTTTTTAATAAATAAGCATTAACCTTTTATAAAAGTTATTTTTAAACAACAGATGACTCTTAATTCTCTACCTAAGATAAAAAAGTCGAGCTATTTATTGTCATCATCAGAGTGAATCTCAGGGATAAATAAATTGATGTCAAGTAAGCCCTTCCTCAGCTGTAACGTTGGGGGGCAGAAGTATCAGCCAGGAGCAGGCTATTTCTGATGGAGAGGAATGGAAAGGATGTTGCTGGGGAGGGAAACAATTTTCCCTCAACCCTTCTGAGTCCTTGGCCTAGCCCTCTGTAATAAGAGACAGATAACAAGGGAAAAACAGAAGTTTATTAATATGTATACCGCATGTATACATGGGAGATACCGGGGGGAAATAAGTAATTTCCTGAGGTGGCTTAGAAGTCAGGATTAAATACCATCTTAATAGGGAAAGGGGAGAGGAAGGCAGGTCTCTCAGGGGAGAGTTAGTGGTGTTTAGGAAAGATGGATGGGCTCTGAGAAGAATGGATGGGCGGTGTGACAGTTTGTGACGAGGCGTCTGGGTGTGGTGCCAACTCCCAGTTCCCTCTCCTGTGATAAGAGTCACTCTTCCCTGGTTGATGAAACTCTGGGGAGGGGACTTAATGATGAGCGAGTTCCTTTTGGAGGATCTGTCTTTAGGCAGACGAGGGAGTTCAGAGAAAGGCTGTCCCTGCATTTGCTGTTGTTCCAGAGCCTCCAGCTCAAAATAATCAATATACCAAAGTGGCATATTCGGGGGTGGCGTGTTCTGCTCCCCTTCAGAGTGGAGGAGGAGTGAAGCAGTGCCGGGGGGGCTGAGCCCTAGTGTGGAGGTGGGGAGTGCTGTTGCAAGTGAATCCTGCTTAGGTGATGCTTGGATGCCAATGTGATTTCTCCCCAAAGCACAGACCTGATGATTGAAAACTGAGTTGGGGGTTGGGACTAAGAAGCAAACCCTGGTCAAGGGCCACTAACCTCACCTGGACTGCAGGCACCGACCACAAAGAACACCCTGAAGAGGCTGGTACTCAGGCATACTAGCATTTGGTGCACTTTTCCCCATTTTGATCATTTGAAGCTTTTTATTTTAAACCTTTTCTGCAGTCCCTGGTGTCAAGTGCTTAACCTAATAACTTGGTTGACAGAGGCAGGCAGGCCAAGGAATGTTGAAGAGGACTGTCAGGCTAGCCCACAAACCATTCTGTACACCTGAGTTAACCTCTGCACGCAGCAGTCCCCACAGCTACAAAAGGACGTAATGATACCTATCGCCCAGGGGTGTCGTGTATTAAACGCAATCATCGCATCTGGCCCATGGAAGCCCTCACTAAATGATTGTCTAAAAGGAGGGGGTTGAGCAGGATGATCTCCGAGGCCTCTTCCACCTTGAACGTTAAATGATCTGTGACAACACCCATTTGTTCCATCAGTCTTCAGGACGCATTTATTGCTGGTTGTGGAGGACCCCCAACAGCTTCTTCCTAAGTGACCCACCCCTGTGCTTGGCACACAGTAGGTGCTCGGGGTGCTTGTCACATCAACAAGGTGCAGACATTGTGCCCCAGAAACCCCGGTTCTATAGGAACTGGAGGAGCAGCTCTGATCGTCATCAAAATGGTACTTCCTCCCGCTGGGTCTTGAGGTGTGGACAGGAGGTAGGAATGCACACAATCTCTAGAACGGGGGAACTGCAAGACACAGGGTAACCTGGGAGCCCCAGTGATGATGGCTCCTGCCAAGCGCACGTGCTGGGCAGATGGGCATGCTGGCTCTCAGTTTGGGAGGGACAGACATGGATGTCCCACTGGAACAGTTCTTTGTGGGGAATGACATTATCGTGGGTTAATGGTGGCTAGTGCTTTTCTTCTTTGACTAATACCTTTGGATATTGCATTAAATTGTTTTCTGAGCCACTAGAATGGTAATTAAATTAGTACCCTTTTGGAAAACTGTCTGGCGGTACATTTCCAGTGCTGCATCTTTTGACAGATGGCCTTTTCTGATTCATTCTGTCCATTACCTTCTCTGACCCAAAGTAGGGTGTCAGCTGAGGCCCGAATCTTCGGTATACCAAGAAGAGTTAAATGTAAAAAATATATATTATTTATTCATTTATTTTTAGAGAGAGGGGAAGGGTGAGAGAGGGAGAGAAACCTTGATCGGGTGTCTCTCGCACACCCCCAACAGGGGACCTGGCCCTACAACCCAGGCATGTGCCCTGACCGGTGACCCTTCCATTTGCAGGATGACACCCAGCCCACTGAGCCACACCAGTCAGGGCCAGAAGAGTTCAATTTAACCTTTGGAAGGAGGGAGTGGCATGTAAATATGCCTCCTCATTTAGGATTCCTATTTTAATCATATAACTAATTATAGATAATTATCAGGCACCAAGATGTTGGTGACAGTCTTATTTATAAGACTGGAAACTTGAAAACAATCCAAATGTCAACAGTAGGGAAACAAATAAGTAAATTATGTCCCATCAACTGAAAAGAATATTTGGCAACCATTTACAATAATTGATATAGGCTGTGGGGAAATAAGTACACTCTTATGTGTCATTAGAGGGAGTATAACCTGGTATAAATCTTCCAGAGGCAAATTTACCAGTATGTATCAAGAGTCTGAAAAAGATGTGTACCTATGATTCAATTTCAGAAATCTGTCCTAAGGAAATGATTATAAATGGGTTCCATTTATAATAGCAAAAGATTGTGGAGGGAAAAAAACCTTAGATTCCCAGTCATAGGGAATTAGGTCAATGAATTACGGTACACTCCTTCAGTACAATGCAATACATTGCAATTATTTCTAAAGATGTAGAAATATATTCTGTTATACAAAGAAAGATATTCACCATATACCATTCAGTGAAAGAAGGCAGGCTACAAATTAATATGTGCCTTGTGATTCCATTTTTTGTTTACGTGGATGTTCTAATTTGTCTTAATGAATAATTACTACCTGTGAAATTGAGAAAAAATAACTCACAATAGCAGCTCTGAAAGCTCTGTAGCCGCACAGAAAAATGCCTGCTCAATAACAGGAGGAAAGAACAGGATCAAAATTACATCTACTCTGTGATTGCAGATATGTAAAAATTGTGGGCTGCGACAAGGAAGGAAGGCATACTGAAAAATAAAAACAGTGATTTGTCAGGATGGAGAGATTATGGGTGATTTTCCATCCTTTTGGTTATTACTATGTTTATGTCATTTTTTATTTTTTTAAGTGGAAAAAAGAAACCCTGTGAGACTTTTCCTCTCCCCTGCTTGGAATGGCTGTCTTTACGGAACACAGGCTGCTTACTAAAAAGAATGCCTCACAGTGAGCCCGGCTCCTCACAGCTTCTTTGTACTTCTCCTGGGTGAGATCTGTCACTGTGGCCTCTTCTCCTTGACGGTCTCACACATTTCTACCCTGTCTCAGTGGCCCTGACCCCTGACCCCAAGCACCCCGATGCTGGTGGGCTGACCAGCCCTGTTGGCCACTCTGAACCCCATGGATCAAACTTGCCAGCCTTGAAGATTTATGTCTCAGGGTCTCACCAGGGCAGCAAGACCAGCCATCGTAAACTGCTGGTAATGCACTGATACATACTTAACCTCTCCCAAAACAAGCACTCACATACACAGCTTTTGAGAGTAGACTCCTTCGTGGAAAACAAATTGGCAAATAATTCAAAAGCCTTTAAAGTGTTTCCGACCTTCGGTCTAGCAAATATAATTCTAGGGTGTTTTAGAATAATAAGTATATGGAGATGTGCGTGCAAAGATATACCACTCCATATTTTTCATACCAGTAAAACATAGGAAAAAACAATCTCAATGTCCAACAATGAAAGTTTGGTTAGGTGAACTATGGCGTATCATAAAGTTGCCATGTGAAATAGAGGATGCCCAGTTAAGTCGGAATTTCAGATAAGCAACAAATGACTTCTTAGCATGTCTCAAATAATGAATGCAATGCACCTAGTCTACAAACAACTGCACATTGCTTATCTAAAATTCAAATAGGAATAGAGTCAGATTAAAAAATGATTCATTGTTCATCTGAAATTCCAATTTACCTGGACATCTTATATTTTCATTTGCTAGATCTGACCCTGCACATCCATATAATAGAATACTACATCGCCATTAAAACCCATGTTTTTAGAGCAGTGGCTTTCAAACCGTGTTTCTTCTCTCCCTGTGCATGCCCTCCTATCCTGTGCTTTAGCTAGGACTTCTCATCTCTCATCTATTTTATATTTTAGGCTTCTATGTGACATTTGGTTGAAATCACATAAAAAAGTATAAGACAGTTTCTGAAAACAACAGGAGACAGTGCTCATAAAATAATAAGTAGAAAAGCCGTGTTAAAAATCAGTACGATTCCAGGTTTGCTTATACACATACGCACGTACATGGAGAGAGAATGAGAGCGACAGACAGACAGATACCAGGCGCTCGGAATAAAACTTTTTTTAAACAGTTATTATCTCTGGATGTTGGGATTATAGGTGATTTTTAGGAGATTTCCATAAGATTTTTTCAGACTTTCTACCATGAAATCAATGCATTTATATCCTGAAAAAAATCACTATTAGAAATATCTTCCCTCTCAGATGACATTAATACCTTAACATCATTAAGTCTCCATATCTGTGATTCTTAAACCTGGAAGTTGTGAACCCTTGGGAGACCCAGTGCAATCTCTGTGTCCTAGTCTCAGAAGGTGCAGCCACATACAAGTCCGCACATAGTTTCCCCTCCATCCCTTCGTGTTAAGAGCCCCTCCCTAAGTTCTAGAATGCCATTCCTTTTTTCTGCCTACTTTTGAAGTAGCTACTTACTCTGTCCTTGTGGCAGTGGTTCTTAACCTATTTTTTTTTTGGGGGGGGGTCAGTGGTCACACACCTGCTCTGAGACCCAGTTCAAAGCAGAACCCCTAAACCCACAGGCTGCTGCAGGCAGTTTTGGAGGTTCACACACTCCCCAAGGTCCTCACTTGGGCTCCAGATTCAGAACCCCTGGCGCAACCCCAAGCCTTTGGCACTCCCTGGAGCCCTGACTTAGCTAATTCCCTTTAGGGCCAAACTGGTTAAATATAGATTCCTTAAAAAGGGACAAAGCCAGGGACGGAATCCAGCTCTGCATTCCCAGGGCACTGGCACACAGCACGCACTTCTAAAGCAGTGTGTGAGTGTGTGAGTGTGTGTGAGAGAGAGGATGATGCCAAGGAAGAATTTCTTGCACACAAAGTCCTGCTGAAAAACATTAGACTTGGGAGGTTACTGTGAACAGGAAAAAGAACCAGAGGGAAATCCGAGGCCGGTACCTCCTACTTCGTACGATCTGTGCCTCGGGGATGGCTGAATGGGGCAGGGGCGTGGGGGTGGGCTACAGGAGCACTGTCAACCCTTCGCTGGCCGTCCCCTCCCTTTAATAGCTCTCTCAAACAGCAGTAACAGGAGCCACCCTCACTTACACCCTGAGAACCATGCAGGGGCCACAGACAGGGCGAGGGCGGCCCCACAGAGGGCCAGGCAGTTTGGCAGTAGCTTGTGGGATGTTAAATGCGCATGCCCTCCTGTCCAGCAACTCTAACTCTTGGTATCTCTTAAAAATAAACAAACAAACAAACAAACAAGCAAGCAAGCAAGCAAGCAAAGCTTACCTACATACCCAAAGAGGCACGTACAGGGTGTTTTTTGAAGTATGTTAGTCAACACAAAGTTATCTCTGATCCACTACATGTTTTAAAACAAAACATCATTACCAAACCCTATAAACCTAGTAGGAATTTGTTTCTTTTTTCCAAGGGGAAACCACCACAATATTCTGCAAAGGGAAAGTTCTAAGCTCAAACTAAAGCTGCCTTCACCTTTTTCACCTCACTGCCAGGTACTCACGGTTGGTCACAAGGTCAGTAAGCGCCTGAACCACTCCCTGCAGTGACAGGGGCGGGGCTTCCACACTCACTACCACACTCACCACCGACTGACTAACGAGAACGCCCTTCCAGAGGGAACAACTCTCATTTTTACTCCCCCTTTGCTTTCATCTTAACAAAGTAGATTTTTAAGGTTCATTTGGAAGAACAAACAACTGAAAAGAGCCCTGCCTCTCTATGTTCCCTGTACACCCCGACCCCCAAGAGAAAGCAGAAAACAATGGAAGAGACTTGCCTTACTAATGATTACAACTAACTCGCACTATACTCAAAAACAATATGGTGCTGGCTGTGCGTAAGACAAACAGATCGGGGAACTGAATATAACCTAGAAATGATATAAGAACTTGCGACACGACAAATTGGCATTCTAATTCAGTGTGGAAAAGACAGTTTGGCATAGAGTTGACATAAATGGCTATTTATATGGGATAGAACAAAATGAGGCTCTTCATGACAGACACTAAAGTAAATTCCAGATTAATTTAAAATATAAATACAAAAATCAATAAAAATATTATAATAAACCTTAGCTAAATAGCCAAACAGTGAGGAAGACCCTTAAGGTGGGCAGGAAGCCCATAGACATTAAAAAAAAGCCGATAGGCACGCTCCCCCTCCAGGAGGGAGCACACGTGTGCCTTGCCCTTCCCCTCTTCGTCCCCCACAGGCATGAACCTCCCGAACTCTCAGGGTCCCCACAAGACTTGCAACCAGGGGAGAAATGGAAATGGGCAGCAGCAGCTCACCCGGCCTAACCCTCTGATCCTGCCCCCAAGGCCCCCTTTTCTGACCCTCCAGTGAGCTGACAGCAGCCCTGCCTGGGCTCACTTCTTTCATGTAATGTTTCTAGAGGGCCAACGCAGCCCTGTCAAGTATCTGTGCTGTTGCTTCTTCTGTCCTAGGCCCTTTCTTGTTTCACTGTCCCCAGCTTTAATAAACGTACTCTCAAAATAAAAAAAAATTTTTAAAGAAAAGAAAAATGTAGATAGACTGAATTACCCACAAATTAAGAATTTTCCTACAGCAGAAATACAGTGAACAAATTCAGCCCTGGCTGGTGTGGCTCAGTGGACTGAGTGCCGGCCTGCAAACCAGAGGGTCGCTGGTTTGATTCCCAGTCAGCGCACATGCCTGGGTTGCAGGCCAGGCCCCTGGTTGGGGGTACACAAGAGACAACCACACACTGATGTTTCTCTCCCTCTCTTCCTACCTCCCTTCCCCTCTCTCTAAAAACAAATAAAATCTTTAAAAAAAAAAAAAACAAATTCAAAAGACAAATAACATCCTATTATTTAATAACTCAATATTTATACCATGTTTGACAGACAAAAAGTTAATTCCTGAAATATGCCAAGACTCCTCCAAACTCATGTGAAAAAGACAAACAATCCAAATAATAAACAGGAACAGGGTATGGACAGTTCATTAAAGAGGAGAAGCAGATTGCCAACAAACATACTGAACAACTGATAGGTAGAAAATCAAAATAAAGTAAGATGCTATTTTCATCTATCACGTGGGCAAAAATGAAAATAGAATAATAACATCCCCTGCTGATAAGGATGTGGGAAACAGGGCTGGTAGAAGTATTCATTTCTACCACCTTGGGGAAAATAATTTGGCAAGGCAGGTTTAAATTTAAGATAGACCATTTTAACTGGTAATCCCAATTCGGACGCTCTACACAACAGAATGAAAGCATGAGCATGTAAAGTCCGAGGTCTGGGCGTTCGTTACAGCACCGCGTGCGCTGGCCAGACCTGAGACACGCTGAATGTCCACTAGCGGGACCGTTTAAATGAACCATCCTAGGGCCATTCTACAGGAGGAGGTTGAGCTAAGTTGTCTTGGAGAGATGTTCCTAATATTTAAGGGCAAAAGTAAGTTGAAGAATCATTTATAGGGTCTCATTCCCTTTTCTGTGTAAAGAAAGGGCAAGGCAGAGACAGCCAGCTACATATGGATACTTGCATTTCCATGCTGATAGGAAAAAGAACACGGAAAATTCCACGGCAGGCTGCTCATGTTTACCTCAGGGACACGGGATTGGAGTGAGGTGGGGAGAAGGGGTGGGAAGTGAGAGTTCACTTTTTCCTTAGAAATTATTTCTCTGTGAAAGAAAACAGAAATTAAAAAATAAGAAAAAATAGAAATTACTTCTCTGTACTACTATTGCACTTTTATAATAGACACATGCTGTTTCTGTGATTTTTAAAAACCTATAAGCGTTTCAAATGAATATGGGCTTTAATTCTTGGTTCTGCCCCTCATGTTAGCCGGCCTTGTCAGAGATGGACCAGTGAGTGCCCTTGGCCTCTGCCACCAGGCAGTTCAGGGAGACTCCATACTGAATGAGTACCCCTCCCCCATCTCCAACTCCCACCACCCACCAATGGCCCATCCTCAGCCCTCTTCCCATGGTCCCAAACTGACTCCCACCCCTTCAAAAGTCAGTGAAACCCAGAAGGTCACATCTAAAGCCAACCCACCCCCTATCCCTCCAGCCCCTGGGTGGATGCGGTGAAAATCCTACAGATGCTCCAATGGAGCATTCCCCCAATCTGCGTGTGAAGCCTCCCCAGCAGGCTTCAGACATCACGTGGGGCTCTGGGCAGGCAAAAGCAAAAATAGTTTTCCCAGAGGTCAGAGAATGTCACCTCACTCCCTGGGGAAACAGCAGCTCCTGGAGGTGGCCCTGGCAGTCAGAGCAGCATCAGCTGCTACCACACCATGGACAGCAAGGGTGAGAATGGCTGCATCACGTCAGGCCTGACTCCAGTCAGGGTTTCCAGTTCTGGGTCTGCGTGCTTGTATGAGTGTGTGGTTGCACTTGTATGTACGCATGGGCCTGCTTGTAGGTAGCATGGGTGTGCTTGTGCATGTACATGGGCATGTTTGTATGTATTGGAACATGTGTGTGTGCGCACGCTTGTGTGTGTGGCACATACGCATATACTTTAAATATAAAAGCTCCTCAGGAAGGCAGAGGGGTTCACCCCAAAGGATGGAGATTTGCTTATTTTGGCATTGACTTTTTTGTGGCAAATGGCAGCACCACATGAAATAGCCCTCCCTGAAAGCAGTCACCTGGGAACTGAGAAGAGAGAGGCCTGGCTCTCTGGGTCCTCTTCCTTTCATCTTGCCTCCAGGGTTGTTTGAATTATTTTATCACCTGATAATAGCTCTATCAGACACTGAACCCCTGCCACCTTGGTGTCTTCAGAGGAGACAGAGAAGGAATCCAGAGACGGCCCCTCTGGCACCACCTTCCACCAACCCCAGGCTGGCAGCCGTACACTGAAGCTGGAGTTCCGGTAGGCAGCCCAGGGCTCCTGGTGATAAGGGAGGAAAGGAAAGGAGGATGGATGGTGCGGGGAGTTCCTCTAGGCGTAGATGGTGGGGAGGGAGATCTGTTCAACCTGCCCTCATTCTCAGTCCCCAAATCTGTAAGATAAAGGACTACGTCTGTGCTTCTCAAAGGCGAGCCTGTGAATGTCAAGAATATGGGGTAATCCATTCAGGGATATGCAGACATGAGATAATCACTGTGCATCTTCCTTTGGTTTGAAGACTGGACATTATTTTTCCATTAAACAAGAGGCAGGTTCAAAATTTGTATGCATCTTTAAATAAAAGAGAACACCACAGCTTTTTGGGGCTTCAGCCCCCTGCCCTAGACCTCTGGAGGGATGTGTTCCTTCTCTTCAGTAGTATGGGGGGTCCTGGGGACAGGCTGGAGGAGCCCTGCATGGTGCATTCGAGGGTGGCAGTGGGGACGGTAGTAACTGGCAGATCTGCAGACCCTGGCAGGGCCTCCAAGGGACCTGGCCCAAGAGTTGACTCAACATGCTTCTTAGAAGCTCCACAAGGCAAAAGTGAGCCTAGGGTTCTGGGAGGCAGCCAGACTGGGTCTGAGTCCCACCCAACTCCTTACAAGGAGGCCAAGTTGGATAACTTCACTTAGCTTCAACCTCTGCACCTGCAAAATGGGGACAATGACAGAACTTCCTCCACAAGGGCTTTATGAACATTTGATGAGCTAATTTCTGAAGAGTGCAGTGCCTGGCACACCCCAGATTCCAGCCCCGTTGGCTGAAGCCTTTGCTGCAAGAGCATCACAATTCTACCTCTCCCTCCACATCCCTTACTCCCTCATAGGTGTTCACCCCAAGGCCTGCTCAGCGAACCAGCTGCACGCAAGTCTCTGTCCCAGAGCCTGTTCCCCAGGGACCTAAGAGTTGAGGCGAGACCTCTTAGGGAGCAAGTCAAGAGAGAACAAAAAGATGATCAAGCCCTGAGCTCCAGGCCCTCCAAAGTGTAAGCGTCAGGGAGGAGGAAGCCCCAGCACACAGAAACAGAGGAACTGGCCAGCCTCATGTGGACTTTCAGAAACCAGGAGTGACAAGAAAAAGAGAGAGTGACTGTCAAAAGCAGCTCATTGAAAAGAAGGAGGAGGAGTGGGAGGTAACAAGGGGATCCAGCCCCATGAGGTCACTGGTGACCTCGAGAACAGCATTTAAGAGAAACAGTAGGGACAAAAGCCTGCTTGGAGTGGATCAAGGAAGAATGGAAGGAGAGGGTCAGTACAGCAAGCATAAACAACTCTCTAGGACTTTTGTGATTTTAACTGTATCGCAGAGACAAGGAAACAGCCCATGGCTTCCCCAGGGCCACCACACACACCAAAATGGGTCCCTAGGGATGGACACCTGCCCTGTCTGCCTCAGTCGCGACCTCACACAGATGTTTTTAATGTTTTGTCCAGATCTTCCAGCTGTTTTCATGCGGAGGGCTGCTCCTACACATCACAGCTGGGAGTAGAAGTGCAAGGCTGTGGCCTTGGTGATGTCTGGAGCTCAGTCTCAGCATCGCTGAGGATACGGATACAGCTCTCTTGTCCCAGGAGACAAACCTCTGCAGGAGAAAAGCCTCCAGCCCTCCTCAGTCGCAACCCCAGCCTGTACCCCAGTGACATAGAACACACCCAATAAAGCCTCTACCAGATCTTCCCACTGGGCCCCCCAATTTTGGTTTATTAATTTGTCTCCTGCCACAAGGACCACTTACTCACAACAGCTGTTGCCATGGTAACCAAGCAGCCAGCCTGCTGTTCTAGCTAACAGCCATGAGCCTCCTGCTGGCTACTTGGCTTTGGTAAAGCTGGGGGAAGCACCCCAAAGTGTCTGGGAGGCTGGAACACGGTGGGGGGATGTGGGCAGTGGGAGAGGGGAACAGGAGGGCATTCACGAAGTGCACAGCTCAGTGTTTCTGCCATTGTTGCATAATTCCCCAACAAGGGGTTGGGGCTGGGAGAGCTGTAAAATGACTGGTGCCAGAGGGGGTACTCACAGCCTCTTGTGATGTTAGCCATTTCACAAACACATCCCTCACCCCCTCCACTCCCTTCCTGCAGGCAGATGCAGGGAGGGGTCCCCCAGGGGCAGGGAGAGGCCACATACTACCAGAAAACCCTGCAAGTGCCGGTGATGAGCCTGAGACAGCCCCACCCTAGACGGAGGGGACTGGTGTTGGTGAGCCCCAAGGTTGCTCTTGAGGGCTGTAATCCCTTGTGTCCTGGCTCTCCCCTAGGAAGGGGCTATTTCTTTGAACCAGTCCTGAATGTCTTTAATCTGAAGTGTGTTTTAGTGACCACAGGTTTTGAAGTCACACAGGCAAGAGTTCAAGCCTTGGCTCCTTCCCTTGCTGCCTGTTTAACATTAGGCAGACTACTTTACCCCTCTGAGCCTCAGTTTCTTTTGCTGTAAAATGGGGTGAGCATAGTACCAATGCCACCAAATTATTTCAAGGAATAACTGAGATTGAGTAAACTGTGCAACCCGCAGCGCCCGGCACGCAGGCTCAGGGTAAGAGGGGAGTATCACCACCATTAGTGCTATCACCATCACCATTAACGATGATTGTGTTGACGATCAGACCTAGAGGCTGAAGACAATAAGGGAGAGGCTTAAAAGAACTGAGAATGATGAAAACAAACTTCAGTATTGTATATACATTTAGTATCATTTTTGTTTAAAACCATGTTAACAATGGATATCTTTGGATGATGGTGCTATGGTTATTTTTCTCGGTGTGTTTTGTTTTTCCAAGTTTTTTGGACTGAAAAGGTATTCTGTAATTAGAAAAAAATTTTTAAAGGTTAGAGATGAGCATTAAAAATGAGCTACAGACTAAAAATCACTGAAGGTTGTATTTTGAACAGGTGAATTTCAAGGTATGTAAATTGTATCTCAAAAGGTCTCTTAACAAAAAAGCCTTAAAAAGGACTCAAGGTGTGCAGGTAAAAACCCATTCAAAAGTTCTTTACATAAAAATGTATACACTAAAGAAAAATAAGAAGAGAAAGAAAGAAAAGGAGGCAAGACCTGAAAAACAGAACTATTACGTAAAAGTCAATGAGCTGGATGACTCACTGCTTCGGCAAGGCGACGGGAATGGAGCACCAGCATCTGCCACTGCTGGGGTGAGACTCGGTGCAGCTGCCAGGGAGGGAAAATCAGTGGCAGCTGCAAATGCTCCTGATGCATACACTCTCTGACCCAGCAGTTCCTTTTCAGGAAATTTGTCCCATAGGGACTCTGTTGTAAGTCAGACATGATGTATGTACGAGTTTATGGGCCACGGCATTGCCTGTAACAGTAAAAATCTGGAAATGGCCCAAATGCCCCCCAGTAGGAGGCTTGTTGAATAACTTATGGTACATCCATACAATGGAACAATAGGAAGCTGTAAAAATGAAAAGAATAAGGAAACTATCCATCTTCTGATCTGGAAAGATTTCCAAGCTATATGGTTAAGTGAAAAAAAATCAAGTAACAACAACAACTATATATATGTAAAATAAATATCCTGACCTTTTAAGTAAAAGTGGGCAAAGACTCTAGATTCATATTTTCTTACATGTGCATTCTGGAAGAATACATAAAAATAAATAGTTGAGCCCTGGCCAGGTTGTTTAGTTGGTTGAGCATCACCCTGTACACCAAAAGGTTGAAGGTTTGATTCCCAATCAAGGCACATACTTAGGTTGTGGGTTCAATCCCCAGTCAGGGCACATATGGGAGGCAACCAATGGATGTCTCTCTCTCATATGGATGTTTCTCTCTCTCTCCCCCTTCTTCTCTCTCTAAAATCAATAAACATAGCCTCAGACGAGGATTAAAAATAATAATAATAATAAAAATAAGAATAGTTGAATAGCACCGAGTGAAAACTGAACAGATGGAAGATAGAAGTTTCCAGAGTGAAACTTTTCACTGTATATCTTTTTAACTATGTATTAGGTTTTAGAACCTTATGACTATACTACCTATTAAGAATGAACTAAAAATTATATGCTTAAAGGAAAAAGTTAAAGAGCGAAAGGACAGATGTCCGGGCAGGCTCTGGACGGAACAAAGTGTGGACATTAGCGCTACATGTCGAAGCTGGTTGATGGGTCCGTGGGGGTTCCTTGTATGTTTGACATTCTTCATAGCAAGTTATTAAATATTTAGAAGGTCTTCATAATAGTCTAAAGGTGGACACCATCTAAATGTCTATCAACTGGTAAGTGAATAAACAAAATGAGATGTCTCCATGCAATGGGATACTATGTACCATAAGCTGGAGCAAACTGATATGACTATACCGTGGAGGAACTTCAAAAACCATCACGTGAAGTGACAGAAGCCAGACTCATGACCAAATACTAACATACTACATGATTCCATTTATAGAAAATGTCCAGAAATGGCAAATCCATGGAAACAGAAAGGAGATTAGTGGTTGCCTAGGGCTGGGGGTGGGGAGGGGCAGAGACTAAATGGGCAAAGGGGATCTTTGGGGGGCAACAGAAATGTTCTAAACTTGATTTATGGTGATGACTGCCCAGCTGTAAATTTAGGAAAAGTCAATGAATTGCACACCTGAAGTGAGTGAGTTTTATGGTGTGAATTACACTCAGTAAAGCAGCGTGGGACTGGGCTTCTAACAGGTGGTGGTGGTTGCTTGCATGGGTCCCAAAATGAGACTCATTGGCTTCAAATGTGAGCTCCCCCAGCTTAGTGAGGCGAGCTATGTTACCTCCCAGTGTCCTTATCTGTAAAGCAGGTCTGTGATAACTAATGCTTACCGTATGGCCCGATATGACTCCAAGTGCTCTGCATATATTAACCCTCCCGACTCTCCTATGGTGATCACTTTACACCACTTACAAATGAGGAAACTGGGCACAGAGAGGTTAGTAGACACACCCACGGTCACACAGCTAGCAAGCAGCAAGGGCAGGCAGCTCAATGTTAAGAACCAAGTGCTTATTAACCACTGCATGACCCTACCTCACAATGACACCACCTAACTAAGGTTATTATGAGAACTAAATAAAAACAATTGATACAAAGTGCTTGACGTACAGTTAGTACTCAATAAATGCCAGCCAGGGAAGAAACCACTATCTGATTCACTCAAATGGCTTGGGTTTGTCCAGTGGTATTTTGAAATGTTCAGAGAGTATAAATAGCCAAGCCTCCTTAAGCAATAGTCTGTTTGAAAGGGAAGTGCCAAACCTACAGAGCGGTCATAAAGAAATCAAATCCCTTTTATATCTGGTTCAGATATTTAAAAAGTGGGGGACAGAGAAAGGAGAGAGAAGTCAACCCAATTCCTCATGTTTACTTAAGAGTCTGGGTTTCTTTGCAAGACAGAGGGACACTACGCTGAGGAGTTTAGAGCCCAGGCTTTGGGGCAACGCAGAATGAGGTTTGAAGCCAGCTCCTCTACTGATTTGGCCATCCAATCAGTGACAAGATACTTAACTTCTGTTAAGTCTCAGCTTTCCCATCTGTAAAATGGGTTGGAAAAAAAACAGGTTGTGGGGTGTAAGGGTTACACACTCTAATATGTGTAGAGTGATCAGCACTGGCTCGCAGCATATTCTTGGGGCTTAATAAATAGAAAAATTGTCCTCTATCTAATTTTCTTTTTTAAAAAAGATTTTATTTATTTATTTTTAGAGAGAGGGCAAGGGAGGAAGAAAGAGAAGGAGAGAAACATTGATTTACAATTGGTGGCCTTTTGCCTCCAACCAGGGACCCAGCCCATGACCCAGGCACATGCCCTGACCAGGAATCAAACCAGTGACATTTCGATTCGCAAGCCAGTGCTCAATCCACTGAGCCACACCAGCCAGGCCTATATCTAACTTTCTTATCACCTACATTTCTCATTGCAGATTATTAAGGAAGCACTGCAATTCTTTTAGGATGATTAACCAAATGCCTTATGCTCCTAACACTATTGTTACCGTCGGTGTTTCACTAAGTATTGAGAAGGGGAGCGAAAGAGACTAGACATTGAGCTTAATAAACTGTGAAGCAAGGACCCTGTTTGCTTCACCAGCAAACTACAGCTTTTCACACTCTAGGGGATTACAGCATTGTTCCGCCAAGGGGAATAACATTCCTCCCTTCACTCCTCCCGTACCAGATTGTTGGGGGTGCAGTGGCTTATCTGTCTAACTGGGGAATGGACCCCATCCAAAGCCCACAAAAACTTGGGAAGTTGATTGTTGATTTTGAGAAAGCACCCGGTCCATCCCAAACCCAAGCTCCTGGTTATAACCCCAGGGGAACAAAGAAGCTCTTTCTCCTGCTTGTGACCCGCACATGCATGGTGCACGCACCTGTTCTCTTCATGGCCATGTGGCCTTAGCAGCCAAGTGCCCCATGGCCTCTAGGAGAGAGCCTGAATACCGAAGCACAGCAATGGACAGCAGCTGGAAACACATGCTAAGCTAGCTGGATGCTGGACTGGGCTGTAATGTGGAGCATAAACTCTGGGCAGTGCCCTTCATCCTGGCCCTAATGAAGACACAATTGGACTTTTTCCACGGCGAAGTGGATGGAGATGGGACAGTTAGGAGGGGAACCCCCTTAATTGTACATCATCAATAAGCCATACCACAGAGCTCCATCTTTCCGTGCAGGTCTATGGAAATTCTTTTCCTTGCAGTACCACAAGAACCCCACTTCCACTGGCAATACTATGATCCAACTCTCTTCGTTGGGACTAGGCTGCCTGGTGGACCAACCCTGTCCTCACCCTGGAGGGGCTATGAGAACTGCAGCCACTGTCCTCAGGACATCTGCAGCCTTTCTACAGGGCACCTGTAAACCAAATGTTAGAGGGGAAGCCAACCTCACCAGACTGGAGAGCAAAGGCTGAGGGCCTTTAGGTAGATCTTTGAGTTTGGTAGAAGAAGCGCTATTGTAGGGGGGCTGGAGAAATTCTCCACCTCCCCAGAGTGGAGAGGAAGCACTGCTGGGTCTAGGGTGGGGCAGCAGGCAGGCTGGCTGAGTTAGGTATAAAGGAGGACTTCCTGTGGGCCATAAGATCAATGAAGGGTAGGGTGAAGGGTATGGAGGGGCCCTGCCCTGGTGTCTTAGGGGGTGGGGAGAGGATGAGCTGAGGAGCAATCAGATACGCTCCCTGGGCTCTAGGCTGCAGCTCCCACTCCCTGCCTTGCCTGCCTTGGCTTTGGCCTCGTCTCCCAGGAGGAACAGGGAGGCAACACCACACCTGTCTCAGGACAGTGATTGTAAAGGCAAACGGAGAAGTCTGGCATCTGGGCTAAGAGCATTAACTCAGGGAGGAGACAACCTGGGTGGGAGTCCCAGCTCTGCCACTTACCAGCTGCATCGTAGTGTTGGACAAGTTACTTGAACTCTCTGTGCCTACCCCACCGGGATGCTGGGAGAAGAAAATGAGATCATGTGTGTACAATGCTTAGCCTGGTGCAGGGCACAGAGTTCACACTCCATAAACTGCAGCTGTTAGGGCAATGTTAAGGCTGAGACAGAGCTATCCTTTCCCACCCCAGGTTCCTGTCTTAAAGAGGGACACACCAGGACACCATCCATTCTGGGCCCAGGAGGGGCATCCACACCCCTCCCAAGTTAGCAGTCCTGTGGGGCCACACCTGTTACAGGACCTGGGGCCCTCACTGCAGTGATGACCGTGGTTCCTTAGACTCTATGGGACTGAATATTTTGTGAAGCAATTTCACACGCACCATCTCATTAGATAAGTCTATGTGTATTATCATAACAGCCGTTGTACAGATTTTAAGATGAAGAGACTCAAGGGGTTCCACAGCTGAAAAGGCAGACTGAAACCCAGGGCATCAGACTACTGTTCCGTCTCATCCCAGGCCTTCCTGGCAGAGGTGGGCCCTCTGCCTCAGCTTCTATGCCCAGCGGTCAGGCCATGGTCAAAGTCAGGGCTTGGTGTATGTCAGTGGAAGGTGCACCCTCTGCCACTACCCCGGCCAAGAGCAGGAGAGGTGGGGACGAGTCTTGGTCTCACCAGGTGGCATCATCACCAACCCAGCTGTCTGCACAGCTGGCTATGCGGGGGGGGGGGGGGGAGTTTCCAGTGTAGAGACGTGGGGAAGTCAGAGTTGAGTCCCACCTGGAGTGGAGACAAACCTGAAACACTACCATGTGAAAATTTAAAATATTAAGTCTTAACAAAATAATAAAGACAAGCCCTTCCAAAAAGAATCTCCCACCCTGGCCAGCATGGCTCAGTTAATTGGAGCATTGACCTGCAAGCTGGAAGGCTGGGAGATCAATTCCCAGTCAGGGCGCATACTTAGACCGGTTCAATCCCCGGTCGGGGAGCGTATGAGAGACAACCAATCGATGTTTCTCTCTCATATCGATGCTTCCCTCTTTTTCTTTTCCTCTCTCAAATCAATAAACATTTTTAAAAAAATTTTAAAAGAATCTCCCTTATCCCTTAACTTTACAGTAAAGAGCATCGAAGTGGAAAATTTAAACAGGAAAGGAGGGTCACTGAGCCTCAGTGGAAAGCCTCTGGAAGCCTCTAGCCCCTCTCTCTGGCCTGTGGGCAGTGTGCCCCCTCTGAGATCATGGGGGGTGAGGGAGCTCCCAGCGGTCTGAGAGCAGGTGAGGTCTGCTTGCTCTACCACAACTTAACTGCCATAAATAACGGAACTGGGATGGGGGGTTTTGGCATTTAATTCTTTCCAGATAGGGCTGAAATAGCATTTTTGTTCTACACCCTCATTTTCAAGAGCTGGTAATTTCCTGAGACCATTACCCTCTGGACTGAGACTTTGTTCCAGCCCAGAGGTGAAGTGTACAGGTCTGAGGGCCAGAAGGTGCTCTCAGGAGTCACATTCTCAATCTGAATCTTTCAATCACTCTCCACCACAGCATCTTGGGGTCAACGAGAGCATTAGTATTTCTTAAAGCCTTTTCATTTGCTTCTGTTAGGTTAAAATTATCAACAGTGAAACCAAAAGGCATAAACCCACATGCAAAACCCCCACATGCAAGCCTTGTTGTCTCACCTCTCTGGGGAGGCTCCAAAGAGGGATGATGGTGGAGACCGCCCTGCAGAGCTGGTCCAGGTACTGGCACCCTGGGTTTAATTCTGATGTTTTGGGACAGTTGTCTGTCCCTACCCCCCTTCCTGTTTGCCTGCAAGGCAATCCAAGATGTTGGCTTCCTGAGGCAAAGGGAGCATTGAATTCTGTAGGACTGAGTCCTGGAAACCTTGCAAAGATTGGGCAAGCTGGGGTGGGACAAAGTGCAAACTTGAGAGCATCTACAAATCTTGAGTTCTGATGACAAGTATGCACATCTGGGTATGCAACAGTAATTAGCACCATGGCACTGTCTCTCACCTTTAAGAATCTTACCCATTAGAACCCTGGCTGGTGTGGCTCAACGGATTGAGTGCCTGCCTGCAAACCAAAGGGTTGCTGGTTCAATTCCCGGTCAGGGCACATGCCTGGGTTGCAGGCCAAATTCCCAGTCGGGGATGCACCAGAGGCGACCACACATTGATGTTTCTCTCCCTCTTTCTCTCTCCCTGCCCCTCCATCTAAAAATAAATAAAATCTTTTTAAAAAATAAATAAAATCTTTTTTAAAAATAAAAAACATTAGAGCATTGACTTTGACCAACAGAGCATATGTTTGCTAAATTAATTAGTAAAAATGTCCCAGAACAATTTCTACATAGGGCATAAACAACAGCTTTTGTTTGGGGAAGCCCAGCATCCATTTTCCCTTCCAAAGAGCACCCCGGTTTTCTGTTAGGGGATTGTCTCTTGTTTCTAAGGGCAACCTCATTTGCAGGGTAAATCAAAGGACTCCCCCCACCTCCATCAACATCACACAGAAGCAGAGGGTCCTTGGAGGCCCCTTTGAAGAAATCCCACTTCTTCCCACCAAAGGGCAAACACAGGACTTAAGCTGGGCCAAGAAGGCCCTCCCAGGCTTTAGGCTTGAGAACAGCAACATAGAACTATAGAGTCTAAGCCTTCTAGCAAAGTGAAGATTTCAGAGGTTTTGACCACCTGAAGCAGCTGGTTTCTAGCATCCCAGGTATCCTAGCAATTTGGTCCCCTAAGACGCAAGTTGGTCATGTTAACTTTAACCAGAGACTCCAAAATGGTAGCCCTGTCAAAGCACTGACTTCCACACCAGCTCGGCTGTTCTCAGCCTCTCCAGAGCCTCTGGACCACAGCATCCCACGCTGGCCCCAAAGGAAAACAGTGAAAAGATCTCTATCCACTGCTGCCCTGGGCTTTGTACCCAAGAACATCAGACCCAAATGTGAGCACGCTTTCATTTTCTGGGGGCTGGCTTTCCAGACCCTGGCCTGAGTTTTTCCAGTTTCCGATGCTATGGAGACCAACTAATTTCCAATCCACAGACTTCTGGGTTGATGGAAACCTACTGGAACCTTCTGGTCCTTGAGGATGTACCCTGTGAAGGTCCCCTGCATCTCATTATCTCCAAGAGATTCCAGGTGGTAAACAAGGGGGTCTGGGGCTGCCACTCACCGGCCAGGCTGGGTGCTCACTCAGTGCAGCGGGAACACAGGCAGTGCTGGCCCTGCTGGGCCACAGAGGTGCACAGATGTTGGAGTTACCAGCCAGATTGTTGTGATCTCGTGGGCCCAACATGTTGGTGTGGGTTGGGTTTAGTAGCCTCTCCACTTACTTCATTCACCACCGAGGCTTCTTCGCAGCTGGCTCTCAATTTATTCTGATGGCGTAATGGTTTGCCCTAATGAAGAACAAATGTCCTGTGGCTTTCCAAAGGGGCAGCAGGGTACAGTGGGAAGAATTATGGCCAGGAGGCCTGGATCCCAGCCCTTGCCTGCCAAACAAGAAACAAACTGTGTGACTTTAAACGAGTGACCCTCTCTCTGTCATTTTCTCCCCTGTAAATCAGGCTCCCAGGTGGCCTTCCAGGCCATTTCCTCAGAGTCTACGGACCCTTCTTCCAGTTCCTGCTGGGAAGCAGGTTGTGGGGACC
The DNA here is from genome assembly GCA_004027475.1 of Anoura caudifer. Classification (NCBI taxonomy): domain Eukaryota; kingdom Metazoa; phylum Chordata; class Mammalia; order Chiroptera; family Phyllostomidae; genus Anoura; species Anoura caudifer. Next base: position 299,185 of record PVKU01001095.1, read on the forward strand.
TGAAAGAGGCAGTGGCAGACACCTTTGCTAGTTTGCTTTGGACTTGCAGGATCACTGGTTCCAAGAAACATTTTGGTTTCTTAGCTTCAAAGTCTTGTAGGGGACAGTTCAGAGTTCCCGTTGCTATGGAGAGTTCTCTCCGAGTCTTCAGAATTAGTCACTCAATGCCCAGATGAGATCAAATGGAGAATTTTCTATTGGATTTGGGCCCTGCAGTTAGGATTTTCAGTTAGTGGATCTCACTCTCAGGCAGTTGCATCATCTCAGATATGAACGCAAGAGGCTCTGTGGCCCAGAAAGCAGGAAAGGTGGGAGCTGTGTTGACTGCTGCTGGGCAGATTGCTGTTCACCTTCAGGCAATTCACTCAACCTCTCTGAGTCATTTTTCTCAATGGCAAAATGAAAGAATGGGACTTGACTCCTATTCATTTATTTATTATATATTCCCTGTGTCATTAAAAACCAGAAGACAAGAAATTCAGAGTGTTGGAAGGGAGGGGCTGGATACCCACCAACTGCCAGTGAGGGGCCCCAGGCTACTGGAGCAGGTGTAGTTGTTCTGTTGAATTTCTAGCTGCACCAAAAAGGAAGCACCGTGTGCTGCTTAGTTCTCACTGTTCGCTAAATGAAAGCTTACCCGTCAGTCAGGAGAGAGATCCTTCTTTTCCGCACTGGATTCTGCAATCTGCTCATCCTTGCATTAGGACAGTGAACACTCACTGAGCACCTGGGAGAGGCCCACTGTGCTGGGCCTGCAGTGGCAACCAGCCCCGAGGTCCCCCCGGGGATGGTGATTTTCTCCTGGGGATTCTGACACAATGGAAATATGACAATGATGCCAATGGCGATCATACCCAGAGGCTGAAAGAGGGTCTATACAAGCGAGGGCATGGCAGCAGAGATGTGATTCTACAAAGACTTTCCAACAGAGAGCAAAACCACAAATCACTACGAGGTATGCCACTTTCCGGTGACCCGGCTTGATGTGGGGACTTGATCTGGAAAACCAGGAGTGGTGAGTGACTCACATATCCTGGAGACTCTCTCAATTATTAATCAACCCATCTCAAAACTGGTCAAGAGATGCTGAGCATTCTATAGTCAGCCTGGGGCACTAGTATCCTGTGGTTTTTGACTGGAGAAAGAGCAAACCATGTTGAAATGGCAGTCAGTTACCTGCCTTTCTTTTTTAATTAAAACTTTACATTTTATTATAAACATTTTTTTTTTTTTTTAAAGAATTTATTTTTAGAGAGAAAAGAAAGGAGGGGGAAAGACAGAGAAGCATCGATTGGTTGTCTCTTGCACGCCCCCAACTGGGGACCTGGCCTGCAACTCAGGCATGTGCCCTGACTGGGAATTGAACTGGTGACCTTTCGGTTCACAGGCTGGCACTCAATCCACTGAGGCACACCAGCCGGGGCTTATTATAAACATCTTTAAATGTGCTAAAAGAATTATACAATAAACACTCACATATCTACCACCTACACTTTACCATTAGTGTCTTCCTATATTTGATTTATCGTATACCCACCTCTCTATCCGCTCATTTATCCATCAATCAGTCCACCTTAATTCTTTGGTGTATTTCAAAGGAAGCTGTAGACCTCAGCATGCTTCACCCCTAAATAGTTCAACATGCATATCATTAAATGGAGTTCAAAATTTGTTTAAGGTTTTGTGTGTGGGGAGATGTAAAATGTACAAAGCTTAAGAGTACCTTTAGATAAATTTTGACACATTCATACATCTGTGTAATAGATGTATTACACAGGAAATAGAACATTAACATCACTCCAGAGAGTTCCCTCTTCCACCCCTTTTTAAGAGACTCTGCCCCTGCTCCCTCCACATAGTCCCTGCTGTTCTAATCTCCATGTTCTGTGCCCTGTGATTCTGATCGCTTTGCCACAACTGTTAAACCAGGGTGGGCACCTGATCCAAAAGTGGTCCATCCAGCTGTTCACTAGTGACCTTTAACCTCTGTGGCTGGACTCAGCAGGATGAGGTGGGCCAACCAGAGTCTCTCTCAGGAGGTGGAAAATGGAGAGACTGCCCTAGCTGGGCAAGGACCCTGAGCTGAAGGCGATGAGACAGACTGGGGGCTGGGTCACCATGATCAAGGGCCACATACAAAAGTACATGGAAGCCAGAACTAGTGAGGAATGTGGGGCATTTACCGGGGACACACAGCCTCTGAGAGAGGGACATGGCCCCTGTGAGAGGGATGGGCAAGGGGGCCTCAGTTTCCTTTGTTTGCAGCAGCAGATCCAGGCCTCAAATATCTGGGGTAATGAGGATGGATCCCTACTCTGGGCAGCTACAACAGCCCCCTCTAAAATGGAAATGCGGGTGATAGGACACAGGATAGTTGAGATGAAAATGAAAGAATCTTTCTTTAATGAGAGCCATCCAACTTCCATATAGGATGGGCGCTAGGCATGACCTAACTGTCCCTGGAAAATAACACAATAATAAATGACATCAACCTCATAAAGCCAAGCCCAATACGGCCTGCTTTAATGCCTCATCCCATCTGGGCCCCACAGCGATCTTCTCCAGGCACTCTCCTTTCACTGTCCCCATTTTGCAGTTGAGGAAACAGACACGGAACAGAGATGGAAATCGCCCAGGTTCGCAATAAGCTGTGGCACCAGAGCTCACCGTACTAAGGGACTGAGTCCCAGCATTTTGCTGGATGAGGGGCTGACATGCCTGAGCAGGTGCTGAGGGGGTCCCAGTGTCACAGGCAGGGTGTGGTGGCAAGTATTCTGCCCTGGAGCACTTGTCATGCGTGAGCAGCCCACATATAAAGGATCTCCTTACTCTGGCTCCTACCATCACCGTCCTCGAAATGTGCCAGGCAGGGTACATTCACTGGCCCAGGGCTGGGAGGCTCCTCTCTTCTACCTTCTGGTGCCATGGCATCTGCCAGAACAACCCTGTAGCTCCAGCCCTTCTCCCAACACACCTGTGATCCTTCATCTGTCCTTGCTGAGGGCGATGGCCAGAGCCCCTGGAGGAAGGACGGTGACAGGACTGCCCAACACTGGCACCGAGACATCTCTGCTCCCTGTTTCCTGGGCTGTGGAGCAGGCACCCTCCTGTGAGGAACTGGAACCACAGCGAGAAGAGCAATAAGTAAGAGCTCAGGGTCTCTACTGCCCCTGCAACCTCTGAGAAGTCAGGATGATTCTAGTCCCAGGAGAGGGCCAAAGAGATGGTACAGCAGGGCAAGCATGAGCACCCCAAGGTAGGAGTCCATTTTTCCAAACCAGGAGGGGCGCGGCAGAGCGGAATCTCTCCTCTTAGGTACACCCTCCCAGGTATTCATCCACGCCTCTGTCATCATCTATTCCCCCAGCAGAATGTAAGCACAGTGAGGACAGGGGCCAGGATGTCTTGTTCACCTTCGATTCCCTGGCACCCTGCAGAGCTCCTGATGCACAGTAGGTCCTTAATGAATATAAAGTAACTTAAATGAATGAAGACACAGCACAGGGAAGCTGAGAATTCCCAGAGATAATGATAACATAATTAAGGTAGCACTCCCTAAGTGCCAGGCCCCATGCCAACAACACCACTTTTAGTGAATAATCAAACCCTTGTAACTACCCTGTGATGTAGGTACTGAGGCACAGAAAGGTTAAGTAACTTGCTCAAGGTCACACAGCTAGTAAGTAGTGGAGCTACATTTGACCCCAGCATTTAGACTCCTGAGTCCATGGTCTTCCCTCCTGTGATGACCAACATCCTATCTTTCCTAACATAAAGCTTCCTGGAAAAGCTTCCTGGCATATTAAACCAAGCTCCTCACCTGCCTGAGCCCAGGCTCTGGTGTGGGAGTAGGGATTCCAACCCAGGCCCGGCTGCCTCCAGGCCTGTGTGCTCAACACACAGCACTGTGTCCGGGCAGCAGTGAGCAAGGCAACGGCATGAGGAATTGCCGTCAGAAGATAAGGGGCCCCAGGTTCCAAGCCCCTCTGAAGGGTATGGAACCTCACCATGCAGCATGAGCTGTCTGCATGTAAAGAAAAAAATATTAGCTAGTGCAGATATAATCTTTGTCAATTCTGACGTCTCTCAGAGGTCCTTGGGGGCAAACCCCATCAGGTAACTTATGAGAATTAATAGTCCTAACACTTGATCTTTGAAGTGCTCTGGATACGCTGGTACTCACCAGCAGGAAGTAATTTCAGAATGATTGTCATTCTCTAATACTCTTCATGATGTCTTGGGGTTTAGACAGGCCCTGGGGACAGGCTCAGCTCCTACCCAGCATGCCCATGCTCAGGCAGAGGACTGTGTCTGCAGTGATAGGGGACTGCTCAGGGCTGCCGAGGCCTGTGAATTATCAGGACTCGGAAATGCCACAGGCCTGTGTCCTGGGAGAAGGGAGAGCGATGTTAATGTGTTTGAGCAAGTCACGTCTCCCCCGGTCATGAGGGCTTGTGGAGCCCAGGAGGATGGAGGGCTGGGCTGGTCAGCTGTCACGACCACATAGCCCCGCTGGAACAAGAAAGATGGACTTCCACCGCTGAGCTCACAGAGCACCTGAGAGTGGGGAGAGCAGATACACAGAGCACTGGGGTCCCTGGGCTTTGGAACTGCCCCGCTTCTCTCATCCTTTCCCTCCCTCCTGCTCTAGGGATTCAACTGGAGGCTTTGAGTGAAACCTCACAAACCTCACGAGGTACAAGGCTGAAATGGATTTCCCCTACCCACACACGAGCACTGAGAATTGCTTTACTGTCCTCCAGGGAAATGAAACGGTGCCAGGCAGGAGGCAGGCTCTGTGGGAAGGCTGGGGGAGCAGGAGCCTTGCCTGCGGTCCTCCACTACCCCCATGCTCCATCTTCATGCAGTTCAGACCCGGCAACCTTGGGGCAGCAGCTCTTTCTTTCCTTTTAAAGTGTTTTTAGATGTAAGGATTTTTTTTTAATTCCAAAAAGTACAAAGACTAACACTCACCTGTACTGCCATCAGAATTCACAGTTTGTTAACATTTTGTCAGATTGGCTTCAAGCCTCTCTCCTTTAAACAACTGAAATAAACTGTTACAAATAAAGCTGAACTCCCCGTTGGTTCATTCCATCTCTCTCCAGCAACATTCACTGCCCGGTTGACTGCCCGACATGTGCTGGGCATCCTCTCTGGTCCAGTGCTATACTTTAAAATTTATATATGCACACAAACACACACATCCAGGAACAAGAAACACAACTGATTTGTATGATTCTAATTTGCATAAATGCATTTATTACACTAAATGATCTGCAATCGGGTTTTTCTCCTCCACTAACATCATGTTTTTAAGCTCCGTTCATGCTGACACATATTGATCTAGTTCATTTATTTTACTTCTACAAGGCAATCCAGCCCAGGTAGGGGCCGGACTCCTTTGCATGGGACTCTCTGGAGCTCAGGTAACACCAAGACTTCCCTGACCTCAGAGGTTCTGCTAATTTGGAGAGCCTACACCCACTGCAGGGACTCTGTGCACGCCACATCCTTCTGGTCCATAAAACTCTCCAATCCTCACCCTGACCCGTGGATCTTCCCTCCAGCTCCAATCCTCACCCCACTCCTTTGTCTAACCTGTGAATACTGCTTTGCCTTTTTAGGTTTTCCACCCTGAATTCAAGAAATAAGGAAATTCAGCTCCTTCACAAAGTCTGTTTTCCCCTCGTAAGCCATGCTATCAGGTGGTGGGCATCCTGAGAAGCTGGCATCTCTGCAGACTTTGGTGCCAGGAAAACCTGGCTGAACTCTGGCTCTGGTGGCAGGTAAGCTGCCCTCCCTGAGTCAGACCCTTTATCTGTGAAATGGGGGTAGTAATATTCAGGTCACAAGCCAGCTGTTACAGTCTCAAGGAAATGTAGATGAAACACAACTGGCAATCTCCTGGCACATATCAGGCGATCGAAAAGGGTTGCCGTTACCCTTCTGTCTCAGACCTGCAGTCACAGCGGTCTCTCAGAATGTAATCAGACCACATCAGTGCTTTGCCAATGTGATTTCCCAGATCAAGCAGGCTTTGCAACATCTCCCTTGGTCTGCTGGAGTGCTTGCTCTGGAGGAAGCCAGCCACCACAGCATGAAGACACTCAGCCAGGCCTGTGAAGAAGCCCACGTGTGAAGAACTGAGCCCTGCTGACAACAGCCAGCACCAGCTTGCCAGCCACGTGAGACAGCCACCTTTGACACGTTCTGTGACTGCAGACCCAGCTGACATCTGGCCGCAACCTCATTGAGAAACTCCGAGCCAGCACCATCCAGACAAGCCACTACCAAATATGTGACCCACAGACACAAGAGAGAATGAATGATTATTGTTTTTTAAATATATATTTTATTGATTATGCTATTACAGTTGTCCCATTTCCCCCCCTTTAGTCCCCTGTATCCTGCACACCCCCGTCCCACCCGTATTACCCCCACTTTAGTTCATGTCCATGTGTTGTACATATAAGTTCTTTGGCTTCTACATTTCCTACACTATTCTTAACCTCCCCATGTCTATTTTGTACCTACCATTTATGCTTCTTATTCCCTGCACCTTCTCCCCCTTTCTCCCCATCCCACTCCCCCACTGATAACTCTCCATGTGATCTTCATTTGTGTTTTTCAATTCCTGTTCTATTGTTTGCTTATTTTGCTTTTTTTTTATGGTTCCATTGTTAATAGTTGTGAGTTTGTTGTCATTTTACTGTTCATATTTTTTATCTTCTTTTTCTTAAATATGTGCCTTTAAGATTTCATATAATAAGGGCTTGATAATGATGAACACCTTTATTTTTTAAAAACATTTTATTTACTTATCTTTAGAGGGGAAGGGAAGGAGAGAGGGAGAGAAATATCAATGTATGTTTGCCTCTCGTGCATCCTTTGCCAGGAACTGGCCTGCAACCCAGACATATGCCCTGACTGGGACTTGAACCGTAATCCCTTGGTTCACAGGCCCACACTCAATCCACTGAGCTACACCAGCCAGGGCTGATGAATACTTTTAACTTAACCTTATCTGGGAAGCACTTTATCTGCCCTTCCATTCTAAATGAAAGCTTTGCTGGACAGTGTCACCTTGGATGTAGGTCCTTGCCTTTCTTGACTTGGAATACTTCTTTCCGGCACCTTCTTGCCTATAAGGTTTCTTTTAAGAAATCAGCTGAAATTCATACGGGAACTCCTTTGTAGGTAATTGGCTCCTTTTGCTGCTTTTAAGATTCTCTCCTTATCTTTAATCTTGGGTAGTGTAATTATGATGTGCCTTGATGTGTTCCTCCTTGGGTCCACCTTCTTTGGGACTCTCTGAGCTTCCTGGACTTCCTGGAAGTCTATTTCCTTTTGCCAGACTGGGAGAGTTCTCCTTCATTATTTGTTCAAATAAGTTTTCAATTTCTTGCTCTTTCTCTTCTCCTTCAGCACCCCTAGGATTCAGATTTTGATATGTTTAAAGTTGTCCCAGAGGTTCCTAAGCCTCTCCTAATTTTTTTTGAATTCTTGTTTCTTCATTCTGTTCTGGTTGACTGTTTATTTCTTCCTTCTACTCCAAACCACTGACTTGAGTCCCAGTTTCCATCCCTTCACTGTTGGCTCCCTGTACATTTTCCTTTATTTCACTTTTCATAGCCTTCACCTTTTCCTCTATTTTGCAACCATATTCAACCAATTCTGTGAGTATCCTGTTTACCAGTGTTTTGAACTGTGCATCCGATGGGTTGGCTATCTTTTCATGGCTTAGTTGTATTTTTTCTGGAGCTTTGATCTGTTCTTTCATTTGGGTCTTTTTTTTGGTCTCCCTGTGCCTGTTATGTAGTAAGGGGAGGAGCCTTGAGTGTGCACCAAGGCAGGGCAACCATGTTACTGTGGGAACAGTGCCATTTGCTCAGCTCTCTGCTGGTTTTCAGTCACTTCTCCCACTACCCACAAGCAAATTAGGCCCTTCTAGTGCTGATTCCAGGGTGGGTGGGTTTGTGTATGTTCCAGGACCCTGTGGATCTCTCCAACGAACTCTCTTGTGAGGCTGGGAGTTTCTCCCGCTGCCACCTCAACCCCCTGAGGTGTTTTCAATCAGAGGCTTTGAGGCTTTATTTCTCCAAGCTGGAGCCCGGGGTTGTGCAGTCTGTCTTGCTCCCCAGTTGCTCCTCCTGGTTTATCTGCATGCAAATGTGTGATCCCTAGCCCTCCAGCCACCACCTTGCCACGAGTCCTCTCCACCTGGTTGCCCATCTCCACCCCTCCTACCAGTCTGGCTGAATGTTTCTTCTTTAACTCCTTGGTTGTCGGACTTCCATACAGTTCAATTTTCTGTCAGTTCTGGTTGTTTTTCATTTTTAAATTGTTGTTGTCCTTCTTTTGGTTGTGCGAGGAAGCACAGTGTGTCTACCTATGCCTCCATCTTGGCCAGAAGTCTGTTTTTTTTAATTAAATTTTAAAGTGATTTGTTATGTAGCATTAAATAGGTAATGTACAAGTTAACAAATAATGACAAGTTGTATTGTTATTACTAATTTGTGTACTAGTGCTAGTATAACACTTAATATGTGCTAGGCACTACTCTATTATTTTTTTAATCCTCACCCGAGGATATGTTCTTATTGATTTGAGAGAGAGAGAAAGGGGGGGGGAGAGAGAGAGAGAGAGAAATATCAATCAGTTACCTCCCCTACATGTGACAACCAGGGATCAAACTTGCAACCTGGGTATGTGCCCTGACCAGGAATCGAACTGACAACCTTTTGGTGTATGGGACAACACTCCAGCCAACTGAGCCATCCAGCCAGGGATAGGCACTATTCTAAATACTTTATGTGAATTAATTCATTTAATTTTCATAGCAACCAGCTAAAACAGGAACTACTAGTATCCCCAATTTATAGGCAAGATAACTGAGGCGCAGAATGCTTAAATAACTTGCTAGTAAGTGGCAGAGCTGAAACACAAACTGTGACACTCTGGCTCCAGCCACTGTGCCCATGACCACTATTTCATGCTGCATTCTTGAACAAAACCATAACCAGACCGGTGGCACCAAAAAGCAAGAAATGTTCTCAAATTCACCAAGAACAATTTTTAAAGGAGGGAAGAAGGAGAGAAACGAAAAAAAAAGCCAACCCTCTTTTCTTCCCCCAGATCCTCCAGGTTCCTATCCTTCTCCTTGGGTTTCAGCTCTAACCATCTCCTGTGCCACCAGTAGGCCGGTCCCAGACCACAGCCAACTCACCTCTACAGAGTGTCTAAAAAGTTTGCACAATGTTTTAAAACTCTTAGTGCATCTCCTTAGTTAGGGTTCTGATCCATGGAGATGACCAGTATCGCCTCTGCACATCTGCTGATTCAACACAAGCCTCATCCCTGCTTCTTCAAATGTGCTCACATCTATAACATATCAGGTCTTTATTCTCCAATGTGGAGAAATACACAAAGATATATAATTAAGTTACCCAAGATTAAAGATAAGGAGAGAATCTTAAAAGCAGCAAAAGAAAAGGGGAGAGTTATCTACAAATGAGTTTCCATAAGACTACAGCTGATTTTTCAAAAGAAACCTTACAGGCAAGAAGGTGCTAAAAAGAAGTATCCCAAGTTATGAAAGGCAAGGACCTACATCCAAGATGACTCTATCCAGCAAAGCTTTCATTTAGAATAGAAGGGCAGATAAAGTGCTTCCCAGATAAGGTCAAGTTAAAGGCATTCATCATCACCAAGCCCTTATTATATGAAATGTTAAAGGGACCTATCTAAGAAAAATAAGATCAAAACTATAAACAATAAAATGACAAGAAACTTGCAACTATCAACAATCAATCCTAAAAAACAAGAACAAAAACAAACTAAGCAAACAACTAGAACAGGAATCAAATCACAGAAATGGCGATCACATGGAGGGTTATCAGCGGGGAGGGGAAGGGAGGAGAATGGGGGGAAAGGTACAGAGAATAAGAAGCATAAATGGTAGGTACAAAATAGACATGGAGAGGTTAAGAATAGTATAGGAAATGGAGAAACCAGAGACCTTATGTGTACAATCCATGGACATGAACTAAGGGGAGGGGGGGTGCTGGAGTGAGCAGGGTTGCAGGGGGAGGAGAATAAAAGGGAAGAAAAAATGGGACAATTGTAATAATCAATAAAATATTCTTTAAAAAATATCAGATCTATAAGGTAGAGAAAAATCACTCCAAGAAGACAACTTCATCAATGCAGGATCAGCAAATACAAAGCACAGGTTCTACGGTCCCCTCCCTTGCCCTTTGCAGACATGGCTAATCAATTGCTTCTTTCCCACTCAGCCTGGAGGCAGCTTCAGAATCCATCTCCCACCAGCCTCCTGACGGCCACTTCCACAGGTTCTGAGTTGCCAAGTACAGCTGAGGCCCATTTGTCATTCTGTCTCTAACAGGACAAAGACGAAACACCAAAAGCAACAGACTAGAACTAATCTCCGTCCTTCCCAAGGGAGTGAAAGGCTCCCTGCCTCCAGTGCTCTTACCCCTCCTCAAAAACCCACACGGTCCCCACAGCCAGAGCTTCGAAGGGATTTTAAAATGAGAAGACACTGCAGAAAACTTTGACCTTGGTTTTAATGACAGGATGAAGACAATGGCCCATGCTGACAGGTGTCTCAGGCCCATAGATGATGGTGATGTAGGAACTCAGCAGCAGATGGACCAGGAAGAAGGACCATCCTGGAGACGAGGTAAACCAGGAATGTAGCCACATTCTTTATACATAACCTTCCACTGACAACCTCTGAGCACTTTAGAGAAGGGTCATGAACACACATAAGGGCGAGAACTGTCCAGTGGAAATACAATGCAAGCCTCATCTATAATTAAAAATTTTCTGCTAGCATATTTAAAAAGTAAAAAGAAAAGAGGTAATATTAATTTTAATAATACATTTTATTTAGTCCAATATGTTCAGATATTATCATTTCAGCACATCAACAATATTTTTTTAAAAGTCATGAGCAATTTAATTATTTTTCTTTTGTACTAAGTCTTTAAATTCCAGTATGTATTTTACACTTACAGCTCATTTCTACTTAGATACTAAATTTTCACCAGAAATACTTAATCTGTATTGAGCTGTCATAAAGTTTACAGTTGAAAATGTAGATTCCATATATTGACATCCTTATAAATGCTTCTAAAAGTTTTCCAATAACTGAAATGAGTGGCTGGGTTTAAATTAAATCAACTAAATTAAATAAAATTAAAAATTCATTTCCTCCTATTGCTCTAGCCCCATTTGAAGTGCTCAATAGCCACATGTGGATGGTGGCAACTGTATGGGCCATGTATTCACATATTCACTGCTAGTTCTTGTACGAGTGTGCCCTGACTGGGGATTGAACCCTCAACCTTGGGATGATGCGTATTGGGATGATGCTCTAACCATCTGAGTACCCAGCCAGGGATGAGTACCATTAACTTTTGTCTTGTAAATCTCTTCAGCCACCAGCACCCTCCATGGCCCCTCACTAGCTTCACACACACACACACACACACGAGTGTGCACGCACACACAAGTACCTCCTTGCATTCACATTATAAAGAAATGAAGTGTTCCAGCCATAGAACATTTTTCAAAGAACTTAGGTTTACCTGTTTGAGAACCCACACTTACTAATAGATTTGACCACACTGCTGGAAAATGATCTGAACTGATCGACACAGTCCCCTGACGTCCCAAGCCCGTACACTGAATGTAATGTATCACTTCCTGATGACTCAGGGATGTTTCTGAGCCTGCCTTCACCACGGCCTGTGAGGCCTAATGATCTGGCCTTCCACTTGGGCCACTTCTGCCCTTGCTTACACTGTCCCAGCCACGTGTACTCAGAACACCCCACACAGAGATGGTGCCCTGGGCTTTGGCTGGAACGTTCTTTCCCTAGGGGCCTGTATGGCTCACTCTTTCCATTGAACCTCATCTCAAACACCATCTTGTCAGAGAGGCCTTTCTTGGTTATCTTCCTGTTCCCTTTGACTGCTTTATTTTACTTCGCTCCACAAACACACCGCTCAGGTACGCTGCTACTCAAGATTGCCCTGACAAGCAATGGGCAGGGCCCTGGAAGGTAGAACAGGCTGCCTGTAAACTCTCCCCAGGTCAGATGAGGGACATAAAAAAAGAAGTGGAATACAGGAATGTCAGACTCAGGGGGCCTCAATGGGGCGGAAAAGCCTTTGTGGGCCTCTGTGCCCAGGCGAGGGAAAGATGCTAATGACCAGCACACGCGCTCCCTACTCTTAGGCTTTGCCTCTGACCAGCCTTGGCCCCCTCCCCTTCCCTGCTTAGCAGCTCCAAAGAAACAGGGAGGGGACAGCAGAGCAGCAGTTACCGGCTTCTTCTCGCCACCCTCCACCCTGGGCTCTGTGTGTTGAGCCAGCCCTGCATCCCAGGTGCCAGGTCTCTTGCGGTGCAATAATTGGACTATTTCAGACTCGGTTAGCAAGCTGCCTGACATCTCAGGAGACAGCCAGGAGGACAAGGAGCCTTTTTCCTCCTCCTCCCCACTGCTGTTGGAAGAAAGCACTGACCTGCTGACAGGGAGCATGAAGGGAAACCCTGGTTGGCCTCTGCAGTGTTCAGTGACGGACAGGTTCAGTGAGGAAGTTTTCCTCCTGGTGAAAAGAAATCTCTCTCTCTGCAACTTTTACCCGGTGGCCTCAGTTCTGTTTCTACAGAATAATTCAAATAAGCCTCCTGCTTTTTCCACCGGCTCAGTGCTGAGCACCGATGGGGGATTCAGAAGTGGGAGACGTGGTTAAGGAGTGTACGCCTTAGCTCAGGAATCAAGAACGATTTTATTCAGTCTTCAAATAGTTTTTAAAATAATTATCTTCATTAGCTTTATTGTTATAACATTAATAGGTGCTTATTATAGTCAATGTTGGACAGAACCAAAATATGAAAGGGGAATTACCCATAATCCTACTTTACTATGATAACATTTTGTTCTATATGGTTTTGCAGTTTCTCCTATAAACGTTTATGGAATGAATACAAAGCAGGGTGCTGCTCTAGGTGCTCCGGAAAAGGCGTGCTGATGCATCGGATTTGGTTCTTGCCCTGACGATGCTCCAAGGGAAACGAGACACTTGCATGGCCTTCAGAGGCAGAAACACTGAGTTTCAGAAGCACGCACTAGCTGCTGGGTCATGGGTAAGCCACTGAACCTCTCTAAGCCTCACTTTATGCCTATGTTAACTGGACCTGATAACGCCACCTTCCTCACAAGTTGTTGAGGGGATTCAAAGCTTGTAAAATGCCTAACACAGTGTCAAAGCATCCAGAGAGTCAGCCACCATAAGTGTAATACAGAGATGACAGCGATTGTGGATGCAGGGTGGACACAGAGCAAAGAGCACAGGTGCTGAGAGAGAGGCGAAGCCACTTGAAACCATTTCCAGAGCGGGCTGCACACTGTCTGTAACCACACCAACCCCAGTGTCCGATTCAGGGACCGGAATTACTGTTCAAGGGTAACCATCCCTGGCTCACGTCTGAAAGCTCTTCTCCCTGCTCCTTTCCAGAAGCCTTGGGTTGCCTGTCTGTTTAGCCTCCTGTGTCTTTAACCTGCTACTCACCAGGAAGGTGTTTCAGGTCTCAAGAAGCAGACGGGAATAAATCTTCAATCTTCTGGTGGTAATGAACTATCCAGCTCCAGGCTCACCTCTAACCCCAGGGCTGTTTCCTCCATTCCAGCAAGACAGTCCCCCAGAGAATTTGGCCCAGCCTTGCCAGTCTGCGCCCCTCCCTGTGGGCTTAGATGGCACTTTCAGAGCTCCACTCACAGAGCCAACAATCAGCCACCAGAGAAGAAAGCCAGGCCCAAGCCCTGGAGCAGTCATGGCACAGAAATAAGGGACCAGAAGGAGCAGCACCCTACAACTGATCCTGCACCCTTGCGCTGTGGACCTCCCAGGGAGGTGACTCAGACCATCAGGGCTCTTACCAGCCTTGGTGCCTCTGGTCTGTCCCTAACTCCCAGGAGCAGATCCCAAAGTGATCCAGGAGGGGACCCCAGTGATGGAAAACCAGGCCTTTGCAATCTCAACATTTGGCAAGAGGGATTGCGGGTGTTTGTGCTTCTCCCTCCCCGCCCTCTTTTCTGTGTGCAGCACCTAGATAAATTAATTAAAAAATCATTTTGCCATTTAAGCAAATCATATTCCCATGGTTCCAAAACGCACACATTATAAATAAAATATAAACCTAGACAGATCTAACTGAAGCCTCTGCTCTACAGGAACAGCACCGGGAAGCCACCACCTGTGTTCTTTTCTGCTGGGGAAGGAGCGTCCCTGCAAAGCCTCGAGAGTAATAAGCCATGCACCTCACAGTGCCCTTCAGGAGAAGTCCCTTAGAGCCATTTAGTCACGTCAATAAATGAATAAGCTTATCTAAGGATCAACAGAAATCATTTAACCCAAATTTAACACATAGAATAACCAAGCTCCAGAGATGTTAAGTATTTTATCCATGGTCACTCAGTAGTATCCCAATTATTGGATAAGAAACTCTGGTTTCAAAAAACTCTTGCCTGAAACTCTTCCCTGGTTCCAAACAAGAGACATTGCAAATGAGTCTACCTGTCTTTAAAATACCCATAATAGATAGTCTTTTTAAAATACGCCTGTAAAGTAACATTTCCATGTAAGGCCTGAGCACCCCACCCACACCTGTTACAGAATTCGCATGTGGAAAACCTGGGTCCCAAACCTGACACCAATGTCCTTCTCAACTTCGAGACCTGAAGCTGGAAGGCCAGCGGTGCCTGTTTCGCCTCCTGCTTTCTCCACGTCCAGTGCCAGCGTGCCTCAATGTAGATTCAAGTGGATGTCCCCAAACCCACTGTCTTCCCCATAAAGTACAGCATGAAGAAATCGCAAACCCTGCCGCATCGTACACAGCCATCGAGGGACGCAGCCAGTGTTTCCTTTCAGTTTTACAGAGTCCGTGACCAATTTTTCACATCAAAATTTGTGACACATGGGCTGACAGCAGGACGGAATATTAAAAATCAGGACCTCCCCACGAAATCGGGACCTTATGGTTGCCATGCCGACACTCCACAATGTCAAACAAGCACCTCTGAGGTCCAGAAGCAATTTGGCTGGATTCGGAGAGCCCCGACATTGTGAAGGCAGAGCTGCCTCCTGGCCCGGCTGCTATGCAGGCCCTCCCTCTCGAAACCCAGCTCTCTGATTCCCCAGGGGAGTGATGATGACGGCACCTGTCTGAATTCTCACATCATCTGTCAGCAGAGCTGGCCACATCATTCTCTAAGAAGCTAAAAATCCCCACGCAGTGTCCAGGCCCAACTAAAGCGAGACGTGTTTGGGAATGGCAAGAAGACTAGTGAGACGTCAACCAGATTTCAGGGAAAAAGCCAATCCTCAGCTACACCTGCGCCTTTTAAGTTAGTTGAAGAAAGGGTTCAACTCCTGAAGAAGTGGGATAGGCATTCCCCTGCCTCCTAAGTTAGGTAGTCAGGTTGGAGCTGGGAATGAGTGAAGTATGAGAGAGCTATGAAGCTAGGACCGTTGACTGCTCCCAGAGATGGGCAGAAATCTTACTTCACTCTTCTAACTAGTACTTCCGTCTGGCTGTGTGCATCCACGTGGGGACGCAAGAAGCTTCCTGCATAGTCCCTGTGTGATAGCTTACATTCAATGAGGAGGCAGGGCAGATGACTGAAGTGAACCACCTCGGAAGACAGGGATACAACGCAAGGCTGTGACAAAGGCGGTGTGTGTCTGGGGACCGATGACCATGGAACAGACACCCAGGACTAAAGCTTAAGAAGTCAGGGAGGGGGCTGACTATTATCCTACGTGGCCAAAGAAGGTTCTACCACTCACTCCTCAGGAACTTCCTCTCTCCCTCTCTTCTGGCACTTCTACTCCCTGGCTCCTTCACACTTTAAACTTGGCTTCCAGTTCACAGTCCTTTCTAATCTGCAGCAAGTCAAAAACCAAGGGACCAGGATGGGCCGAGAGGAGGTTCACTGGAACCCCCTCCATGACCTCCAATTTCCACCCCTCAAAAGGAGTGCCGCATGCCTCCAGCAGTGCGCCTCCCCCCACACCATCCTGGGCTCTCAGTCCCAGTACAATAGCCTTCCCGGCTGATCTCCACAGGCCCTGGGAGGAGAAGGGGAGAGGTCCATGTGCAAGGTCAGGATTCTGAAGCAGAGGCACCCGTGATGAAACCCAGCTTGGGATTCTGAGCAGCAGTCTCCCTGTGCTCTCTTCTCCCGAATTTTCCCTCCTCTCTCCCTTCCCTCTCCTCTTCTAGCTCAGAACGCCCCCCCACCACCCACCTGGCAGAGGACAGAACATCTGGCCAGAGTGCCAGTCAGTCCCCTGCAGCTCTGGGCCCACCTACCCTGAGACCAAGACTGGATGTAAGAAGGGGGCAGCTTGGAGGAGTCTCTGGTGTGGAAGCTCAGCTCCCAGGATACCTGAGGCCACTACTGGTTTGGCCAGTTCCACTCTAACCTGTCAGTCCACCCTGATCCCAACATTCTGGAGGCTTTTCCTCATCAGCCGTTCTGTCCAAACATCCACAAGTCCTTTGGAACAAGTGCAAGGACCCTCTACCAGAAAGGGAAATTCCTGCTAACTAGGCTCACCCGCATAGAGTTCAACCAGACAGAGGTTTAGGAATGGCGGGGGGGGGGGGGGGGGGGGGGGGGGGGGGGGGGGGGGGTCGGAAAACCAGCAAACCTCAAGGCAAGTATCTCAGGCAAAGCCAGGAAATACGGTTCCTTTGCAGGGATTTTTACTTCTTCCCGGGTGGATAACAAAACACAGAATCTGGAGTAGGATAAGAATATGAGATTCCACACCGACACCCCCCACTGCCACAACCACATTCTTGGGGCTCAGCTGCCTCTGCAAAAACATCTCAAATTCTCCCCACAAGCCCTCGCCCTCCTGACCTGTATCTCCCCAGGAGCTCCTCAGCCCCTCCCTCCCGCAGCCCAGGTCTCTTCAGGTCAGAATGGCCGCCCTGGTCTACTCCCCACCCTCGGCCCCACACTTTGCTTTCCCTCCCCCTGGTCCATGTCTGGCCAGGCTGCATCCGCCCAGCAGTTGGTCCCGACGGTTGCCCATGGATGTCGCCCGACACCCGGCCGGGTCGGAAGAACGCAGCCTGCCGGAGCGCGGCCTCTCTGCGCCGGCCTCAACAGGTGCCCCTGCTACAGAGCCGTCACCCCGCGCCCCGGCGGAGACGGTGGCAGGCACGCCCCCTGCAGGACAACTGGGTTCCGCACGCCCCAACCCCGGTCCCTGGAGCGCCTAGGGCCCCGGCAGCTCCGCCGAGGCCCTAGCCCTGCTCTGCCGCCTTTGTTTCCCCGCTCGCCTTGACCTCTCGAGGCTGACCTCATGAAAGGAAATCTCCCAGCCCGGCCGCAGACACTGCACGCTCACCTGTTCGTGATGGGGTGATGGGTTCGTACAGTACGAGACCTTTCCCCGACCCAAAGAACGCCGGGGGTGTTAGTGGGGAGTACTCCATGTCAAAGAAGCAGGTTCAAGTTGACCCGGGCTAAGAAGGTGACGCAAAGCCGGGAGCAGCCCACAGCGACCCTGCCTCATCTAACATCCCCCCACCCCACGTCCTTAGCCCCCAGGAGGTATGAGACGGGGTGCGCATGGACCACCTACACGCTTAGCCGCGCGAGGTTCCCACTGCCGGCTCGCTGCGCGCAAGGTCCAGCCGCCTTCCCCAGCGGGCGAGGCGCCGGCAACCCCCCGCCCCAGCCCAGCGGCGCAGTGCCGAGAGAGCCGCCACGTTCCCAGTAGCTCGCGCACGCGGGGCCCACCAAACTTGCAGCACTTTCTCCCAACCCCCACTCGCTGTCACCCTTCCTCCATCCGTGCGCCCTGGCCTCGCTGGCCCTACGAGGTTGCCATAACAACGTGCAGGAATGCTCCAACATATACAAAGCCGAAAGGGCGCGGCGGGCACGCAGCCCCCAGCCCGGCCCCGCGCCCTCTGCAGCCGCACGGGTCTAGGACGCGCGCCGCGGTTCCCCGGCTGGCTGCCGAGGCGCACAGGGAGGACTCACAATAAGAGGGATGGTGCGGTCTTCGCGGAGCTGCTCCGGCCTCCCGCCGGCCCTCTGAGCTCCCCGGCCGCTTGACGATGCTGCGTGGGCTCGGTTGTCCTGCCATAAGTAGTAGAAAGTGCCCAGGATCCAGGCTACAGTCAGGATGGCGATGGCATTGGCACGGATCTTCCTCATGGTGGGCGGGCGGGCTCCCCGAGTGGGGGCCGGGGCCGGCAAGCTCTAGGGGCTGGGGCGGGGGCGCTCACAGCCCCAGCTGTTTGTTTTCGCTCGCGCCCGGATGCTTAGTCCTGCAGAGCAGAAAAAGGAGAGAGGTGGAGGGTGGGGGGTGATAGGGAGAGACAGGCGCGCGGAGCGATCCTCACGGTCCTAATGCCCTTCAGTCCCGCGCGCGCGCGTCCCCCGGGGGCCCATTCATTCACGCGCAGAGCCCGCCCAGAGCTCCAACCCGCGCCAGCTGTCCCGGCTGCTGCGCTCCGAGAGAGAAGCACCACGGGTGCGAAGTGGCGCGAGAGGAAGGCCGGGAGAGGCAGACGCCCGCGGCGGAATGGCGACGGGTTAGAGCCAATCTCGACTCCCAACACTCCGAGACGAGCGCCCGGCGGCTGCCCCCGCGCGGCCTTGGTCTGTCCCGCCTACCTTCACCCACCCCCGTGCCGAGCGGCCCTGAGTCACCGTCTGGAGATGCGCGACCCCGGCCCGGGCCCGGGCCCGCGCCATGGAACTGCGGATCTGAGCTGCGCTTGAACTGCGCTCTGGGAGCGTTGTTTAAGTTACAGTTTGCGAGCCCTTGGGAAGGGGCAGCTGGGCTAGAGGAAAGTGTCGAATTTGCACGGGAATTCTTTCCAGCTTAGGATCCCAAGCCGACCGAGGGCCCGCCTTGAGGAGGGATTGGAAACTAGTACACTTGACATTCGAAGAGAGCTCCGCTTCACAGCAGTGAAAGGAGAATAGGGGTACAACCACCTCACGTGTTCCATTGGCCTGGGGCTCCCAGCTTTCGTGATGCTTCATTCTATCCTGCCTCACTGTCCCCTGGACAACACTGAGGTACCATCATCGCCATTTCATCAAGAATAAGAGTGCCCAGAGAGGCGGGAAGTTTCGCCCAGGGCCAGGCGACTAATTAGTGGGCAGAGCCCAGTCCAGAAGCCACCTCTCCATCTGACGCTTTGGACAAAGTACAAAACACAGTGGTGAGGGACATAGACACAGAAGTCATTGAGATTCTGCCCCAGTCCCTGGTGGCATTGAGAATCCCTGTGAACTGCGCTCACTCAGGCAGAGGACAAGGTGGTCTAAATTGATTCAGGAAGGCCAGCACCGGCTGGTGGGCACAGAGCAGACACTAAATGAATAGATGTTAAATAAGCCAACCAAGTAGAAGGCACAGAGGAAGAAATAATGCAGTGCAAAGTTAGGTAAGGCTTCTTGAAGGTGGATAAATCTTTGAATAAATCCTTAAGAGGCAAGGAAGGAGGAGGCAGGGCAGGGTATGGACTGCACGAATAAATAGCAGAGAAAAGGTTCTAAGGAGGGAAGTAGTTGATGTTTTCAAGGAAAACAGCTGCCTGGCATTGCTGGGGTCCAGGATGCTGGGGAGGTCTTGGTGGAAGTTGAGGTTGGCCAGGCTGGGTGAGTCTGGGCTCAGGAGGCCAGGGAGTTTGCTTCCTGCAGGTGTGGCTGGACAGTGGCTAATCTGTCCAGCGGCTAATCTGTCCAGCGGCTGGACAGTGGCTGGACAGAAGGCCCACAGAGGGTCCTGACCTCTAAATGAAGCCCCCTCAAGAATCAGGCAAATGGTGGTGTCACAGATTGTGCCTCCCTACTCCAGCCACCCTCATGTCACCACCACTCAGTCCCCCATTTCTCCAGCACTGAGGACTGAACCACACAAGTAGCAGATTCAGGAATCACGGGCAGACCCAGCAGTCACGTCCTCGGTGGGAGGCCAGGGCAACCTTGCTCCTTAGGAATCAGGCCCCACAGGAATCTCCAGACAACAAGAAAGTGTAAGAGAACTGCCCTCCCAGTGTCCCCACTTCCACACAGGCTTTCAGGTCAGCCAGGTGGCCATAGGCTGTTCCCCTCATTTCAGCCTGAATATCCACGCATATCTAGTTGGCCTTGGTTTTGAGAGAATCAGGTTGAGAAGATGTGGGATCCAAACTCATTACATTAACTCCTAGTAAAAACTCCAAACTCAGTCCTCGGACCATGCCAAACGGACACCAGGCTGGTGGGGTTTCTGAGAGCACCAGAAGGGCTCTGTGAGGAGTAGGGGGGAAGGAACAGCTGGAATTTAACAGTTTCTACAAGTCTCACTCCTTATTCCCCAGGGCTCGGTGGTGAGGATGCTACACATCTGCATCAAATTGTCACTCCCTGGTAGCTCTGTCCCAAAGAGAAGGCTTCCTCATCCTCCCCCCAACCCTCACCAGAAAACTCCATGGGAGCAGTGGCCTCTCTGGATGGTGGTAGACTTCACAGCCAACCCTTCCTTAGACTGACACGATAAACTTCCATTGGGACTGGGGTAAGGGGCGGGTAACTACCGTGCTCATTTGACCACAGAAATTTGACACAGAGAGTGAGTGATGGGCCTGAAGCCACAGGCCCGCTGGAAGGGGTGAGAACTAGCAGCTGCTACCTCAGCTACAGCTCATGCTCTTTCTTCCACAGTCTTAACGCCAAATAGATGCAGAGCTGAGCCTCAGGGTCCCTGAGATGGATTTCTGTGCTCAGAGGCAACAGTGAGCACTGTTTCCTTGCTGATCCTGGGAATGGATTCCAGCAGAACCACAGAATCAAGTGACACCTAAGAGCCAGTGTTGCCTAACATTTGTCGAACTTCTAAAACAACAAGAGTGATAATAATAGCTACAGTTCACTGAGTCCACAGCAGGTGCCAGCTGCTGTGCCGGCATCTCACACACATTATCTCTAACACACTCACAGCCCAAGGATGAGGACTGGAGGCTCAGCGAGGCTCTCAGTTGTTGAGAATCCTACAGCAGGTAAGCAGTGGGGCTGGGTTTCAGTCCTTTTTCCACAGCAGCGTCTGGGCTCCAGTGCAGGGTTCCAACACCACGGGGAAGTCTGCAGGGTGGTCAGAAGTTATGTATGCAGGGAACTCGCCTGCCCTTCTGGGCCTCCATTTTCTTCTTCTCTGTAAAAGGACGGACCCAGAGAAATGACCTCCAAGGTCCCTCCAACTGCACTACTTTGGACTTCCAGTTCCTTGGGCACGTTCTCCCTTGTGGTATTGCTTTTGGGCATGCTCCCCTTCTCTTTTAACGCTGCTTAAGCCAACACTCAGATAAGCTGGGCAAAGGGCTATGAGCTCCTGGCTCTCCCAGAGGCCCCAGGGAACTCCCTGCCACTGCACTGGATGGATTTGGGAGGTGGGTAGATAACAGAGGAGAAAGGGCATACCTCAGTGTAAGGTCCTAGCTCTGGAGTTTGACAACCTGAATTCAAATTGCTGGTTCTGTCACATATAGGAGAGTGACCTGGGCAAGTTCTTAACCTCTTAGTGTCAGTTTCCTCAACTGTAAAATGGGGCGTGACAGCCTTTAACTTAGCAGGGAAAGGTAGGATGAAATAAAGCATACTAGGCACTGTAACCAGCCCAGTGCCTAGTAACCAGCCTAGTGCCTAGTAACCAGCCCAGTGCCCTGGAGGCACTGCTGCTGGTGGCTGGGTGAGAGGGAGCTTCTGAAGGGCCTGCCCAGGGCACCCACACAGCATTGCTGACCAGTGCTGAAAGAGTACAGACCCCAGGTGGGCCCCCTCAGCCACACCCAAGGTCCAACAACGACAACCGCCTGCCCTACAGGTGGGTGGCTGCCTCCTCGGCTGAGCAGACTGGGAGATCGGAGAGCAAGGCGCCAGCCTCTGCTGCTGTCTATTCCTGACAGCACACCCATTGCTCTTGAGACCCTGTGCCAGCTCAGAAACCTCTTGTCCTGTCTGCCGCTGCAGTGGGGACCCAGAAGGTAAGTGAGGGGAACAGCTTAGACCCCCACGGCTGCTCTAAGCAGGAAAGGAGGCATGGATGGTGAACAGAATGTATGTTACCATGCAACAGGCGCTACACCCATACTCGATCTCAGAATACTCCCCATGACCCTTCGAGGAAGGTGTGACCACTCCACTTCACAGACGAGAGACTGATGCTTGCAGAGGTCAGGCAGCCACGAAGTGACGCATCTGCTACCCACTGCCGGGTGACCGCACTTAATGCACCAGTACATCTAAGGGAAGGTTATTTATAAGTTCAGTTTACATAAACCATGATAGATGGAGGAGAAGACCTGGCTCTTTGAAAGGAATTCGAAGAGTCTTCTTACCCATCATTCTATTTGTCTGATAACCATGGCTTTTCATATCAGCTTCTGCCACAGGAACGTCAGCTCTGTAAGGCCAGGGGTTCTGATATGCTTTGTGCACCACTGTTTCCCTTGCACTCAGAACAGCATTTGGCATATAGCAGCACATAGTACATGCTCATCAAGTATTCGTTGATGGCCCTGGCTGGGTAGCTCAGTTGGTTAGACCATTGTCTCAATACACCAAGTTTGTGGGTTCTATCCCTGGTCAGGGCACATACAAGAATCAACCAATGAATGCATCAATAAGTGGTACAACAAATCTCTCTCTCTAATTAATAAGTATTTTTAAAAGTATTCCTTGATGGAAGGAAGGAAGGGAAAGAGGAAGACAGAAAACGAAAAAGGTAGGGTAGCTCTGTGAAACATACACTTCTCTTAGGTCAAGGACTTCCGAGTCAGGTGCAGGAACAGAACCCAGAGAAAAGGTAGGCTGCATCTAAGGTCAGTGTGGGCGTGTGTAGTGAGTAACTCAGGTGCCCTAACAGTGCTTCCTCGGAAGCAGCTGGCTCCCTCCCCCAACCGTGGGCCAGAAGCCAAACCCAACTGCCCCAGGATGAGAGGGGAGAAGTCCTCTGCAGTCCCATCAGAAGTCAGGGAAGCAGTGCCCCCAGTTTGATGGATAACTGCAGGAACTACGAATGTTCTTACTGATCATGAAATAACCCAGCTGTTACATTTGGGAATAATAGGATTGCAGAGTCTGAGGGCTAATTAGAAATGTGTCAAATGCTTTTTTGTTAACAGCAAGGAATTCCTACAAAGGAGAAATGCATAAATAAAGCCAGCTGGTCAGCAGAATTGATCCCAGAGGCAGAACACTGTCCACGTCCTTCCTGACCTCCCCATCTCCACCGCATTCTTCTTGGTCCCCTCCTCCACAGCCTCTACGGAGCTGAGTGGCAGAGGTCGTCCGAGCAGGCCAGATGGCCCAAAATGCTAGGCCAGTGCCTGTCACATGCCTGAACTCCCTTGAATGGGAGTTCCTCTGAGTGGGGCCTGTGTATCACCAGTTTCTAGCACGGTATTAGGCATCATGGCAAACCTCACTAAATATTTGTGCAATGAGCAAGTGGATGAGTAAGTATGTAAGGCAGCAGGCTGCTGCTTTTTCCCTTCTGTCGCAGGAAAATGCCACATGGCCCTCTCAGGTTGTAAAGGCCATGCCTGTTTGCCCATTGGGGTGGTATTTCCAGTCCCTTTCTTTTCTTTCCTTCTTTTAATGCCTACCATGCCAGGCACCTCTAGGTTCCAGGGACATAAAAATGAACAAAACCTGATCCCAGCTTCTGACAATGGCGGAATCTACGTAAATGGTCCAGAATATATGAGTTCAGAGAAGCCCAAAGGGGGCTTCTTGGTAAGGAAGGATTTCGTCTGAGAGCTGAGTCTTAAAGGATAAATGGGTAGGCAAGATGTGGAAGGGAATTCTTGGAAGATGAAGAGGCAAACAAAGGAACTGAGATGTGGAAGTGTACGGGAGCTCAGGAATGATGAGTGCTTGGTGTGTATGGTGTTTGGTGGTGATGGTAACGAGATGAGAGAGGCAGGTGTGGACCAGTTAGCCAACATCTTCTATGCTTTTGTAAGAAGTCTGGACTTACTCTGTGGTAAGCCACGGGAGAACTGTCCAAGAGTCTGAAACAGAGAGTGACATGATCACTTATAAATTTTAGTGAGGAGGCTAAAGACTAGAGGCAGAGGATTGTGATGACATTGCAGTAGTCCAAGCAAGCAGTTCTATGGGCCTGGATTAGTGCGGAAACATTGGAGAAGAGAAAGAAGGTGTACTCTAAGGATGCGTGATCAGTGGAGGTGAGAAAAAGGATGTGAGAATAACATGTAAATTTCCTGCCTAGGAGACAAGTGCTTTGGTGTAAGGTAACCATTAACTGAAATGGGGAATACAGGAGGAGATGCAGGTTTCAGAGGCACGTTCCATTGAACTTGAGTTCCCTGTGGTCCTTTCAGCAAGGCAGCTGTAAACCCAGGTCTGGTGCTCAGGAAGAGGAGTGGAAGAGCCCAGTCAGGTAGAGATAGGAAAACCAGAATACAACTGGGGCAAGACGTTGTTGGGTAGCTGCCCAGGTACCCAGCACCTAGGCATGGGGAGGAGGCCATGTACATCAGAGATTAAGACTTCTGGATCCCTCCTCTGAAGAGGCAGAGGAGCAGGCTTTATTTTTCTGCCTCCATCAGATGCCCTGATTCTAGGCTCTGAACTCAGGCTCTGAGGAATACTCATTTCTCTATCAAGGACCTCATCATCTGGTACATATTAGGATGGACCCCATACCTAGAACTGGAACAAAATTTGTCTCACATAGAGGTCAGATGATAAGACCAGAGAGGCTCTGAATTAAGACCCATGGTCTTGGTCCTGTTATTTCCTTCAGCCTATGATACCTATAACTGATACTTGCATTTTTATTTTTTAAAGATTTTATTTATTTTTAGAGGGAGAAGAAGGGAGAAAAAGAGGGAGAGAAACATCAATCAGTCGTCTCTCTCACATGCCCCCAACTGAGACCTGCAGGGCCTGCGACCCAGGCATGTGCCCTGACCTGGAATCAAACCCGCGGCCTTTCCGTTTTCAGGACAATGCCCAACCCACTGAGCCATACCAGTCAGAGCATACTGGTATTTTTCTTGAGGAACTGGGAGGCAGAAATTAAGAGAATGTTCCAAGGAATGGTATACATTTTGAAGCTCTCAGCAAGGCTGAAAATACCCATCGATATATTTCGAAGTGCAATTTCCACTCTGTTAACAGCCAAAATAATTGAACAGGAAGAAAAAGCTGTTAATGCAGAAAGCGTGTAACATCAGACCTACACTGCCTGGCAATTTACCATTGCCAGGCAGTTGAGGGTTTTTACAGCCAGTGTTTACAGTCATACGCGTCCCCTCTCACCGAGCCACCCTCGGAAGCCATCAAAAGGCCCATCAATCTGACTTGGATACTGAAACTGTTCACAGTGTCTGGAGCTGATGTCAAAGCAGAGGGAACTTTTCAAAAAACCATCCTGCCATTTTGTCAGTGTGTAAATCTTGGGGTGGTTCCTCCTGGTGTGTGTTATAAACAGTTGGGGCTGTCAGGGCCCACGGGGCCAGCAGTGGCAGAGCTCTGCGGTGGCAGGGCCAGCACACCCGCCCCTCTCGCCCGGCGTCCGGGCCCTGTGTCCATGCGCAGCTTGTCCTCTCCCTCTAGTCTAGGCTGGCGTCTCTCCCCGCAGCCCAGCAACCCAGATGCCTGTTTCTGCCTCTAGCCCTGGACAGCGGGTGTGAAGGGTGCAAGCTCCTCAGCAGAAGGTAGCGTCCAGACGGACGGTGAACGTTACCGATTTTTCTGTCTTCTGGCAAAGCCTGCTGTGCGCATGCGTGCACGCTATTTTCAAATTGGAATTTGACTTCACTTTTTTTCTGAAATTACTTATTTCTTTCCCTGTATTTGTGTCCAATGATAAAAACTTCTGAGACTATGTCCAATCATGTCTTTCCTTCCATTTCTGAATCACATATTTTATAAAGGCCAGTACCTAAAGATGGAGCATTTAGTGTGTTCTTGGGCAAGGGGGGATGATCAGGAGGTGGGAAACCTGGGTATGAGTCCCAGTTGTGCCATGAGCTAGTGTGGTGACCCTGGAAAGTAACCTGGACCTCTTCCTTATGTTTAAGATAAAATCATCAGCATAAAAGGACCTGGAAAGTCCTTTCTAATGCTAATGTTTTAGGATTCTAATGACTTATTTCAATGTTTTCAACCATTCCCTGCCCTAGCAAGAATTATTGGCAATGAACTGAGACATAATTTTCTTTATTATCATTTGGTTCCCCTGAATATATTACATACATGCATATACATCCAAAAAATTTAAAATATTCCACTGGATCAATCTGAAAACTTCTGGACTGCAGCATACCTAAAAAGGAGAAATGAGAACAATGTACAAACACTTGGCACGTCCAGGGAGGGATGCCGCCGAGGAGGGGAACTTGAGAACAGGAGTGGGAGGCTCGTATATTCTGTACCTTTTTAAGTTTTCGCTACATGCATTTATTACCTTTTCCATTAATTGTTTTTTTAAGCAAGAGAAGAGTTTTCCTTTGCTTTCTTCTACCACAGGACTTTCTGCAGTTCAGTTCCTGGGGGAGAGGAGCCCAAGATGTGGCCGGCATCACACGCTGGAGGCCCCTACTCAGCCCAGACCCGCCTAAGACCAGCTCCAGCTGGGTTGGCTAGTGGCCCTGCCCCTGGCTGTGCCATGGCTGGAGGGCTCTGTGGGGGCATGTCACAGCTGGCTGCCCTTGCTGCTGACACTCCGCTGGGCTGTCAAGCCAGTATAGGGCCTCCATTCAAGGACTCCAGTCAGGGGCTGGCTGTCCTGGCTCCAGCAGCCAGAGTTCAGCAAAGGCAGAGGTGTGTCCGGCCTTAAATCCTCCAGATCTTGCCATTCCCTTTCAAAGATAGACTGCCTTTTGTTTCGTTTTGTTTTTGTTTTCTGCTAACATAACAGGAGGATAGGAACAGGAAAGAAAAATAAGCAAGAGGACCAAACATGAGTGGGGAGAAAGGGCTTGAAGGCTCCCTTTCCTCCTGGCCCCACCCCCACACCACACACCTCCACTTGGCAGGGCTGGGCTTCCAGCTGCAGGGCCCCACTCCCCTGGTTTCCCCCCCAGAGCCAGACCCTCCACAGCTTTGCCTCAGGACATCCAGCTTCCAAGGGGCCTTCCTCCTCTGCCTCCTTTTATGATAATCGCCTTGGATGGGTGCAGGCCCAACACATAGGAGTCCCCCACTGCCCTCCACCCCTCCTCTGATTGCTCCAATTCCTCCACCCCTGGCTTACCCAAGTGGCTTACCTATTGCACTGCCACTCTGCCCACAAACAGCTGCCATCTTTAAGGTCCATCTCCCGGACAGGAGATGTCACCTGCCCACCACTGGGGTTGGTCAAGGCAGATTCTGCCACCCTCCACTTGCATTCCTTGTACCCCACTTCTTCTCAGGTGGGAGCAGGTTGCTCCCCAACAGGCCATGGGAAGGTGGGGGCAATGGGACAATTGAGAAGTGATGACAGAGGCAGACAGGGAGCAGCAGACAGAGGACATGCACGTGGGGGAGTGGACACAAACAGACTCCCAGGGATGTAAAGATACCGCACACAAGGTAAAACAGCTGCAGGGAAAGATAAAGCAGAGAGTGAAAACCAATAAAAGTGTGATCAGTACTAAGAGCAGAAAGGCTGGAGGAGAACTATCCAGAGAGCAGTGAGATGACAACTAGCTCCGTGGAGTTAGGTCAGAGAAGGGGAGCGGGAGGGTGGGGGTGGTCAGTACTCGAGGCGCTGGGGGCCGCAGGAACAGTGCAACAGAAATCTCTCAGGAAGGGTCACTCACCTCCCAAGCTGTTGGGCTTATTGGCTGCAGTAAGCAGAATCTATTTAAAACATACCAGGCATTTTGCCTTGTTCTGTTTCCCTACCCAGACAGGGCTGGAGCCAAAGGCTTAGGGAACTGTTCCAGCATCAGGACCCTGCAGGGACCACTGGGCTGAGCCCATGAAGACCCCTGCTACACCTGAGAATCGCCTGCCTCTCCACCCCCTACATAAGCTGCCTGGTCACTAAACTCACAGCATGTTAGTCACGGTCCCAAAGGTCGCTTGTGTCACTCACTTCCACTGGGAAGACTCAATGAGCTCCTTCATTCTGTCTTCAAGCTTGTCGGAAAGCAGATACTGCTCAGATGTGACATCTGCTCTGAAAAGATGCTGAAAGGGAGCTCCCTGACCAGTGCGAACACTCCTGATGGTGACTAGAGAGGCCTCAGGTGATCAGATTACAGCAAGACAAAGAAGAGAGCATGAAAGGACATCACAATGAAATGGCCCTAGGGAAACCAGATGGACCGGAAACTGGAAAACACCGAGAACCTCACTCCTTTCCCCGGGGTGTGTGTCTTTGGGAAGCTCTGCTCTGGAGAAGACATGACTACTGACCCACCTGCCATAGAGGAGTAGGAACTAAGGATGGGAGCTGGGAGAAGCAGCCAAGGAAAGCTATCTGTGCATGCTTCGTTTTTCCCTCTGACTGAGCATGTCGGGAATGAGAGGTTCTTCCTTCCCTGGCTGTTGAGCCCATAAGTTGTGTAAAATACTGCTCCGCATGAGATTTATGAGTGATTTATTGGCTTGTGATCAAATGAAATTTTGCCTGCCAGAGAAGTTGGCTTTTCAAAATAAATGTGAGATCAATCCTATGTTTAAAGAGAAGGATGGCTTGTGTAGGTGAATAATCATCCCAGTCCATGTCGTAACTTTGGAATTGTGAATGTCTGATTTGGGTGGATGTGAGGGACAGGGTCGACTGTTCATCGATCTACCTATAGTCTGCTCTTAGGATACAATCAAGCATTACTTTAAAATGAACAAAATAACTGACAGATATGTGTGTGCAGGAGTTACTGCTAAAGAAATAGGAATAAAAAAAAAAAAACGTTACTGTGGAAAATTTCAAATCCATCTTTAAAAAGTAGCAAACCTAATATTTAAAAAAACCCTAGCCTCATGACCTGGCTGGTGCGGCTCAGTGGACTGAGTGCTGGCCTGTGAACCAAAGGGTTGCTGGTTCAATTCCCAGTCAGGGCACATGCCTGGGTTGCAGGCCAGGTCCCCAGTAGGGATGGGCAAGAGAGGCAACCACACATTAATGTTTCTCTCCCTCTCTTTCTCCCTCCCTTCCCCTCTCTAAAAATAAATAAATAAATAAATAAAATCAATTTTTGGAAAAAAACCCAGCTTCAACAATTATCAACTTATGGTGAATTCTGTAAGAAACATGGACTTTAAAACCAAATGACAGAGAGAATAAACTTTTCTATACAGGACAAATAGGATGAGTCCTACTGAGGCTGCGGAACGCAAGTGTCTGCATATGCGCCTTGGACTAGAGCCTAGAGGATGAAGAGGAAGGCAGAGAAACCTATTCCTGGTTAACAGTCAGAGAAGAAACCTGGGACTTAATAAAGAAAACAAACTACCGACCTACCTCTCTCTTTTTCTCTCTGAAGGCAATACCATGGACAAGTGATAGTAACAGGGTTACCTTCAAGGAAAGAAAGGACTAGCAAGGAGATTCCCTTTTCATGCTACAAGTTTTTAAAAGTTTTGTACTAGGTACACATATTACCTACTTTTAAAAGCAACTTGCTAAAAACAAACATGAAGCTTTGCAGTAACCAAGTTACCAGTGACAAAGGGGCAAACTGCCCAGATGGGGACCACCAAGCCTTCAGTGCACTTTGACCTGGATATGCTTTCTTACAGTAATTTTCTCAGCTGCGTGAATGTGCAACCTTCTAACTCCAAGCTGTACATCATCAGGAGAGAGATTTCATATTAAAAACAAAAAACAAAAACAAAAAAAAAAAAAACAGTCCAATAGCCCTTAATGGTTACTGGGGTGTGTACATTTGTCAAAATTTTACCGAGCTGCACTTTTAGGATTTGTACACATTACTGTATGTTAATTATAGTGCAATTCAATAAAGTATTATTAACAACAACAACAAAAATCTCAGCCATTGCGTACAAATAAGCCAAAGAATTTGGGGAGTTATTGGGTTGGTGGTTCACAGAAAGCTGTTGTTTTGGGAAAACAACATGATGTGGACTTTTTGCAAAAATTTGCTCTTTGGAAACCACCGCTACAGCATGTGCTTTTGGTTAAGCATTCCACGGCTGAAACGCAACTCTATGCTGAAATGCCGAGAGGATGAGGCAAAATCTTGGCCAAGGTCAAGCTCTGCTGATGGTTTGGGAGGGGATGGCAGCCAACTGCTCTGCACTTGTATAACATTTAAAACAGAAAAAGTAACCCCGAGTCATCTTCTGTTCCTTTTCCAAGCCAACTTTAGTCCTGCTCATTGTATCCGAGAACTCAGAGGAAGCCACATGCACTACAGCTCAGGCCTACCAAACCTCCAGGGCCCAACATGTGTATCTTGGTTGAAAAGAAACTCAGCTAGGTGACTGGGGCTCCAAGTGGCCTTGTGAGGTATAACGAAAGATGCAGAATTTTACACAAAGTTAGGGTCCATTTGTGGGGGGGAGGGGCAGAGAACTATATTTAGCTTCCCTTTTGGCTACCCCGTCACCTTCTCTGGAGTAACAACCAACTTGGTAGAAAATGGGGACTCACGTCTGTGTTTAGGTGGTTATTGTGACATGAGCTTCAAGTTTAGCACACGTGGTGCAAATCTGTGCCACACGAAGAAAAGCTGACACACCGCACTCTCTCTGGGACTGAAAATAAGCCCAGGGATGGGCGGGGGACTGTATTTTCTGCCAGGTCACAGGGAATGGATACAGAAAGAAGTATCTTTCAGCTGCTTATAAAATACAAACTTCACATTTTGCACATGTTTGTCTAGCCTGGCAAAAGTAAGCAGGACAAAGTCCAAAGCAAGTCAGGGTTATACGAAACGCAGGCCCCCGAGTTTCCAGTTTCCAGTCTCCCTGTGAGTCCCTCAAATCTTAAAATTCACAGGTGGGTAACAGCGTGTTAACATGTGGGCCCCTCTCATTTTCTTAGGCAGTCATGACAATGTAAAAAAAAAGAATATTTTTAACTTACTGGTTTAATGTTTTCAAGTATCCAATTCTTTTCAATTCTCTCCATTTAGTAGTCTTCATTTCTCCTACCCTTAAAATGAGAAGGAGTCACTCTTTCTTTCCCTCGATATCCTCCCATCTACAACACTTGGCAAAATTGCCTCATTTCCATTCTGTGCTTATCTCTTATTAAACCTTATAGCACTAGCAATGTGGCTAAAGATAAAGGTGGGCTTTTTGCAAAAATGTGCTCTTTGGAAACCGCCAAAGGTTTCCAGAAGAAAGGTTTCTCTTCTTTCTTTGCTGTTGAACAGTGATCTGAGTAGAAACGTGAGTCCCCTAAGGCCACACACACACAGCGCATAGGTGGTGAGAAGAGTGTTTGACCCCAGGTGGAGCAGCAGATGGAGGCAGCAGGCTTCTCCCAGCCAGCGAGGCCAGGAGGACACTGCATGGCATCCTGCATCCCTCATTCCCTTGTTTCCATGCACCGTCTCCATTCCCAGGGCTGCGGGGGAGTGGGGAGAGTGTGCAATGAGGCAGAAGGCACACAGCACCCAAGGGAGAGTGCCACATAAAGAAACAGTGGCTGTATTACAGACCGCTACAGCAAAGAGGGCCGTAACAGTGTGTCTAATTCCAACCCATAATTTTATTGGTAAATAAAGGAGCCCAGGAGAGTTAAGTGATGACTCCAAAGAAACATGCTGGATGGCCAGAACCAGACCGCAGGTCACCAGCTCACTCCTCTGACCCTCCGACTCACAACGGAACTGAGAACAGGAAAAAGCAAAATGTAAAGTACATGGACTACAGTCCCCATCACCCCCCCCACCCGACAAATAGACCCCCTTTAAAATGACCCACGTCTCCCATTTCTTTCAGCCTGTTAGCTCACTAAGCTTGAATTTCTGATTCTTATCCAGGACTTAGTTGAGACCCTGGTGGCCTGAGCAGTCAGAACCCTGACTGTGCCCCAGTGTGGTGCAGCGAGAGACGGGGGATCTTTGAGAAGCAGGAGTAGAATACAAGTAGCCTCTTCAGCTCAGGAATATTCTGGACCACATATCACGTTTATAACAACGCTGACTCTAAACTTAACAGCTTTTCAAGTTTACGCTGGCAGAAAGGCAGCAGGTTACCCATTTAGTAAGAGAGAAAAATTTAAGAATTAATAACAAAGAAGAAAGCCGAAAGGCTGTAAGTGCTTTGAGTGCGGTCTGAAGGGTGTGAGACTAACTGCCTCCACTGAATCTACGTGGAGAACAGCCTGCTCAGGCAGCATGCACCACACTAGAAGAGGCGCAAGCCAGGATGCTCGAACTAGGTCCTCTGACATCCTCCGCCCCTGTGCAGACGAAGCCAGTTCTTGATTATGCCCGAGGATACCTAGTTGGTCCTGCCACCCAACGTCTAAGGACCTCTAACCAGAGTTGCCAACAGACAAAGCTAATTAGAAGGAAACAATGGCCTGATGTACTCCCACTTCCCAAATAACATGTTGGCATTTAAGCAAGGGTCTTGGTGCCTCACACAAAGAGAGTGACTAACGCATCTCCTAGCAGGCTGGTGGGACAGGTGCTTTTGAACAAGTGGACGCTTGGTTCACCAGCCCTGCTCCAGGACTAAGGACAGGTGGAAATGTGAGGAGGCAGCCTGGTGAGTACCTGAAAATGACAGCTGAGTTCTCAAATAAAAACATTTGGGGGATTAAGTATTAGTTTCATGTTATTCAGATCAAGAGTTAATCATAACAAGACTCATTCTTATGCCCTCTTTTTGCTCGTCTCATCCCAGAGAAACCAATTCCTGCTGCTTCCTGAGGGATGAGGCGCTCTGAAAATGACCATCTTCACAACAGGAAGGACCAAAGACCAGGGAAAGGAATCCCTTCCCCACATGCACTGAGGGTGAACTAGCAAACTGAGGAGCTCCCTCCTTCGAAAGCAAAAAGTGACACCTCTCATGATGATGGCACATAATGAAGGAAATAGGAAGCAAAGATAAACGAATGGATCAAAAACTCAGAGAGGCAAGGAAAACTAAGAACTGAAGTTTTAGTCAAATGTTAGGGCCTCAAACTAAGAGGTAGATTAGGAGGCTGAACAAAAGCTCTTTCTGCCTGCTGGGTTCCTAAGAGTCTAAAATGAGGGATTAGAGTGGCTTTATTTCACCAGAACACGTTTTGTCATCTGATCTCTACCCGTGACATGGATAAGAATAAGTAACTTATGGCTGCACTCTTAAGAGGGAACAAGTCCCTGATATTGTGCTTTGTTCACTTTAGGGAGCAAATCACTAACTGCTTGTCAAGTGGGAGGGGGGGAAATCTGTCTATAAATTTTATTTTAAAATACATTTTTAAAAGATTTTATTTATTTATTTCTAGAGACAGGGAGAAGGAAGGAGAAAGCAAGAGAGAAACATCAATGTGCAAGAGAAACATCGATCAGTTGCCTCTCACGCCCCCAACTGGGGACCTGGCCCACAACACAAGCATGTGCCCTGACTGGGAATTGAACCTGCAACCCTTTGGTTCATAGGCCAGCACTCAATCCACTGAGTCACATCTGTCAGGGCTAAAATACATTTTAAAATAAGCAGTCCCCCCCACCCCCCAAAAAACACTGACTACAGGGGGAAAATGAGGTGATAAAGGGTGGGACCCAGGAGGGAAAAAGAGAAGGGACTCTAAGCCTGCAAATGTAATGACCAGGAGCAGTGGGAGAGGCCCTCGCTAGGACCCTGTCCTCTCACCACTGCTCACAGGCAAGCTCAGCAAATGCACTGGGACTTGAGCTACAGGGTCAGGGAGAAGCATCCCCTTGACATAGATACCCCTTGACACAGATACCCCTGGCAATGTGTACTCACAGGAGCACTGTGAGTCCCCTCCTCTGTCCCCTAGAAAGTACAATTTCTAGGGTGGTTTTCTAATGAAATTGTTAAAGATACATTCAAAGATCTATACCCAGGAAAATTCACCACAGTGTCATTGGTATTCATTAACAACGGACCTGAAACATCCAAAATTTTCAAGTGTGGGAATGGATAATAACTAAAGTATGGCAGAACCACTAAAAATCGACTTCAAAAATTTAAAGACACAGGAAATTCATTACTTGTGATAGCATGGTAAGTGAGGGGAAACAAACAGGATACCAAGCTGGATCTATGTATGACTCTCACCTTTGTTTAAATGTATGCACTACAGGCCTTTTTAAATGCATAAACATACCAGCAAAGGTTAGTTCTGTTCTAGATGGAGGTAAGATGGATGATTTTTATTTTTTTAGACTCCGCTGTACTTTTGTATCAGAAAACAGCAATAAATATTTACTTTATAGTATGCCTACTCAAAAAGATCTCGTTTGAAATAGCAATTGTCAGTCTTAGGGAAAGGCTGATAAAGTCCAAGGCTGACTCAGAGAACTGAAAGATCCAAGTCTACACAGCAACTCTTCTGGAGAGGGGGAGAAAGCTCGTGTGCCGCGGTCGGCTCTCTCCTCTGCCATGGCTGCTGGGAGCTCTGTCAGAGAATCCGTTCCTTCTTCCCACAGCAACCACGCTGCACCTTCAGTGACCTGCCTGTGCTTTCCACAGCTTAGCAGGAGGGTCACAGGGAAAGGGAACAGAAGAGCCCTCCTCCCTGTTTCAGAGGAAGAAGTTTCTCTTATGAAGCTATCAAAATGACCCCAAACAAGCTACACAAATTTTGAGACATAAGTCATGAGTTATGTTCAGGAAACATATATAAAAGCCTCTTATTGCTCAAGAAAGAATATAAAACAATCAGTGAGTGCCACCTTGTGGCAAGTCTGACTACTACATGACCACCCAGCCATCTCCATGGTCGACCACTGGGCTCCACGCAGTATGGCCACGGAGATACAGGTCCCACAAATCTACCGCACTGAGCCTAGGCTCCCCACAGTGCCTGGTACCACTACTCATGTCCGAGGGTTTCTAGTTCAGATCCCAGGAACACCTTTTTGAGGACAGGTGGGGATGAGGGGCAGGGGAACAAGTGTAGGATGTGCACAGGCACTCGTGGGCACCAGCTGCCGGGCTGAAGCTGTGTGGTGCGTGTATCTGTCCCCCTGAGCACACACGCCGCGGTACTGCCACCTGGCAGGATCTCGTAGGGTAACTGTTTCCTCCCCCAAGAATATTTACTAATTTTATAAAGAAGAAAAAAGTCTACAGTTACAGTCAGGGAGTTTTGTGCTTAGAAGTTTTATTTATCAATATTAGAGCAACCATTACCAATGTGGGCACAATATCAAAACAGAGCTCTTGTTCGATTCTGGCCTTAAAATTCTTCAAGCTCATTACAATCTTATGAAGTAAGAAAGTTTTCCTAATACTTTAGAAAAAATACTAATTGTTAATAAGTTAATTTCATGCTGCAAGTGTCGACCTCACATTTTGAAAGATAAAAACACGACTGGTGTGAACATCAAAACACATTAACCTCAGTGTCCCAGGTGTGAGAGGAGATGGGGAAATCCTCACACTGCAATCTAACCAAGTGACAACCAGAGAGAATTAACGCTAACAAGGGTCAGCACTGCAAATCTGATGGAACACGGAACACTGAGGGGACCTGATACTGCTTCTGAGCAAAGATAATCTTCCTCTCAGAGAGGGATTGAGCTAAAAACCTTACAGTTATGGGCAAGAGGGTTGCAACAAGCAGACAATGAACAGCATGAAACGAAAAGCCAAACAAATTTTCAAAGGTCTCTTGGGAGATGGTGCTTAGCCTCCTCTCTGCCCCACCCAGGCTGAAGGCCAAGTTCCGGAAAAGGACGCCCTCCAGCGCAAGGGTGGAAGCGCAGGGCAGGAAGTTGCCGCTTTGGTCCTGGGCGCTCCAGGGGAGCATTCTCGAGTGTGTGAAATAAACTGAAGTGGTTCAGTCAGGATGGATCCCAAACAGGCGCGTTGTGGGAGAGCATGAAGCCAAAGAATTTGTGATTATATGGTTGAACTGGGAAAATGAATCCGCACCCTTGTTCACATCTCCAACCCCCAGAACTTTTTCCCTCTTCCTGACCTGACAATACCTGACACCCTGAGAGAAGTCAACACACTGAACAGGAAACAAATGTATCAGAAGCCAGAGAGCCCTGACAAGTCACTTCAGGGGGAACCCTTCATTTACCACCTGCACAGAGAAAGCGGAGAAAAAGAGTAAAATAACTTCGAGGCCCTCCTTGTCCATAAAAATAAAGGGAGAAAAAAAGAATTTTCACTCTGCCCAGCTAAAATTCAAAACCATGGGCTCCCATTAAAATAACAGCCGGGCTGCACCAGAAGCACCCTGGGGTCAGTATGGGTTAGTATTCGGAGTCGCGTCACAGGTGCTGACAGTTAACAACGAATTCAAACAGGCAGAGGTGACTTTTCTGCCTCGGCTCCAGCTTCCCAGCAGTCCTAACCTGGGAGGACGGCAGCTCTCAGGACAGCTTGATGGGAGGGTCTCCCCCGTACTTCCGGAGCAGCTTCTGGTGATTGTGGTCCACAGACCACTGCTGCGGCAGGTGCTTGGGCTGCATGCAGTCCAGGAAGTGCTGGCGCCAGCGGCTCTCCAGCTGCATGAGTGCTCGCAGCCCGCCTTGGCTGTGGCACTGCACCACCTTCAGCCCGTGCGGAACGAACTTTTCATTAAAAATCCTGCCAAGACACAAAGAGCAGAGGGTCTGAGGGAAACAGGCCCAGGACAGTCTTACAGAGGGCTCCAAATGCTGCGGGCCAAGGGGCTTCCACGAGGCTACATGTAAGGGAGGTTGCTAGACTCCGAACGGCTTGGCTACATTAATGTTTTTGAAACATCCCCTTTCCAATACATGCCTTTAGAAAAATGGTTTGGGCATGCTGCACACAATCCAACAGAAGGCATCTGGGATTCTGAGCTACACTTGTGGGAGAACCTGATGCTACACTTGTGGGAGAACCTGGAGAGGGCCCTACAAATGGCTGATGACGGGTGAAGAATGCTGCTCCTGTATGTACTACAGGGTGCTCAGTTACCGGCTCACGCTTCTTTTATTCATCTTGAACTGTACCTAGTATTTATATGAGGTTGTTAAATCAGGCCATGGGTTTGTTTTTCATAACAGTTTAATACCTGAATGTAAAATACAAGGGGGGTCATTTCTTTAGTACCCTCCTTCTCCCTAAAGAATGCCAAATCACATCCCTGAGAAGCGCTTCAGTCCCATTGAAACGCCACAGTGGTGGTTCCCTGTGCAGCTGGTGCGGTTTGATTGGAAAATGAATCCCTGCCTCCTCCCCAGCTAGCTGAAGGGCCTTAGAAACTGCTCGGATACCACGTGAATAGTGCGTTCGCCTCCTCTGAATAAAGATTACATTGCCTGCGGATTAAAGATTATCTGCCCCACAGAGTCAGCTCCTCTCCCTCATCCACACCCCACTCTCATCCTCCCTCCCAAGACTCCATAAGTCAAGCAGTGTAAGTGGCCTCTGAATATTTTCGGACATTTTATTACTTAGCTCCCAAGGATCCAACTAGTTTGTCTATCTTTCCCTCAAAAGTTGTTCTTCTCGGTCCTAGACATCCAAGTACAGAACCCTTCTATCCAAGTCAGCCAGATAAATTTATTAGAAAGGTCTATGGCTGAAAGGAGAAGTTTGGCTTTTTAGAAAATACCCTTGGGAATTAGGTTAAGGAGCAAGTGTCATGAACTTCTAACATGACCTTGACAAGCTACGTAACCTCAGCATATCTAATATGAACTTGGAAAACAACATCTATTCTGTAATGTCAAGTGTCAAATTCAATAATAAACTTTTTTAAATCCTGAAAGATTTTTTAAAATGTAAGATATAATGTTAGCAGTTGCCAGTAAAAAACTTCAATTCTACCTCTTAGGGTTTGTTAGAAAAAATAATCAAGACAAGTGATATGAAGTTTATTAGCTTGGTTAAATAGATTAGTATATCTGTAATTATTTGTTCAATAAATATTTGTTGCTACAGTTAAAGTATTTTGGTTTTTTGATAACAAAAACACTGTAAGCAACCAGCACCACTATCGGGGCTTTGTGAACTTGTGGGCTCAGCTATTTCAAGCCCTAGGACTGCTGGAAAAAGGGAGGGCTGGGAAGCAAAACTACAGCCAGTGGCCCGAGTCTTCATCGTCTGAGCCACGGACCCACTCAGTTCTCAGGACCACACACTGCTCAGGTAGGAGCACTGAATGAAGTCACATGAACTCAACTCTGCACTCCTAGAGAAGGAGGTCTGAGAAAGCAAAGAAGGAAGGAAAAGGAGAAAAGTAATTTAAATAGTAATGGTACTCCTGGCCAAAATTCCATCCAGTGGGCGTGTACCCTGGAGTGCAGGGGAAATAGGACACATGAATGCATTGGTCACAGTCCCCACAGACCTGGGTAGGTGAGGCACAAAACCACATACACTGTATTTCTTGGGCAACTTCAGTGATTTGAGGTCATTTTTTGACTGTTACTTTCATTTTATGTGCTGACTTGAGGATTTACGTCTGCATTAACTGTATAAAGCACAACGCTATTGCATTTGAACTCTCTTGCTAATAGGGAAAATGGACATAAGTGTATGGCCTTAATGGGTCAAGGATAGAAGGAAAGTCTCCTATAGAAAGGAAATTCTCAAACCGCGTGTTCTATCCCACCCCCACGGTATTTTAAGTCATTGGATGCTTACTGGGGGTTCTGCACTGCACTAAACAACTAATGCCCTCTCCCTGGCAAGTGTTCCCACTAAGCGGTCAGGGTTAACATCATCGGATCATTCCCCACTCCCTTCCCTGACCAGAACTGCTGCCTGTACCTGGTCTCCAGGCAAGCAGCCTCTTGAAGCATCTCATCCGTGACCGTGTCTGTGTTATAAAACTCTCTGAAAGCCTGCAGCAGCTCCTCCTTCCGACGAGCAGGCAGGCTCTCGGCGTTGAGCAGGGCCCTGGCCCCAGAACGCATCTGCCGGCGCTCGGGATCCTCCAGCAGGCGCAAGCCCTCCTCAGAGCCAATGGGGGCCTGGAACTCCTTGGCCAGCTGCTGCTTCAAATGGTTGTCATAGTAGTTGGAGATGGCATGGCAGGAGGTGCAGAGCAGCAGCACGTCATGGGAGTTGTGGTCCTTCATCTCAATAGGGAAGTGCTTTCGGTACTCATGTGGAATCACGTTCTTCCTGAGCAGCCCCACCCAGAAGGCAGTGCTCGTTAGCATGTGGCACAGAACACTCCGGAAGCTAGCACAGGGGCTACTAGGATTCCGATCTGGACCTAAACAGACCTGGGAAGCCTTGGGCACCACAACCCAACAGCGTGACATAAGGACAATACTACCCACTTCACTCTAGGCCCGCCCACCTACCTGGGCCTTAGGGGCCTCTCTTCTTGAAGTGAGAATAGACTACCTGCTATCAGGTTTCAGTGCTTCCAGACGGAAAAGTATCAGAGAAATGAAAAGAAATTCTAATGGCCTTTAACATCTGGAAGACAACTCTCTCAAACCAAGTAGCAGGTAACCTCTACTCCTGAAATTCTGGAAGCCTGGTGACCTGAAAAAGCCAATTTCCTTCACTTGAAGAATCCCTTACTCTAAGATTATTTCCCTGGTTCACCCAAGTCCATCATTATTTTCTAAGAGAGCTAAGCTCTCAAGAAAAACTCTTGCCCTGACTGGTGTGGCTCAGTTGGTTGGGTTAGTTGGGTGTCGTATTGCAAAGCAAAAAGTCATTGTTTTGATTTCTAGTCATGGCACACACCAGGGTTTCCGGGCCGGTCTCTGGTTGGGGCACATGTGAGAGGCAATAACCTGATTTTTCTCTCACACATTCATGTTTTTCTCCTTCTCCTCTTCCCTCCTTTCCCCTCTCTCTAAAAAGAAATATATAAAATCTTTTTTTTTTTTTTTTTTTTTAAAGAAAGAAAACAACTCTTGGCAGCCACAACTACTTGTCTCACTTTGCCCGGGGAGAAAGGAAGGAAGGGAGTCACTGCACAGGAGCCAAGGGGAGAGCTAAGTGTCTGGGCACCCAGGCTCAACAGGCAGCTGCACCTTCACTGCAGGGGCACCTTGACACAGAACAGTCTTCCCAGACTATCCCAGGGTGTGCCTCAGGTCATCTGGATACTTTGGAACAGTACCAAAGATCAGAAGGCCTGTGAGCCCCTCAAGGGAGGATTACAATAATGGAGAGAAAGGTGGCTTGTAAAGAAACTGGTCTCCACTCCTTTCTGAGCCACAGGGAACCAACCACTCTCCCACGGCAAACTGTCACTGAGAAGCACTGCATTCCAGAAACTAAGAACTGGGCTCAGAAGGGTAGGGGTCACCAGAGCAAGGCCAGGCCCAGTGTCAAAACTCTCAGGTAAACTGGGGTGTGCCCTAAGTACAAGTCTCCCTGCCAATGTGGGCAGACTCCCGCAAGCCCCAAGGGTTCTGCAGGTAACCCAAAGGCAATTTGCCTCCTTGGCAGACAATCAGGGTAGGCAGCCCCACTCACCGAATGTAGGAGTCTTTCTTGCCACACACTACACACAGGTTCTCTTTAACCATCAGGTAGTAGTCCCTTGGGGATTCAGGTCTTCCTGCAGGTTCAAACTGTAGCCTGACCACAAAAGGCTCTTCACTCACCAGCTCTTACAGAAAAGAAGTTTTAGTTAGTGTCTGCCCATCTTTCCTCCAGACAAGAAGAACGAC
This sequence comes from Anoura caudifer, assembly GCA_004027475.1. Lineage (NCBI taxonomy): Eukaryota > Metazoa > Chordata > Mammalia > Chiroptera > Phyllostomidae > Anoura > Anoura caudifer. Next base: position 339,997 of record PVKU01001095.1, read on the forward strand.
CTTAATCGTGATCCTGTGTGTCCTGGCATACATCACTATCTGGGGGTTTTGAACAGCCCCGTCCCACATGCCTCAAGGTCTCTCTGCCTTATCTCACCCTCCACTCCTGCCAGTGCCCTCGTGAACCTCATTTATAGATAAAACATGACAGGAGAATCTCAAACCTCCAATGCCTTTGTCCAGGTACCACTGAGCTTTTCTTCTATCGCAAGTGCACAGGGGCTGTCCATCAGGAGCATGGAGAAAGCAGTTATCATAGAGCGGCGACTTTCTGCAGGGAAGAGAGAGAGAAATCTAAAATGGAAAGCTGCCCTGGCTGGTCTGGCTCAGTGGATTGAGTGCCAGCCTGCAAACCAAAGGGTCACTGGTTCAATTCCCAGTCACAGCACATGCCTGGAATGTGGGCAAGGTCCTTGGCGGGGGGTGCATAAGTGGCAACCACACATGGATGTTTCTCTCCCTCTCTCCTTCCCTTCCCCTCTCTCTAAAAACAAACAAATAAATAAATACAACTGAAAGCTAACTATTGGTGAAGGCATCAGTTGCCTTACCACGTTCTCTTCTCAGTGACCCAAGCTATTCTCAACACTGGGGACAAACATTACCTTTATGGGAAAAAAACAAAACCCAAACAGGGAAAGAAACCATGTTAATTCCTCCATCCGCATTGGGCTAGGAAACAGAATTAAAAATGAATGGTTTATACTTCTAGCTTTTATATGTATGGACTGGGACATTTGGGAGTGGGTTCTGTTATGAGAACAAACAGGAACAGAGCACCAAGAAAACTGCCCTAAAGAGTAACTGATCATTGGATTAAACAAAGTGAATTAAAATTAAAGAACATCTGGCTAAAGTAATGAGCATCACGTGGGTTTATGTCTGGCTCAAACGCAATACTTGTTTCGATCTGATCATCCAATACCTAAAGGCACTTTGCTATAGGGACCAAATTTCTACTCCAAAGTACTTATTAGTCATCTTTCTGCCACAAAGGCATAAATTCTCCTTGGCTAGACAGCAACATTGACTTAGAGCTGGATGCCATTCTAAATAGTGAAATACCAAATGAACAAGAAATCATAGGATGCATTTCTCCTGAAAAGTATGAGGCACTTCATGTTACTCATTTTCACAGCTATTCTGAAGCAAGCAAGAATAATAATTACACCCTCATGGAGAAAGTCAAATTTGACCTTAAGGTCAAATTGGGGTCAGTGACAAAGCTAGGTTAAGCTCTCCTCATTTCCACTCCAACTGCCCAACAATGAAGAAGTAAAGGGGAGGAGGAGAAAATACACAAATAAATCAAAGGATAGCTCCAAATGTCCTTGAAGGAAAGGAAGAATTATTAACCTGTGGAGAACCTTTGCTTTCTTACCAACAAACCTTCGCCCAGACCCAAGGTGAGACATCACATCCCTTTTGCTGGAGGTTAGGCCTCTGACTCTGTACTAGACAGGGAAGAAGTCAGTTACCTGGCAGAATAGCCCACCCCCAGGGGCTTTCTTTTATGTTTTCTGGGGTCTCTCCCTTGGTGGTTGCCTGGCACCGTTACATCGGTCTTAGACTTCTTATTTCTTGACTTCTGCTGAGGTTCCGTTGCTTCCCCATTAACCTCTTCTCCCAATCTGCTAATTCCTTTGCTTCGGAATGGGATGTCTACCACATCCTGGCATTTCTCCAAGACCTTTCTCCAGCCAGTGAGGTCATCGCTTTCTTCTAGAGTTAAATTCCTAGAGAAAGGGTATCCAAGAAGATGGAGAAAGAGAGCCACTGAGATCTGGGCATCCCTGGCAGCATAAATTACCTGAAGAGAAAAGTCAGAGATCAGTGGAATCTGGAAGGCAAACCAGAGAAAGCAACTTTAAAGTCATCACAAAGATATAAGCAACTTTTAGGTCTAATTCAAGATGTACGATAACCGAGGCACAGTGTACTTCTTAAAAGCTTTTTATTATGAAAAATTTCAAACTATACAAAAGCAAATGGAATAGTGTAATGAATCCTCACATTCCCTACATTTTAACTAAAGTAGTTAAAATGATGACTTACTTTTTCCTCAATTGAGGATTTTTTTTCATTGCTTTTAGAAAGAGAGGAAGGGAAAGAGAGAAACATCGATGCAAGATGGAAGCATTGATTGGTTGCCTACTGTAGGTGCCCTGACCACGAATCAAACCCACACCTTTTGGTTATAGGATGAGGCTCCCAACCAACTGAGCCACACTGGCCAGGGCAATAATGACTTACTTTAAATGCTGAAAAATCCTAATCTATATAAATCAGTGAAGTTTCTATCTGCTACCAAACCTGCTGGACAGATTTTCTTCCAAGCCTGGGATAGGGTAGTTACTACAGGTCTGACAACTAGTACGTGAACTTCCCTTTGGGGATGATGATCATCTAGAACAGCTGAGACCAACATTCATTAAGAAGTCTGTGTGACTATAGTGAAGTTCACTGCCATCCCGATTAGTAAGATGTTGAAAACAAAAGGCTTCAAACATAGGCCTCAAATCCAAATCACAAGGCCCATTTCTGGAATTTATTTAATAGTGGTAAGTCATTCTCCCAGGTAACAGGCCACAAGAAACCTGGTCATAAAGAAAAGTAGTCAAAGCTATATATAATTAATAGCTTATCTCAACAAAGGCTATAAAGACTTTAAGATTTCTTTTATTTTTAAAGATTTTATTTATTTTTAGAGAGCGGGAAAGGGAGGGAGAAAGGGAGAGAAACATCAATGTGGAAGAGATATAGCAATCGGTTGCCTCTTGCATACCCCAACCAGGGACCTGACCCCACATCCCAGGCATGTGCCCTGACTAGGAATCGAACTTGCGACCTTTTGGTTTGCAAGTCGGCACTCAATCCACAGGGTTGATTCCTTTAACAACCTTAATAACCAAGCCTGGCAAACAGTATTATTAGTAAGGACTTTTTTAGTGCTTCTAGAATAAAACAAGTTGGGATAAAATTTTCCACCTAGACCCCACAACAGTCCCGTACATCTATCAGCAAGTTGTCTGCCACAGGAAGAGCGTGTGCTTGAATGTGAAAAGTTCAGGGTGCTTTCTAACAAATTATTTTTCAAGTGGGAAAAAAAAAACTAAACAGGCACTTGCAACCAGTGGCACCAGAACAACTGGATATCCACATGCAAAAGAATGAAGCAGGACCCCTACCTCACATCACACGCAAAAATGAACTCAAAATGGATCATAAACTTAAGTATAAGAGCTTAAACATAAGACTCTTAGAAGAGACTTCCGGCCAAGATGGAGGCGTAGGCAGACGCGCTGTGCCTCTCCTCACAACCAAAATTAAGGACAACAAAGATTTAGAAACAAGAAAACAACCAGAATTCAGAAAATCAAACTGTTTGGAAGTCCAACAACGATTCATCCAGACCGGTAAGAGGGGCGGAGTCACAGCAGGAAAAAGCGGAGGTGCGGACCAGGCTCGCAGGCAGCAGCGGCTGGCAGCCCCCAGGTGCACAGGCGGCGGCTGGCGGACCCCGGGCATGGGGCGGCAACTGTGCAGAACCAGTGAGGCCGCACAAGGCAGCTGGCTGACCGGGTGGTCCCACATTCGCGCGCAGATAATCCAGGCAAAGGGGAAGCGGTGGAGGAAACTGGAATCTGAGAGTGAGTAAAGCAACCGCCATTATCTCCTCTCGGACCCCGCCCCCACATACAGCGTCACTACCCAGCGACTGGGCTGTCCCGCCCTGGGGAACACCTGAGGCTCCACCCCTCACTACGTAACAGCCGTGACTAGACAAAACAAACAAACAAACAAAAAACACCCCAGAAATGAAAATGGCTCAAACCGGAGAACAAATCAAAGCCCCAGAGCCAATTTATCTAAGTGATGAAGAGATTGCCAACCTATCAGATGCACAATTCAAACCCTGGTAATCAGGATGCTTACGGAATTGCTTGATTTTGCTCACAAATTAGATGAAAAAATGAAGGCTACAATAAGTGAAATGAAGAAAGATGCATGGGGAACCAACAAAGATGGGAGGAAAACTGGGACTCAAATCAATGGAGTGGACCAGAAGGAAGAAAGAAACAACCAAACAAAAAACGGGGAAGAAACAAGAATTTAAAAAAATGAGGAGAGGCTTAGGAACCTCCAGGACATCTTTAAACGCCCCAACATCGAATTATAGGGGTACCAGAAGGGGAAGAAGAAGAGCAGCAAGTGGAAAACTTATTTGAACAAATAATAAAGGAGAACTTCCCCAATCTGGCAAAGGAAATAGTCTTCCAGGAAGTCCAGGAACCTCCGAGAGTCCCAAAGAAGTTGGACCCGAGGAGGAACACACCAAGGCACATTATAATTACATTACCCAAGATTCAAATGAAGGAGAGAATTCTAGAAGCAGCAAGGGATAAGGCGACAGTCACCTACAAAGGAGTTCCAATCAGACTGTCAGCGGATTTCTCAAAAGAGACCTTACAGGCAAGAAGAGGCTGGAAAGAGGTATTCCAAGTCATGAAAATCAAAGGCCTACATCCAAGATTGCTCTATCCAGCAAAACTGTCATTTAGAATGGAAGGGAAGATAAAGTGCTTCTCAGATAAGGTCAAGTTAAAGGAGTTCCTCATCACCAAGCCCTTATTATATGAAATGTTAAAGGGACTTATCTAAGAAAAACAAGATAAAGAATATGAACAGTAAAAAGACAGCAAACTCACAGGTATTAACAACCAGACCTAAAACAAAAGCCAACTAAGCAAACCACTACAACAGGAGCAGAAACACAGAAATGGAGATCACATGGAGGGTTAGCAATAGAGGAGTGGGAAGAGGAGAGAGAGGGACAAGGTACATAGAACAAGTAGCATAGATGGTAGGTAGAAAATAGACAGGGGGAGGGCAAGAATAGTGTGGGAAATGTAGAAGCTAAAGAACTTATGACACATGGGCATGAACTAAAGGGGGGAATGTGGGTGGGAGGGGGTGTGCAGGGTGGAGGG
>PVKU01001096.1:0-56308 GCA_004027475.1 Anoura caudifer
AAAAAAAAAAAAAAAAAAAAAAAAAAAAAAAAAAAAAAAAAAAAAAAAAAAAAAAAAAAAAAAAAAAAAAAAAAAAAAAAAAAAAAAAAAAAAAAAAAAAAAAAAAAAAAAAAAAAAAAAAAAAAAAAAAAAAAAAAAAAAAAAAAAAAAAAAAAAAAAAAAAAAAAAAAAAAAAAAAAAAAAAAAAAAACAACCAATCAGAACAACAAGAAGAAAAAAGAATCCCCCCCCCCACAAAAATGAGGATAATATAAGTAGCCTCTGGGACAACTTCAAGAAGTCCAACATTTGCAGCATATGGGTACCAGAAGGAGAAGAGAAACAGCAAGAAATTGGAAACCTATTTGAAAAAATAATGAAAGAAAACTTCCCGGATTTGGTGAAAGATAGACATGCAAGTCCAGGAAGCACAGAGAGTCCCAGACAAGATCGATGCAAAGAGGCCCACGCCAGGACACATCATAATTAAAATGACAAATGTTAAAGATAACGAGAGAATCTTAAAAGCAACAAGAGAAAAACGTTAGTTACCTACAAAGGAGTTCCCATAAGATTGTCAGCTGATATCTTGAAAGAAACTTTGTAGGCTAGAAAGGATTGGAAAGAAATATTCAAAGTGATGGAAAGCAAGGGCATACAGCCAAGATTGCTCTACCCCACAAAAATATCACTTATAATTTAGGGACAGATAAAGAGCTTCCTAGACAAGAAAAAACTGAAGGAGTTCATCATCACCAGACCATTATTATATGAAATGTTAAAGGAACTTATTTAAGAAAAAGAAGATCAAAACTATCAACAATAAAATGGCAAAAATGCAAATCTATCAAAAATTGTATCTAAAAAGCAAGGTAAACAAACAAGAAGAACAGAGACAGAATCATGGATACAGAGAGCATTTTGATGATTGCTTGATGATATGGAGGTAAGAGGAAATGTGTGAAGAGGTGAGGGGATTAAGAAGTACAAATAAGCAGGTACATTATAGCCATTAGGATGTAAAGTGCACTATAGGAAATGGAGTAGCCAAAGAACTTACACACCTGACCCATGGATGTGAACAATGATAGGGGCATTGCCTGAGGGAGTAGGGGATGCTAGATGGAGCAGGGCAACAGGAGGAAAATGAGGATAACAGTAATAGCATAATCAATAAAGTAAAATCTAAAAAATAAAATGGAAATCATATAGTAAAAAATAAAACTAAAAATGAAAATGAGTCTGGAATTTGGGGTAGAGGTGTGGGTTTGAGATATATATTTTAGAGTCATTATTGTATAGATGGCATTAAAAAAAAAAAAAAGAAGCTGCATGAAACTGCTGAGGGGAGGGCACAGAGAGAAAACAATGTCCAGGGCTTAAGGCCTGGTGCACTGCGATGATAAGAGGTCAAATGCATGAGGAAGAATGAGCAAAGGAGACAAGAATGAGTGGCCAGGGTGGTAAGAGGCAATCCAGGATGGTGTGGTTCTTGGACACCAGGTGATAATGTTGTTTCCAGGGCAGAGAGAGCAATCAATTGTGTTTTCCAAATGCTATAGATAGTTCAGTAAGATGAGGGCTGAAACCTGATCATTAGGTTTAGCATTGTGGAAGTCACTGGTGACCTTGGATGTATGTACACTCAATGTATATCAGCTCTTAAGAATCTAAAAGCAATTCTGAGGCACTGAAAAGTTGAATTTGAGGACCAAACTATAGAGGGAATAATGCCAAGGAATATATATCCTTTGTGCTTAAATGTCTAACTACCTTCTCTAGGTATCCTGTTGCCTCTTTGCTTATCAAACCACAACAACCTATTTCTGTCTCAATGATAAGATTAGAAATGCAGTCAACACACCTTGGTCTTTGAGTCTCTGTAAACTTTGAGTTTTTGTTTCTGTTGTCATTAAATGCTACCACAGTAACTGGGACATAGTAGAAAATTAATAAATATCAAATGAATATAGATATAGATAGATGTAGATGTAGTATAGGTATAGATAGATTTAAACATGAATGTTGTTGGGTAAGTACGTGTTAGCCAATAACTATTTTTTTTCTTCTACACTATGTTAGTCTGAACCATCCAAGAAGAAGACCCCAAGATGAATTAGCTCTGGAAGAGATTCATTAGGGGAAATGCCTTTAAGGGAAAAGTAGCAAGTGAGGCAGACAGAGTTGAAAGAGCCATTAGAACTTGGAGAAGATAGGAAAGGATGGCTAAGTACAATTGCCTTAGACTGCAGTGCAGTAAAAAACACTGGCAAAGCTGATACGGGGTCCTTGAGCCAAGGATACCCAACAGAAGAATCCTTGTCATCCAGGAAAGGGCATGACTTATAATCCTGCCCCACTCAGTCACTGCCTGGGGGCAGCCCATAGGAAACATGACCATGGAATCAGTGTGGTGGAGTTTTTCAGGGTGTAATTGCTGGAGTTGTTCAGTTATACTACACTTTTCACTGCCACCTCACCTCTCATGTCTATTTGTAGCTTTTTACTCAATATTGTATATAAATGAGTGAATGCAAATGAAAATACCAAAGGAAATCTGAACAACCATCTTTTTCAGAATCTCCAGTCAACTACCTGAATATCCATAATGCTTCTTAGTTAAATAAGTCAACCAGTGGCAACAAACGATAGTTTAGGTGACTTAGAATTGTTAGAAGATTAATCTTTTATCATAAAAGTCTAACACATTATCGCTGTCTCATAAAATGATTCCATATCTTTTAATAGACAAGCTAAGTAAAAAAGACAAAGGATACTCTCTCTGTTCTGCTTCCCCTTTATTCTGTTAGCTACCAACCTTGAATCAGCCCAGACTGCAGCTTGCTTCCTCCTCTTCCATTTTAGTCCTCTCCCCAGAAAATTCTTGTCAAGATTACTCCTTAGGTTATTGTTTAACTTCTACCCCAGAAAGTCAAACAAAGCCACTTTCTCGCAATCTATTTTTCAAAGGAACCCTTCCTTCCATGAATGCACACTTGTGTTTTTATAAAAATGTGACTCAACAGCCATGTACTAGGAACATACTTTTTGCCAAGGAGTGTATTGGTGAGTCAAAAGTTAGTCATTTTTAATAAAGGAAAGTCTGAAGGAAAACATCTGGCTTGCTCTTCTCAACACTGTGTGCTAAGATTTTTTGTAATGTAATGTATTCATTTTCCAAAGAAGAAAACTGAGTCATGAGATAAAGAATTATTTTATTTATTTTATTTTTACACTTTCTTTGTGATACAAAAGTCAGAAATCTTATATTAAACTTTCTCACCCTGAACCACACTCGATCACTTACCTTAAATTGCACAACTACAGGCTGAGCACATCAGTACCTAAGAATCACACATCGTGTGTGCATGAGAAGATAACTGCTTTTGAACCCGAATATTGATTCTTCAATGGTCTGTCCTATTAGGCACACCATTACACTTGAATGAAGCAATTTCTTTTCAGTGTTGCAGAGGAAGAAAGTAATAGCTATGGGGCAGATTTTCCTGTCTCTTAGTATACAGTTAATTAAACAAGAACTGCTGTTTTTAATTTACCAGTAACCACATTAGCCCTTGGTTTTATCATTCTTCCCAGTAATGTCTATGTACTTAGATTTTAAAGTAGGTGGGGGAAACAGGATCACTGTAGAGAGGAAAACTGAGTTTTCCTTTTTCTTCCCCATGGTAAAGAAAGGGATTAATAACTATATAGTAATAGATTTTGTAATTGTATATTTTCTTTTAAGGATGGAAAACTCAACTGCCCCATCCATGTAGCACATCTTCTACTATTTTTAAAGACAAAACAAAAACTTTACAGAAGCTTATTCACCTTACTTAAAGCATTTATTTACTTGAATTATTCCATGCTAAGAAGTTGAGCAATTTAATAGAGTTAAAACAATTTCCACAGGTCTCCAAAGAACAATTCCTATTTTGGAGCCTCAAGCTTGATCATTGACTCAGCGTCTTAGGAAGGTCCAGAAGATGTGTCACCTACTATTTTGTTCAATACAGAAGTGGTCAAAATTCAGCCTGAAGATGGCAATGGACCTGTATATGCAGCCCTATGCAAAAGGGGAAAAGTGGTTATTCTAACTTGTGGTGACTGGATATAATACTGTGTTCTTTAAAAGATTTGATACAAAGCCACTATGCTTAGATTTATGAATACTGGAAATACTTGTCAATTTTATTTTGTATAATAAATGACAATTTTTTTAAAGTGTGGTCTTGGTCAGTAATATTGAATGCTGGTTCCCACCCTTTTTAGGTCTGGCCACACTTATTGGAATCCTATGGACAGAGATAAACCAAGATTTCCCTGAATAGATGAAAATCTGTACAATCTTTGGCCTAGTTCACAAAGATGTCAGAAAAAGAGATTACTCAAGTTTTGTTCCAGAAGTTTCTTTCCTTATTTTTTTTTTCAGTGATTCTTAGTCCCTTAAAAGTTCTTGTTTGTTTGCTTTTAAAAAAAAAAATACACGTGAGTATTTTGGGCAGCTTCTCCACCAACTTTCCAGGCTGCAACAATAATGGTTATCTTATGCTTTACTCAAAGATCTTATATCCCAGACTTAAAAAACCTGAAAGTATGTCTTTTTATTTATTCATGTAATAAATTATTTGGGCCCACACTGAATCTGGTGGGGAAGGCTGCAGCTGACACAGATTGGGAGTCTTCCAGGGCAGGGGCACAGGGCCCCAAGCTCTGCAGGACACTCCTGGGTGCTTGTTTCAGCTTGGCTTCCTCTCTTATGTTTGCTTAATCCTCACATTGTTAGCAGAGCAGAGAAAGCAAGGACAGGGGAGGGCTGCCTCTGCCACTTCTTTCTCTACCCCCTTCCCCCCCACACACATTTTTTAGAATCAAGTACATTTTTCCTAGAAATCTTCCAGAGCTTTCCACTATTTTTTTCACTAGCCAGATTTTGGCTCTAAGACCATTGCTAAAACTATTACTAATAAAAGAATGGGATTGCTATGTTTGGCTTAGATTATTTCAGATCAAGTGGATGTTGGGAAATCAACCATAAAAGCGATAGCAGGCAAGTACACAAGTCACAAAGTGCAAGATTGAAATTGTTGAATCATAAAGAGACATAACTATGTTTTGGGTGTTAAACCTAAAGAACTTATTTCCAGCTGGGGATTAAAAAAAACTGACTTCTGGGGTGGAATACTGGAATTATGCAGAAGATAAAAAAGAGCATTGTAATTTGCCAGTCAAAAAAAAAGAAAAAAAGAAAAAGAATGGGACATATATAAAGTTACCAGGTACATTTGGCTGAATAGCAGTTAACTTTTGCTATTACAATAAGCCCACATCTCAGAGGTTCACAGTAGTTCCCCTTTCTCCATGGTTTTACTTTCCATGATTTTAGTTACCTGTGTCCAACTGTGGTCCAAAAATATTAAATGAAAAACTCTAGAAATAAACAATTCATAAGTTTTAAATTTGCATTATGTTGAGTAAAATGATGAAATCTCATGCAGTCCTGTTCCATCCACTGGACATGAGTCATCCCTTTGTGTCCCTGCCCTACACACTCCTCACCTGTTATTTACTCACTCAATAGCCACCAGGATTATCATATTGACCATCCTGGCATCACTGTGTTCATGTTCAAAGACTCCTTAATATACTTCATAATCACCACAAAGCACCAGAGTAGTGATGCTGGCAATTTGGATATGCCCGAGAAAAGTCATAAAGTGCTTCCTTTAACTGAAAAGGTAAAAGTTATCAACTTAATAAGAGAAGAAAAAAAAGTTTATGCTGAGGTTGCTAAGATCTATGGTAAGAATGAAATTCTGTCTGTGGAATTGTAAAGAAGTAAAAAGAAATTTGTTCCAGTTTTGTTGTCACATTTCTAACTGCAAAAATTATGGCCACAGTGCATGATAAGTACTTAGTTAAGAAGGAAAAACCGTTAAATTTGTGGGTAGTGGATGAGAAATGTGTTCTGACTGATGGTAATATGTTGCACCAGAAAGCACTGGACCTGTATATCAGTGGCACTAAGCCATTCACTGGAAGTGAGGCACAGTTAAAATAAGATATTTTGAGAGAAAGAGAGAAAACATTCATATAACTATTATTACAATATATTGTTATAATCATTCTATTTTATTTTTAGTAATTGTTGTTAATCTCTTACTGTGCCTACATTGTAAACTAAGTTTTATCACAGGTATGTATGTATAGGAAAAACATAGTGTCTATAGGTTTTGGTACTATCCAGTTTCAGGTCTCCACTGTGGGTCCTGGAAAGTATCCTCTGTGGATAAGAGGCAACTACTATAACCACAACTATTGTTGTCCTGCTCAAAAATCTGCCAACTGTCTGTAGCTCTGTTTGACCCTATTCTAAATGTCTTCTTATTTGGGGCATCAGGCTAGAGGAGCAGCCTCCAGCTGGGATACGCTGCTTTTATAGCAGAAAGCAGAAACCCAAACCTATGGAGAAGTTTCTAGGGGCCCAGTGGTCTGAAGAATGTTGAGGTATTCCTTCAGAGATGATTCCAAAGTTGCAACATCTTGTGCCTCCTACCACTAAGAATGAGTCGCAAAGGCTGGTAGGACTCTAGACTCAGGAGGCAGCATATGTCATAGGTAAGTGTGTTATTCTATGCAGTTTACCAAGTTATCGTTAAGCTAGCTAGTTTTGCAAGGTGTCAAGAGCAAGAGAAGGATCTGCCACAGGTCCAGGCCACTACATAAACTGCTCTACAACTTGAGTGCTTTGATCTAGAAGATCAGAGGGTGAGTGAAATATCTGATGCCAGATGAGGCCTTTGAAAACTTTGATAGGAGTATCACTATGCAGACTTCTGAATTTGGATGCATAGCTGTTCCCTCTTTTGAAAACTAACTACTGTTCTCCTCATGAAAATCATCTTGTTTGCTGCTGGTAGAGAATAAATATTCAACCATAGAAACCAAATTACTGCCAGTCAGACTGCAACTGCATCCACAGAATAATGGTTTTTCCTTCTCCCTTCCCAATCTTGTGCAAATTGTTCCCACTGGCAAATTCTAACCTGGAGCAATATGGCATAAGAGATTGGGAAAATGTAATCCCTGGCTTCTCTGCAATGCACAGACCCTAGAAGAGGTGGCAGCGATGCCAAGTTGGCAAAGGAGAATGAGATTGGAAAGAGAGACTAGGACTCATTCACGGAGGGCCTTAAATGCTATATTAAGAAAAGAAGAAATAGAGAGTTATTTAAAGTTTTAGGTAGAAGAGTGGCATGATCAAGGATTAACTTCAAAGCTCTTTTAAGTGCTCTATAGGTAGAAAAGTCACAGGTGGACCCAATAGAATCATAACATTTACTCCTTAACTGTTTTCCTTTGTGCCTGGTACTGAAATATATCCTTTTGCTTAATCTTCACATTTAAATCCTTTCAATCCTTCATGTAGTATCCTTGCAAGGTAGATTTTAACATCTCTATTTTTTAGGTAAGAAAACTGAAATTCAGAGAGATTAAGGAACTTGCTTAACTTCCTCCAGTTAAGAAGGTGTAGGACCTGGTACCTAAGCAGGTTTTCCCAATTCCAGCCTCCAAACACTCACTTTTATTAAACTGTCTCTCCTTGTGAACTAAGATGCAGAGACAGGAGCCCTATAGCCAGAGAAAGTCCAGGGAATGCACAACTCTGAGGGGTTGAAATCTCTTTGCACCTAATTGTTTATTTATTCCTCCATTCAACAAATAACTAGGAGCTAAAAGTTAGGCAATTTTGAGGAGATTTGAAGGGCACTCCTTTAGCATGCCTTAAACTGTGGTTCTTTAGACATTGTATTTAACTTGGGTCCAGATGAAATAAACTTAGTCACAATTGCTTCCAAGAAGGAAAACTATGGCTGTTTTATATCTGTGTCTAGCACATAGTAATTGCTCAATAAAGATTTAATAGGAAATGTGATGACTGAGTGACAGGCTGATAGGATGAGAAGAACCACACAGAATTTACCTCTACTATGGCAGTAAGAATCAGCTGATAGCCTGATGTGTAGTCCCATCTTGCTGATGGGACTGGTCTTTTAAACCAGCAGCGTGAGCTCTCCCTCACACATTCTCCAGTTTGAGAGCTAATGGCCTAATAGCTCTTTCTGCCTCAGTCTCACTTCCTGCTAACCCCTTGCCACAAGGTTAAGTGTCTAAAACAGATACCTCATTCACCATGCTATTCTCCCAATGACAAACCATCGAAGATCCTCCATTTGACTCCAAAGTTTATCATAACATCTAAGGCCCCTTGGAGAGTCTGTCTTCAGACAATCCTTCAGCTTTCCTGCCATCATTTATCACCAGCCCTTCCCTCACCCCCAATCCAACCCCCTGGGCCCTACACTCCATCCATAAACAAGACTATTTGCAATTTCTCAAATACTCTGGCCCCTCTTCCATGGCTCCACTGGAACTCCAAGTAACCCCTCAAGATACAGCAGCTCAAAAGTTTTCTTGACTGTCACCCCTCATGCAGAGCTAGTCACACCTTCTGCTGAGATCAATGACACTTCATTTACAGCTCTTCTGTAACTCTTCCCATAGTATTCTGATGATGTATTTCCATGTCTAGCTCTTCTCAGGCTAGAGAAAGCTCAGAAATGAGGCTTTTTTGTCTTTGCCTAGATAGTTCTCAGAGAGGTGGACAGCAGATCATAGATGTTCAGCAAATGGTGATCAGATAAATAAGCCTATATAGAGAGTGACGAAGATGCTTCCACTTGGCCATGAGGCTTTGATCCAGTCTTCTTTGCCTGGGTGTTCTTTCTGGTTACAGAAGGTTCCATGGCCCTGTGTCTGCCATGGCCAGCAAACAAGAAACTTCCCATGAATACTGGGTGGTGAATAGGTCATGTCTTTGCATTCACAAAACTGCCCTCCATGGGTAAACATAACCTGGGATTGTGTGTCTGTGACCAGGGAAGGCCCAGGAGATTGTCCGCTGAATAACTGAGAGGTTTAATTCTGAGATGCTAGCCTTTGGATCAGCCTGACCCACTTTCACCTTGGCTTGGTTCTGATTCGTTTATCTTGTAGTGCAGTCTACTTTATGAAAAGCGAAAACACACATTTGATGACTTTGTAAAGCTGGTGCTTGTGTGCATTTCATCAAGGCATTTTCTCAAAAAGGGGCAGATGTAAATTTTTTTTTAAGTTTGGTAGTGTAGAGGATATGACCAGACATGCTCCCTCATAGCTGAAAAATATTCCCTTCCCCTTTGCAGCAAGTATGAGGATGACAGCAAACTTTCATCTGTTCTGACAAGATAACGCAGATATTTTCCTCAGGGAGAAGCGATTGATCATTTGGTTCTGCTCAGGAACAACATGGAGTGTATAAAAGCACTCACAGGACTTCATTCTTTATAGCTCCCTCCTTTGAAAACATGTGAGAACACACAGGATGTTCTTCATTACACGAGGAGCCCACTTGTGATTTTTATTTTAAAGGCTCTTGAGTACTGGGAGCTATGACGAGAGGCCATTTCTGCTTCATGATGCAGACCAAGAGAGCTCGTCCCAGCCCCCAAATATGCCCCTCACCTGACTACTTTGGTCAACATTCATCTCGCCTCTCTCTGAACTCTTAAAAGCTCTTTATGCCTGAAGCTTTCTGCAGAACATTTATTAGAGATTGCATTGTGTGATGTGCTCTCCTCTCATGTTTCACATTGTTTCAGATAGATTTAAAACTTCTGAAGGACATGGGACCTACCATCTGCTTCTTTGGTAATCCCTAGAGTGGCTAGCACAATACTGAGTATATAAATCATGCTCAGTAAATATTTTGATTGATGTACTTCCCCAAAACAGGGTGTAAAAAGGATGTGTGAGAGAAGATTAATCATGCCATGTCACTTTTCAGGCAACTTCATGAGAAACCATCATCAATTTATAACTGAACATTATTTCTTTTTGTAACCTGGATAACAAATAATCCTTTATAACCAATGACACATACAGTTCCCTGTCAGCCTGCAGCTGTTTCCATAGTTTGTGCTAATATGGAGATGGTTTTTAGTAAGAGGATTAAAATAGTATCACATTCTTGAACCTAACCAAGATATGTCTACCTGAGGAAGTCTGTGTGTCATTCTGTTGTCAGACCTTAAAAGTGATAACTGAGAGCTGCAGAGACCTGTGTGAAGGCATTTCAAAGGGTGATGTAATCGAATTCGTTTTTGGAAAATCAGTGGACATACTAGAATTACTTATTTAGACTACAGAAAGGTTGACAAAAATACAATCAAAGTTTATATAACGTTACACTTTTGAAATAAATTTCCTCTTGTAAAAAAAGTTTATCAAATAATGAAGATAAACTGCATATTTAATATGCATGAACTGCATATTGAATCCTACAATTCTACCACTGAGAGACACTCGGCAAACAACAGGCTTGAAGAACTCAATGATTATCTGATTAAAAATATAAATATATCTTAGAAGGACAGGAATCAATTAATGGTACACAGAGTCACAATATATTATTAAACAAATCAAGAACATTTTGGATTCTTGTGCTGAGGGGCACATTACCACACCTTCTTGAAAAAATGTTACTTGATAGATAGCCTTATCAGACACACAATACTGAGGGGATGGTGGAATTGGGCTTCCCTATTATTATATGTCTTAAATGTTTATCTCTAGTCTGAAATTATTTTTCCTTTCCTTGGATTCCTACAGACTTTTATCTATACGAATAATATAATTTGTATACTTTCTGCCTTTTATTACAAATATGTGCATGTCATTTATCCTACTAGGTTTAGGGGTCCTTAACTAATGACAGAAATAATGATAAGGATGATAATGATGGTAATAACAGCCAACATTTATTATGTCCTTACTATGTGCCATGCTTTACTGGGCTTCATTAATTTATATTCACTTAGTCATATTACATATTCATCTTCACATGTTTATTAGACTTAAGAGCACTTGGAATAAAATTATCTATGAAATCAACAAATGGTCAGTAACCTCAATGTTTTCTTTTCCCCTTGAGTAATCTGGGAACATGGGCAGATTGAGATCCAAATACATGACTGTTTTTTCTCTCCCTTTTAATTTTTTAGAAGCCTCTTCTACTTAGGCAGAAATGTCACATCTTCTGATGATATATTTACTTGCAGTCTCTAGTGCAGTGGTACCTGCCTAATATGTCCTCAGAAAATGCCCTTCGACTTCTACATATTCCACAGTACCAACTAAGCGATGATTACAGCTTAGGGACATCACTGTGGGTCATATATATGCAACATAATACTAAGTTTGCAATGGAATCAATATGCAGTGCCCCATTAATCTCATCAAAATAAAAAGCTTCTGCATGACTAAAGAAAACAGCATCAAAATGAAAAGAGAACCAACCATACAGGAAAACATATTTGCCAATGATACCTCAGACAAGGGTTTGATCTCCAAAAATATATAAAGAACTCACATGACTCCACTCTAAGAAGACAAGCAACCCTATTAAAAAATGGGAAAGGAACTTGAACAGACACTTCTCCAAGGAGGACATGCAGAGGATCCAGAGACATATGAAAAGATGCTCAGGATCATTGGCTATCAGAGAGATGCAAATTAAAACCACAATGAGATACCACTTCACACTGGTCAGAAGAGCCCTCATAAATGAATCAACAAACAAGTGTTGGAGAGGCTGTGGAGAAAAGGGAACCCTAGTGCACTGTTGGTGGGATTGCAGACTGGTGCAACCACTATGGAAAAAAGTATTGAATTTCCTCAGAAAACTAAAACTGGAACTGCCTTTTGACCCAGCAATTCCACTGCTAGGATTATATTCTAAGAACACTGACACTGAAATACCTATCCAAAAGAACCTATGCACCCCAATGTTCATAGCAGCACAATTTATAATAGCCAAGTACAGGAAGCAACCTAAGTGCCCATCAATAAATGAATGAATGGACCAAAAAATTATGGTACATTTACGCAATGGAATTCTACACAGCAGAAAGAAAGAAGGAGCTCCTATCCTTTGCAACAGCATGGATGGAACTGGAGAGCATTATGCTAAGTGAAATAAGCCAGGTGATGAAAGACAATACCATATGATCTCACCTTTAACTGGAACCTAATCAACAAAATAAACAAGCAAGCAAAATATAACCAAAGATATTGAAATTAAGAACAAACGGACAGTAACCAGAGGGGAGAGGGGAGGGGATAATGGGGGAGGGAAGGGTGAAGGGTTTACAGGAACAACTATAAAGGACACATGGACAAAAACAAGGCAGGGTGGAAACAGGGGAAGGAGGTGGGTATGGCTGGGATGGTGGGGAGTGGTGGGGGGAAAGACAGAAAACTACTTGAACAACAATAAAATTCAAAAGTATTTAATAAAAAATAAAAATAAAAAGCAGCTGCTTAAGCAAAGAAAAATATACAATGTCCCATGAAGATAATATATGTGTGTGTATAATGATATTAAATATATATGTATATATGATATAAATCTATAAATAACTTTTGATCCTAGGAGATAATTACTCCACCTGTCCCATAAATTCATTGATTCCAATATTTCAGTAAGAAAATTCTATTTTCTATCCTTTCTCTTTAATAAGATATAGACTCTGTCTGTCTGTCTGTCTGTCTATCTATCTATCTATCTATCTATCTCTCACATATTCCTGATAAGCTCTGCAATGATTTTGAGAGGTCCCTGTATGTTTCTAACTAGTTTGTCCACATCCAAGAAAGTGAGTGGGCTCTAAAATGTGTTAGTTTGAAACCTTTGGAAACCATGAAAATAGTCGAACAGAAACTGCAAGTGTTATTCTAAAGCTCTAAAAAAACTTAAAAATAAATTGCAAACATCCTCAAGAAACTCCCACTCTTGCAAAAATTATTAACTTGTGAGTATGTGAAGACATTCTCAGCAGATTCCCAGTTATATTTCCATGGTCTTAATTGTTTCCTCTTTAATTACAGTGAGCCCATCTCATATTTCTTGTGGACTCCCCAAAACATAAAATAGCACAACTGAACTAATTATTCTTGTTACTCCGCTTTCTGGGCTACCCCTCATCCCTTCTAGCACCAATTTGAATTTTCCTGGAGTTACAATCTTCTGAGGGAACTTGCCCTGGGCCAGTGAAGGTCGAGAGGAAAGGGTGAGGGGAGTGTGAAAGTAGGGAGCCGTGGCAACTTTGAGCTCCCTCACTATCCTGAACAGTTCTGAAGTGGCCTGTCTTTGTAATAATCTATGAAATTTGTCACAAAGCAGAAGATGAATCCTGTAGACTCCCCCCCCACCCCGCCCCATTAAGGGAATCTTAGATCCTGGCTTCTAGAATTTGCTAAGTTTCTTTTCTGTGATGGGCAATAAGTCCAGATGGATGAATTCCCATGCTTTCTGGAACTATGTGAAAGTTCTCAGCCTCTACCCAAGCCTTCTTCCCTGCCAAGTGGTATGATAAAACTTGTGAGAACAGGTTTTCCTTGTGAGGTAGCTAATGCATCGGCATTCATTTCTGGCAGAAAAACAAAATAAAAAAGAATTTGGGAGAAGCTTTACAGAGCATCATAAAGAGGTTGATATAAATTGGTTTTAGGAGTTTAAAGATTGTTCAAGAGAATGTGATTTTTGTTTGACCTTTATCCAAGCAGTTTCTCCCCATTGTAGCACTCATAATTAGCCCTGCTTAACCAGCCATGACTCAGGTAAGGCACTTTTACTTGAATGAATTATAAGACTTTTACCAATTAAACACAATCAACAGGCTGCCTAACAGGTCTTTCTCAACCATGAAACTCCACAATAATAGAACTGGCCTTACAACTGTGTAAGTATGTGAAAGTTCAAAGGCCTTTTACATGAGTTACCACTTTTTGTTTTGTTTGTTTTCTCTTTTAATCCTAGGAGAGAATTGTTCCATTTGTCCCATAAATTCATTGACTCAGTATTTCATTAAAAGGTCTTATTTTCCAGCCTGAGCCTTTGCTTATCCCTCCACTTAGACCCAAGGAGCAGCCATGGGGACTATCAGTCATTTCTTGAAGCTAGGCTCCCCACACTGTTCTCTGCTATGAAAAGCCCACAGCTGTTAACTGTGGCAGACACTTCTGCGTGGTATGGGCCCAGCTCCCACTAGGAGATGCACAGGACCCATGCCCACAGATAAGTTCTCTCATGGGTAATCAGATTTGCAATATACCTAGGCTGCTTTGAGGCTTGTTTTTTGCTGAAAACTCCCTCACCCTGCAAGTGCTAAACCTTGAAGGGACCAGTGTAACTGGCTCAACCACTTTTGCCTTTTCATTTGCTAATATCCTTCTTCTGTGATGTGATTTAGGGGCTGGATAGTGAGGGAGGACCATCTTGTACTGTGAGGAGAAATAAAATAAAGGCCTGTCATGGTGGAGGCTGCGGCTTTTGCTCCCCTTGAGAGAAAAGCTATGATGTCCTTTTTCCTCCACCAGACTTGGTAGTCTGTGTATATGTTTTATTTCATCCATAATGATTCGGACACTGGTAGCCAGTGTCTGCATCAGTTAACTACATGCTTGGTGGAGAATCCAAGCAGGCTGCAGGTCACCAACCGATGTAGACTTATGAAATACTTTACTGGTTATCCCATTGAATGGTTAAAACAATACTTTGGAGCAGATATTATTAATTGTTATTTTATAGAGGAAAAATCAGAATTTTAGTGAGATTAAGTAACTTACACAAAGTCAGGTAGAACTTGAATTGAACCCATATGTCTTGACTCATTGATTTGGAATCAATTCACCACATCTTTGATATTCAAAGTATATTCAATTTTAGTCACTTCCAGACCTACTGAATCTGCATTTTATCCAGCTCCCAAGTAATGTGCATTTACTTTGAAGCATGAGAAATACTGATCTACAACAAAACTCTTTCCAGCCAAGCAGAAGTTCAGTTGAGTCCCCACATGCAAAGATGGATGTATCCATAGGAGGAACATTATGGCAAGCTCATTCCAATCTTGTATTATTCATCTGCATAAAATTTAAGTTTCTCCAGCTCTTCCAAATCTGGAGAAACAGAATCTCAGCCTCCATGGGTCACATAGACCTCCTCTCAGTACCTCTTTGGGTGTAAGCTTTATTTTCATGAGAATCTTTTTGAAGTTTTCTAATGGAAAGGGGTCATTACTCCTATTAATACTGGAGTCCTACTTGATGTGGCTTG
The DNA here is from genome assembly GCA_004027475.1 of Anoura caudifer. Classification (NCBI taxonomy): domain Eukaryota; kingdom Metazoa; phylum Chordata; class Mammalia; order Chiroptera; family Phyllostomidae; genus Anoura; species Anoura caudifer. Next base: position 15,200 of record PVKU01001096.1, read on the forward strand.
TGAGAAAGCCCATTTAGCTTGAATACTACTGTAGATACTCATAGATAAGCAATATTGATTTTATGCTTGAACAAAAGATAACTTGTAGTTGCAGGGTGATGCGGACACCGGCCAGCAGTGTCCACATCATTATGGATGAATTAAAACATACACACAGACTACCGAGTCTGGTGGAGGAATAAGGACAACAGACTGGCTTTTCTCTCAAGAGGAGCCAAAGCCTCGGCCTCCGCCATGACAGGCCTTTATTCTAATAAAATCTCCTTACATCCCAAGATGGTTCTTCTTCACTATCTGGTTACAACAAAGGAGCCAATGCCCCTCATTACATCACAGAAGAAGGACATTAGCAAATGAACAGGCAGCCTTACATTGGTCCCTGCAAGGCTCAGCATGGATTTTAGGAAGTTACAGTAAGCATTTGCAGGGTGACGGAATTTTAGCAAAGAGCAAATCTCAAAACAGCTTAGGTGTATTGCAAATCTGATTACCCACGAAAAAAAACCTATCTGTGGGCGTGGGTCCTGTGCATCTTCTAGTGGGAGCTGGGCTTACATCATGCAGAAGGGTCTGCCACAGCAGGGGATGAGGAAGCATTGGGAAGGAGAGAACTATTAAAAACCCCAGGAGAATATGGAGGAATGCTGCCTCTGACTTCAATCTCCTGCCCACTAAGCATTTCCTGCAAGAAGGGCTGAGTAGGCCACTCAGAGCCTGTCTTTAATATGTTATTATTCAAATAAAAACAATTATGGATTCTTTTATCTTCCATCCTTCCCAATTTCCCATACAAGTAGTCAGGAAACCAAATCACATGAGTTCAAAGATTGGGAAAGTCCAGTTATGCTAAATGTAACTCATACCCCTTCCTCTATCTGCCCTGCAATGCTAGGAATTTCATTAATCACTATTTCTTCTCCAGGGATTCTCATTCATGTTCTAGAAACTTGAGGCAGTAAAAAACAAGGTCCTACAGCATATAGTGACACCTTTGGGAAAATATTACATTCCCAAAGCTTCACCTGTTCAGTGTGAACATTGAGACTCAGTAATCCAGACCCTTCATGATAAAATGATTCCCGTTTCTATCTTCCATCTTGAATCCCATGGGTCTAAGTGAAACCTGGCCTTGTACACAGATGTGATTCTTCTCTTTTTGCACAGGCTGCCACGTTGGGGATTCACGGCATGATTCAGGCAGCTTATATAACTGTCTACTGTTAGAAGACAAGTGTGTGGTAATTGTAATATCATCTTTCTCATCTTTGATTTGATCAATTGTACATTATTTCACTTTTTCTGTTCTGGAACAAATATAGTACCTCTGACCACAGTCTGTCTAGATTCTAGTCCAACTTGGCTTCCAAGAAACCAAATAAAGTGTCCTCTATTCCACTATTCAAAACTTATTTCACCCCTTGGATTCTCCATTATGTATCTCTAGATGTTCCAAATCTTCTATGTTGATCTGAACTCCCTCTTCTGGCTTTCAATTTCTAGTTCTGCTTCTGGGACCAGTGGCCCCAGCATCTCCACAACAATAATCATTTGTTCCAGCAATTCTCTCCTCCAAACAGCATCTTTGTGTTGGAAAACTGACATCCAATCAAAAAAACATCTGTTGAGGTAAGGAGTTTATTATGTAATCAAGATTGAACAATTGGTGGTTTTTGAACAAGAGACATATGATTTTATCTGTATTTTTAGAAAGCTTACTCTTGAAATAGTGTGTACAAAAGAGCAGAAGAGATGATTAAGGAAGCAGGTTTCAACCTCTGAATGAATACCTCTTTCTCCCTATTCATGCTGTTGAGATTTAATGGAAATTATCAAGTCAATAGTAAACATAAAGAATTATATAAATGAGTGTATAAGAATAGTTTTGTGAAAAACACCAGACCATACTCACATACATATATACACAAATAACCTAGAAAAAAAAGGGCCCTTAAGAGGCCTATTTTGATTATCTGTAGCTGTGTGTGTGTGGGGGGGAATCACTGCAATATCTTCAGGCTTATAAAGATAAGGTAATTTATTATTTTTCACAATTCAGGAAGTTCTTTTTTGCATGATGTTGGCTGGGGTGTGGAAGAGCTGGAAGGTTTAAAAGGGCTCCAGTCATATGGCTGATATTTAATTGGTGATGGTGGCTGTCTAGGAGTTCAGCTAGGCTCTTAGCAGAGAGCTTCAGTTCTCCTTCATATTGAATCTGTCTGCTTGGGCTTCCTAATTGTATGGTGGTTGGATTCTAAGAAGAAGCTTTCCAAAAAATAAAGGCAAGAGTTTTAGATCTTTTAAGACTTTGCTTTAGAGAGTGCACAGTGTAATTTGGCAGCATTATACTAGTCAGAAGAGGTCACTTGGCAAGCTTAGATCCAGGCGGGTGGAGAAGGCAATAGGCTCCACCTGTTTAATAGAGAGTGGCAAGATCATAGTGTAAAAGAGCTGTAGAATGAGAACTATCGTTGCAGACATCTTGAAAACATAATTTACCACAGATTTTTTTGAAAGTCCCCTTGCATGGCATTTGAACTATTTTAAATAGCAAAGAAAAGATTATGATATCATTTTAAGAAAATAGAAGTTGGCACGCCTGAGATTTTGATAGTTCTGCTGTTATAGATGTACATTTCTATTAACGGATCAACACAGTCCTAATCAATGTATTGGGTGAAGAAAGGCCAGAGTTTGTTTACACTACCTGAGTAAAAATATCAGTTGGCATTGCCAACTAATGGAGTATCCCAGGTGTATTACCCTATAGCAATACCTTTTGTGTCCTTTCCGATGCTAGCATTAGATAGGTATGGTGGGCTGCACAAGACTAGAAGTGCAAGTCCCTGTCCTTCAATCTTTGCCCCTATGTCTTGCAAAATTAGAGGTATGTTTGAAATGAGAATCTCAGGATAGAGCTCCTCAAAGTCTACTTAATCACATTCTTCTAAGAGTCCTGGAAAATTTGTGTAACCCATGAAGAGCTTAATAGGAGCAAACTAAGAAATCATGGCTTGAGTTTCTATAATATTTTTAAAAGGAATGGTTCTAGAGTGAGGTACAAACCATTTCTTCTGGGAGAATGAGTCATAGAGGTGTGACCAAATTAAAACTGGAGTCTATCTGGAGAGTGGGGGGCACATTTCTCAGATGGAGATGGTAGAATCTTGAGGATGTTATTCATGCCTCTCCTACCCAATTGCCTGTCCTCATGTTTCACAGCTGAATGTAGGATTAGATTTGTTAGACCTGACTCTGGACAGAAAACACCTTTTCAAGCATCATATTACAATGAATTCTGGCAAGAGACGACATGGACACAATGTAAAACAGTCAGGAGGCCTTTTTGGAGTAAGAGTCAATAATGTGATTTCTCTGTTGACATACATAAAATTTATTTATTTTTTAAATGAAAAAGTATTTCATTATCTAAGCATCTTATAGTAAGCTTTCTTACAAGATAAGGAAATGTTCAATGTCTCCAGATTTCTAGATAGGACTTACCTCTTACATAGATTGTGATAATGATGAAGTCTGGTCTCTTAATTTTCTTTACATGGAGCATCTAAACAAGCTTTCTATTCCAACTGAATGGTCGCCCTGGGTTGGGGGTGGGGTTCTTGATCAGAAGTAGCAAATGCATAGTAGACATTCAGCCACTGTTGTTGAGTAGGTAACTGAATGTTTGAGATAGACCTGACAGACAAGTTAATTGGATTTTCCAAGTCTCCCCACCTGCCCTCAACTCCCACCTTACACATACATACCTACCATTTGAGATGCCTTCAAGATTCCAAGAGACTATAAAGTGCTCCAGATTCCAAGGCTTTTTAGACTAAAAGCTTAGTAAATATTTCCTAAATCAAAATCACACAGGCTGTGTTCATTCAGCCTACTACTTTGGAACAGTTGTTTTCTGTAGCAAGACACTCAGCAGTTGTAAGTAATAGGGCTCAAGTGGAAAATATTTGTAAAGGGAACAAAAGCAAGTGGTGTTGTGTTTGCCAATGACATCTTAGAGAACCAGTGGGTATTAAAAGAGGGAAAACAAAGAGGCTTAATATTATAATATGCTTTTCTTTCAAGCACACACATACAACAAAAATAAGGCAAGCCCCTTTCAGGGGAAACATTTCTGGCAGAAATAATTACTCTATACTTATTGCTGCTGGAGTTATGGCCCAACAGGGGAGTAAAAGGTACCAGGCAATGAAGTAGAGCTGCGAGGGGGGGCCAACAGGCATTGAGCAATTTACAAAGGGCTCAGATTGTTCTACCTGAAAAGAAGAGTGTGTATTTTAAAATATCACATTTAATTAACACTTGAAGAGAGAAACCTAATGGCTCACACCAGTGATTCCAGGCAGCTTTTGTATGGAACAGATGAAGGGGAAAAAACCTGATTAGGCACTGGCCTTAAGCACAGTTTCCTTGGATTTCCTTTTTCCTCTTTACTGTATAACAACATGGATGAAAATTAGCTCTGACAGCTAATCAGAGTGAGTGGCCCTTTCTTTTCCTGGAGTGGTTAACAAGTACTATGCACTGTGCCAATACACCATACAGCTGAATGGATGTGGGAAGTAAAGAACTGATTACTTATTTCATAACAGGCAGCTCTGTACCTCCGTTCAGTTGAATTAAAAGGATCCTGTGGTACTAAGGTCTGTTATATGTCTGAGGGCAGCCTCTTGGAATGTCAGAATCCAGCTCTGCAAATATGATGACTTCTCTTCCTTCCATAAGCACTCATGTGCCTCCCTTGCCCCCCAGTCCCTGTCTAATGCCTCCCACTCATAATTATTTCTACTTCTAATATGCATCGGAAATCTGGGCTATAAAGATGGAGTGTGGAACTAAATTTAGGCTGTTGAATAATAAAGCAGGAAGTAGCGAAAGACAGAAAAACAAAATCAAACCCAACTCTTTTAAAGAAATTTGCTTGGGACCCAGGGGGTTGGCTCAGAACAGGACAAATATTTGTGTATAATGGGCAGATGTGAGTTGAGGTCATTCCAGGTGAGCAGGTAGGTGCTTCCCTCCCCAAGGGGTGTACTTTACTTGGTTGGAGTGAGTTTGTTTGCCTCAGCAAGAGGGTTTTTTTTTTTTTTTTCCTAGTTTGAAATGCAAAAGAATGATCATTGCTAAAAGGGCTGTGATGGAATGGAATGTATGCAAAGATCTTTAAAATTCTCCCTAAGAAGGCTGTGCAAAGGCATACAATACTGCCGTGCCAATTAAAAATAATAGCAACAGCCAAAGTGGCCAAAGGGTAGTATTTGGGCCAAACACAGCCCACGGGATTCCAAAACTTGCCCTAGAGCTGAGTCTCATTTGAAGTTCCAAGGAATATCCCTGAGACTACAGCTCCGGACACATTCCCTTTCTAGGATAGAAGCCAGAGGAAATGGTTCTGGATTAAATAGGGCAACACGACAAGCCACAACCTGAACTGTGGCAGCTCCCTCTTAGCTGAGAGTAGCCCCATCCAAGCCAAGCAATGCGTGGTGCTTGGTCATGCCCCAGTAGGCTCTTGGCTGGGCTCATGGAAAATGTCCTTTTTAAGTTGTACTTTGAGGGAGGAGTGGACACTCATATTCTCCAGGGCAATTTTCCTTGGCTCTCTGGAGGGATATAAGTCCCTGAAATAAGAGTGACCCTTCTTTAGCACAAATATCCTGATTTCAGGGCTATTTTGCTGCGTGCATGCAGAGAGCTCAAAGAGAAAAAGGGAAAAAAAGCCTTTGGAATCACTTTAAAAATGCACTGGCTGCATTTTGGCTGGAGGTACACTTGCCCTCTTTTTTTTTTTTTTTTTAATTGTGGTAAAATACACATAACAGAAAACTTGTATTTCATCTTATTTTACAAGGCAGTGACATTAAGTACATTCATAATGTTGTGCGTCCATCACCAACCATCTAGTTCCGGAATGTTTTCATAACCCTTAAAGGAAACTTGTACCTGTTAGCAGTGGTTGCCCCATTCCCACCTTCCCAGCCCCTGACCACTACTGATTTGTTTTCTGTTGCTATGGATTTGCCTCTTCTGCATATTTCATATAAATGGAAATATACAATATGTGACCTTTTGTGTCTGGCTTCTTTCACTTGCCACAATGTTTTCAAGGGTCACCCACGTTGTAGCATGTTTAATATTTCATTCCTTTTATGGATGAGTGCTATTCCAATGGCTTAATCACTTATCAGTTGGTAGACATTTGGGTTGTTTCCACCTTTTGCATGTTGTGAATAGTGTTGCTATGAACATTTATGTACAAGTTTTTATTTGAACATTTGTTTTCACTTCCTTTGAGTATATGCCTAGGAGGGGAACTGGTAGGTCCATATGACAGTTCTATGCTTAACTTACTAAGAGATTGTTGAACTGTTTTCCATAGAGGTTGTACCATGTTACATTTCCCTTAGCAATGTGTAAGGGTTCCAGTTTCTCCACGTTCTCACCAATACTTATTGTTTTCTCCATTGTAATTGGCATCCTTGTGGATAAAAAGTTGTATCTCATTGTGGTTTTGATTTTCATTTTCCTAATGATGAAGGATGTGGAACATGTTTTCCTGTGTTTGCTCACCATTTACATATCCTCTCTGGAGAAGTTCTTTGCCTATTTTTAAATTGGATTGTTTCTGTCATTTTGTTTTTGAGTTGTAGTAGATCTTATATATTCTGAATACTAAACTCATCAGATTTGCAAGTATTTTCCCCCATTTAGTGGGCTGTCTATTTACTCTCTTGATGGTCCTGTTTTTAAAGAGAAGATACCAAACAAAGCATTCAGATGCTTTGGGAAAAGGCATGGCCAATAGGATAGTAGCAGCGATAAGAGTGTGGTAAGGGAAGTCTCCTTGCTGTTATTATTTTTTCCATTAGGCAGCCCCCATCCCCAAAGTCTTAATTATAGCAACAATATGTTGTATAAAGACTCCATGTACCAAACCTCTTCATACTCACCACACATTTGTTAAATTTTGTTCTAGAAAGCTTTGGGGCCTCCACATGGGTGTCTCTTGGACATTCCTGGCCATCAGACAGATGATCAGTTGAGTCTAGATCTCTGGGGCCAGCAACCTCACCAACCAGGGAAACTCTGCTTCGATATCTTTCATAATTTGGGCCTCAGGTGTAGGACTTTGAAAGAAAGTAGCCTCTGATGCTTTCAAAGTGTTTTAAAATCACTGCTAAATCATGCTATGCCGAGGAAGAAAACCCCAAAGCTCTTGCAACTTCTTGTAAAATAGAGGTTTAGTTAATGGAAAACTGGTTCTAAACGGGGAACTGTTGTTCAATGGATGTAAAGCTTCAGTTCTGCTGAATATTCATTCAGCTGTAAGTTCTAGAGAACTGCTGCTGCACAACATCGTGCCCATAGTTAACAGCACGGTATTATGCACTTAGAATGTTGTTAAGAGGGTAGACTTCATGTTAAGTGATTTTACCACACACACAAAAAAGGCTAAGGGACACAAGAAAACTTTGGGAGGTATTAGATATGTCTGTTATCTTGAGTGTGGGGATGATGGTATTATAAGTGTTTGTATATGTCTGAATTTATCAAATTGTACATATTAAATATGTTTTTGTATATTGATTATACCTCAATAAAGCAATTTTTTTAAAAAAGGAAAACTGTTCTTAGCTTCATTGACAAATTCACTGTGTTGTGTCTGCACACACCCTCATCCACACACTCCCACACTCTTCCTCTATCACCCTATCCCTGCACATTCCTACTCTAGGTGGATGATGCCAACTCTGGAGGGACTTGCCTCTGAACTCCCACTCACACACACACACACAAAAGTGGCTCTTGACAGCTGCCGCACCCACACTTTCTGGCAGTCTCAACTATCACCATTCATCAGTTAGGTATGTTGCCTGCTCACCTTTAATAGCATTCTCACAGGCTACCAGCCTAAGACACCCTCCAAACCAGAGCCATCCTTCTGGTTCTTTTGTTTTTCAATCTGCAAAATGAGTTACCACCAACGAATAAAGGAGTCCTTAGCTCTTTGTCATCCTGAGTCGCAATGACCATATTCAGGGAGACAGCCATTCAGAAGGTGAAGCCAAATCTTAAGAAAACTAGCTTGCAGGTGAGTGTCTGCCCAGCCTGACAATTACTCGGTGAGGGGGCTGCATGGCCAGGTGAGAGGGCAGTGGGCTGAGAGGGTAATGAGGCTGCTGCATCCACATAACATTTCTGATCTTCAGCAGGTCTCACTCAGCAGGGTGGTGCTCCGGGCCTAGAAATCCCCTGTGCACAGGAAGTTGGGCTTGGTCTCGAGCTCTCTACGTTCTTTTTCCTTCTTAGGAGACTCTGGCAATCTGGGACAAGTTCCATGTATGTTAGAGTCAGCATCTGAGCTTCATCACTGTGTGAAGATGAAGTTACAGAGAGGGAGTAGGTGGGAAGGGACATGGATTTGTGTAGCTTCTCAGAATTGCAACTTGGGTTTCTGAACATTTATCTTGTGTGTCAATAAACTGTTGCCAGATGTTCTCTCAATTTTAATTCCAGTATGAATTCACACAAAGAGGTCTAATGCCCTTTATTGCTTTGGTCAGAGATGAAGAGGGGTTGATGGGGAAACCTCTTGACCACTCAGTAAAATGGGATCCAAGAGCATGATGCCTTTTATCCACTTCTAGTTTTCTCCAAATTAAACACTACACTGTGCATTTGTTTTCTTTTGTTCTCAAGAAATAACCAGCTGACAGTGAGTATTTATTATCAGATTCCTATAGTGTAAATAGTGTTTCCTGACCCCATTAGGCAACAACCCGCAGGTGGAAACTGCAGAGCAGGCAAGTTTGGGCAGGATGTGTTTTCTAAAACATTGAAAGGCCTTCCTGACCTCTAATCCTCCCCAGGGACTTGCTCTAATCTAGCTAAAATGTTTCTAAACTTTAAACTGTTGATGTCACTAGTAGGTTAGCCAACCAATATGGGGCTTTTGCTGTCAGAAGGCCCCTGGTAAAGTACACATGGAACCACAGGCTCAACTGGAGAGTGACCCCTCTCTGGAAGATTGAGACCCCACAAATCCAACAAGACTGAAAGAGAGAGAGAGACAGAGAGAGACAGAGAGAGACAGAGAGAGACAGAGAGAGAGCGAGAGAAAAGCAAGCACAGGTGTGTCTTGCCACTTGCTGCTTAGGTGTGCACTGGCATGCTGTGCTACACCCAACTCACCTATCCAGATAAGCAGCAACGGGTCCCCAGGCAGCAGCCCTTTGAACACACAGTGAATCATCCCTGGGACATCGGATATCTTGAAATTAAAAAAAAAGTCCTTTCCCCCATACTTCTTCCTTTTAAAGCCTAGGAGTCTGACTGTCATCTACTCTGTTTTTCATAACCAGGAAAAGTTTTCCCTAGGTCCTGGGAAAGAAAAACTCTCAGAGGTGTTTAGTACAACCCAACCTGAATTCCCCAGTGTGTCAGATATTTGTACATATCGGTGATGAAGTTTCCAGCTGGGGGAAGCAAGGGGGAAAAAGCCCACCCCTGGGCCCCATATACCACAAGCAGATGGGGAAATCACTGACCTGGGTGCTGTGCCATTCATTCAAGCCTAATAGCTAGCTGCTATTCCCATCACAGTTGTTTAGCCTCTCCATGTACCAGGGAAGGGATTAGTGGAAAGATACCTGGGAAACACTGAAAACCATCCTGAAGGCCTACAAGAGAAGAGAGATAAGATTTGGTGGGGAAACAAGATAGCCCTGGAATGAAGGAGATAGAACGAGGTACTGAATGTAAACCCTCTGTAGCATGCTGTGTCCTTACTGTTTAGGGGTGTCTTTGCTGTCAGATCTTCCTACTGAGCCCAACTAGCAAATGTTAGGGTTTCTGGGCCAGAAATCCCATGGATTTGATTTAAACTAATCTCCAGAATACTCTTCTCTCAGCACTGACAAGATTTCAATGAGCAATAAAGAGATTTATGCTTGAGGATATGTCTTATGTGAAATACAGAAACAGGAAACCCTCCTTTCTCACACCATTAAGGTGCCCGTAAAGGATACCTGCAGCTCTGGACTGTCGCAGCAAGGGCTGTAGGCAGCGTTTTGAAGGGATCACAATGCAGATTGTAAACAATGGGTCAGCTACATAAAATTTTTAGTGCAAACATGCTCTCTAAATTCACTATAACTTGCCAAATTAATTCTTATAAACAGAAAAAGAAATTCAATTCAGTTCAATAAGCCTAATTATGCTTATGACTTTTACAAGGTAATGACTCAAAACAAAAATGAAAATGGTGAAGGTTTAAAAATTACAGTAGCACTTAATGAAGAACCTGAATTTGAAATTATGTTTCATTTCTATTTTTATAATAACTACCATTCTCTTTATCAACGAATATTCATTGATACCTACCTTCAGAACAATGCTCTGTGTTTATGCTGAGAAAGACAGGTCTGGATGTATTTAGGATCTGAGGAGCAGGCTCATCAGTTTAGGATCTATCTGCTGGAACTTAAGAGGCTTCTAGGAAATAAATTTTACATCTAACCCCCTGGCCCAAGTACATGACTCATCTGTGGCAAAAAGCAAAAGTACAGTTGGATATCATATGATGTTTCTATTCCTTTTTTAAAAAATATATTTTATTGATTATGCTATTACAATTGTCCCATTTCCCCCCTTCACTCCCCTCCACTGTGCACACCCCCTCCCACCTGCATTCCCCCCCACCCCTTTACTTAATGTCCATGGGTCATACATATAGGTTCTTTGGCTTCTACTTTTCTTATATTATTCTTAACCTCCCCCATCTATTTTCTATTTACCATTTATGCTACTTATTCTCTATACCTTTTCCCCTTCTCTCCCCCTCCCACTCCCCTGTTGATAACCCTCCATGTGATCTCCATTTCTGTGGTTCTGTTCCTGTTCTATTGTTTGCTTAGTTTGCTTTTGTTTTTGTTTTGGGTATGGTAGTTAATAACTGTGAGTTTACTGTCATTTTATTTTTCATATTTTTATCTTCTTTCTCTTAGATAAATCCCTTTAACATTTCATATAATAAGGTCTTGGTGATGATGAACTCCTTGAACTTGACCTTACCTGAGAAGCTCTTTATCTGCCCTTCCATTCTAAATGAAAGCTTTGCTGGATAGAGCAATCTTGAGTGTAGGTCCTTGACTTTCATGACTTGGAATACTTCTTTCCAGCCCCTGCTTGCCTGGAAGGTCTCTTTTGAGAAATCAGCTGACAGTCTGATGGGAACTCCTTTGTAGGTGACTGTCCCCTTATCCCTTGCTGCTTCTAGAATTCTCTCCTTCATTTGAATCTTGACTAATGTAATTATGATGTGCCTTGGTGTGTTCCTATTTGGGTCCATCTTCTTTGGGACTCTCTGAGTTTCCTGGACTTCCTGGAAGTCTATTTCCTTTTCCAGATTGGGGAAGTTCTCCTTTATTATTTGTTCAAATAAGTTTTCCACTTGTTGCTCTTCCTCTTCCCCTTCTGGTACCCCTATAATTCGGATATTGGGAATTTTAAAGATGTCCTGGAGGTTCCGAAGCCTCTTCTCATTTTTTTGAATTCTTGTTTCTTCATTCTGTTCTGGTTGGATGTTTCTTTCTTCCTTCTGGTCCACACCGTTGATTTGAGTTCCAGTTTCCTTCCCATCACTATTGGTTCCCTGTACATTTTCCTTTATCTCACTTAGCATAGCCTTCATTTGTTCATCTAATTTGCAACCAAATTCAACCAGTTCTGTGAGCATCCCAATTATCAGTGTTTTGAATTGTGTATCTGATAGGTTGGCTAACTCTTCATTGCTTAGTTGTATTTTTTCTGGAGCTTTAATCTGTTCTTTCACTTGGACCATTTTTCTTTCTCTCGGTGCACTTGCTACATAGTTTGGGGAGGAGCCTTAGGTTTTTACCAGGGCAGGGTATCCCTCATTGCTGCCTTGTGACGCTGTATGAGGGGGAGGGGTACAAGAGGGAACAATGGTGCCTGCTCCACTCTCTGCCAGTTTTCAGTCACTTCCCCACTTTCCCCGGGGATATGTGTACAGCTCAATCACGGACTGTTTGCATGGCGTTGGGGGAATATTTTATTACAAAGCTGATTCTTGACCTTTCCCCACACCTATTGGAGAAGAATAGTTTGGGGAAGTTTTTAAAGAGCCCTAAGTAATTCTTATGCACAATAAAGTTTGGTAACCACTGCCAGAAAGATTGAAAATAAATTGGTTCATATGGAAACCAAAACTAAGACCTTGAATCATTCTCATATTTATCTCAGAAACTGTAGCTCTAGTTTCTACCAATGACCCAATAAAAGAAAAAGAAATGCACAAGACAAGTGAAAAGGAGAAATAAAAATTTAAGTAATAAATGCTAGAATGCTGAAATAGAGTGATTTTTAACTTTTTATTTTTTAACATTTTTTATTGTTATTCAAGTACAATTTTCTGCCTTTTCTCCCCCACTCTTCCCCACCACCCCAGCCCTACTTACCTCCCTCGCATCCTTCCACACCCCCACCTTGTTATTGTCCATGTGTCCTTTATAGTTGTTCCTGCAAACCCTTCACCACTTTCCTCCATTATCCCCTGCTCTCTCCCCTCTGGCCACTGTCAGCCTGTTCTCAAATTCAATGTCTTTGATTATATCTTGCTTGCTTGTTCATTTTGTTGATTAGGTTCCTATTAATGGTGAGATTTTTAACTGCTTTTGATCATGCAAAGACATCATTTGTGATTGTGACTCAAGTGACTAATATTGAACTACACGCGTATTGTAATATAAATATTTATTTAACTCAAATGAACCAGAGACATAAGAACAGCAAAGCAAAGCAAAATAAAACAAAGTAAAAGGTAACTCTGGCATTCTTCTTTAAAATCCTTTATGAAAGTCTGTGGGTTGACAATGGTTACCTAACACACACATGTGGATGTAGCTCAAAATTTTTAGCTAATAAGGGAGACTACAGGTCTATGTATCTCATTCCTTCAGTACCTTGAAAGTTATCAACTTGAAAAATTTAAAAAATTACAACTGGCACTCATTTATGGTCATATGTGACTTGTCTTAGAAGATATTTGTATTTTAATAGAGAACAGTGTTTAACCTGAAGGAATCTATCTCTAGTGGTGAGTTTCAGGCTCTCTGGTTGGCAAGTAGATGTGGGTTGGGGTAGAGTAGCCTTTTCCAGGAGAAGCATATATGCAAAGAAACTTCTAGAAGAAAAACCTTTGGTTGGGAACAGAAATTCAAGGCAGTTACAATTTTTCAATGAACTCAGCAGTTGCCTTCCACTTTCCAATGAAATTCAAAATATAGTCAGGTAGGTTACTGGTGGGCTCAGCAGGCCATTTGAGGATGAGTATCTTGTGTTTTCTATATTCTTATTTTTATTGCAGTTTTAAATAGACTATTTCAGTTAAAGGATGGACCCTGTGGTCTCTTTGATTCACTCATTCATTTTTTTTTTTTAGAAAAACATTTATATATTTGCCCTTTGGTTGGGAAAGAAAACTCTCAGGTTTTTGTTGCATCTTTCTCCCTTTTACTCTACACTGTAGCTGGTACATGTCCAATTCCCACTTTCAAAAATGCCAAACATATTTTACGAAAGGATCTGGTTTAGGGTGACCAACTGTCCTAGTTTGCCTGGTACTGTCCTAGTTTATCACTGAAAGTCCTGCATCCTAGGAAGCCCCTCAGTCCTGGGTAAAGTGGGACAGTTGATCATTCAAGAGTTGCACTGCCCAGGATGGTAGTCAATGGCCATATGGGACTAATTAAATATCAATCAACTTAAATGGAATTTAAAAATTCAGTTTCTCAGTTGTACTAGCATATTTCAAGGGCTTAATAACTCCATGTGGCTAGTGGCTACCTTATTGGACAGTGTAGATAAAAAAAACCCTCCATCATTGCAGAAAGGTCTGTTGGATAGTGCTGAGCCTGCAATTACCTAGAACTAACATCTTTTAAAACAATAATACCCTAATCATCACCATTTGGCTGAGCAAGCTCATGTGATGGGGCATGCAATCTCAGCGGACACACAGAGTATGTTAGCTCAGCAAAGCCACAGTGGAAATGGGAACATGGCATAAGAAACATTTGACATAACAGCAAGAAAAGATGACTTGACCCCTTTTAAATTGTGTCTGTCTATAAGGTATGAGGGTCACTCTAATTTAGTTCCAGTGTGGAGACTTTTCCCTGATACACAGCAAAGAAGAGAAGATAGCAGGACCTAGTTGAGTCACAGCTAAAGGAGGACATGCATGAGGGAAACCACCTTGGAATGGGTGGTTTTAAGACTATCAGATTCCTACCCCAAACATCAGTTGCATAAAACAACTGGGCTTCTTGTAAAAAGTGGCCAAGAGTCGTGGAGAACACACCACTTTAGCCATGTCCCTCTTTGCTTAGGGCAAAGGTGAATTACAAACAGAAACAGAAACTGCCTATTGGTTTTAAAATGCATTGCTGAAAAATGTAATTGTGAGCACAGGGATTTACAGGCACACCTCAGAGATGTTGAGGGTTTGGTTCCAGACCACCACAATCAAGCAAATATTGCAATGAAGTCACACAAAGTTTTTGGTTTCCCAGAGCTTATCAAAGTTATGTTTACATTATACTGTTGCCTATTAAGTGTTCAATAGCATCAGGTCTAAAAACTGTTTATACCTTAATCAAAAATACTTTATTTCTAAAAAATGCTAACTATCATCTAAGCCTTTAGAGAGTCACAGCCTTTTTGTTGGTGGAGGGTCTTGCCTCGATTTTGATGAAAATGTAGTTTCTCCAAAGCTCAATAGAGCAAAGCACAATAAATGAGGTATGCCTGTATTTGTTTTATAAAATGTTACTTAGCACCTACTAAGTTGCTACTCTTGAGTCATCCACAGTCCAGTGGGGTAGTCTAACATGCTCACTGGCTTTAAAAGTGTGACGTAATAGAAGATTATTTGTTTAGACAGTGGTGGTGGTGATGATGATGACAAACCTAACATTTACTGGAATCTTTCCCAATAGGAAGCTCTATTTCTAAGTGTTTTGCATCTTTGGGAATATACTCACAGATGCTGGAAATATCTCCAGGTAAAAATATAGCACATTATTTTTCAAAATTTCCAGGAAATTTAGCATATAAACAAAACAGAATGTTCATAAGTTATTTACAGAGTTATTTGGAGAGAGTAGAGCAATTTACATGACAGATTTCATTTTTAATAACTTTTTTATTTAGGCAAAATTTTAGTTACCTACATGGAGTAGTTGCAAAACAAATACATAGAGTCCCCATATAATGGTTTTCTAAGTCAGAGAGCAATGGCTTCAGTTCTCTGTTATTTATTATTGTGTCCTTGGACAAGTTATTTAACCACTCATTTCCTCAAATGTGTCTTCTTGAATTGAAAAAATGGCACAATAATACTTGCTTTAGAGGGTTGCAGGCAAGGAAAAATATGAGAGCAGAGAGAGGAAGCCAACTCTGTCCTGTGTCTTCTAAGAGCACTAATCCCATCGTAAGGGCTTTACTCACGTGACCTGATTACCTCCTAAAAGCCCCATCTCCCAAAACGATCAAACTGAGGGTTAAGGTTTGCATATGTGAATTTTGGGAGGAACAAACATTTAGTCCATAGTACTGACAGGATAGGAAGCTGAAATGATCTGTTTTGCTGTGTTCAATATGGGCTCGATGAGAAGGCTCACAGAGCACCCTCTTAGATGCTCTGAGCAGGGACATAGGGACTGCCTCTTCTGTGGGTCTGGTGAATAGTTCACAGTTCAGCTTCCTTTGTCTCTATGCTGAGCTGGAGATGGGACTGAAAGGGCAGGGAAAATGGAGGACCAAGCAACCTCTTTCCTTCTATGATCTCTGAGGTACTGAGGACTTTTTCTTTACTTCTTAAGCACAGAAAACTCCCAGGATGCCCAAGGTCTCTTAGGGTCATGCACACTTAACCTCTATCATTGAATAATAGTCACTCCTAAGATCTGATTTCTTTAGAAGGAAATACTTCTAAATAGACAGTATTTGGCCTATGTATTCAAACTCCGTTTTATAGCTTCATAATTTGGCAAACACTTGAGCACACTTGAATTTGTCCACACTTCTGTCTGCTACATAAAAGACACTTCTATCCCTTACCATACCCCTTGATTAAAACAAACTCAATATTGAGAGTTTTCTTTTATCCTAACCCCCCTTGCTTACATGAACCTGTCCCCTAGTTAGTTGTCTCTCTCTCTCTCTCTCTCTCTCTCTCCCCCCCTCTCTTTCTCTGTCTCTCAGAGAGAGGTGATGATAATTCATAAACCTTGGACTTTAGGTTAGTTTCAGTTGTTCTTTTTCAATTCCTAAGAAACTTCACAGGGATATTGGGAAATTCTGGATCATTATAGTCTTAATGGAAAGCCCCGGGTCAAGAGTTACAACATTTTTCCAGTTTAAAAATTAATGCTGACCTTAAGAAAACTCTGCAATATGTTTGAAAATTGTTCCTATTGAATGTTTTCTGGAAGGAATTCAAGCTTGCAGTGGGAAGACTGTTGATAGGTTTAGCACTTCCAACATGTCAATCACTAAAGACACACTGCAAAAGTTGCTCCTGCAAACATACTTCCTGGTGGTGAGATACTTCTTGTGGGCCAGATGGGCATTCTGCTCAGGAGGTGGCTGTGAGGGCAGACATTCCCCAAGTACCTCCTCTATCATAAACCCTAATGCTTATTGAGGACTTACTATCTTGAAGGCTCTATTGTTGGCACTCCACAGGTTCTATCTTGTCCAGCATACACAGCAATGCTGTGAGTTGGGAATCATCATCATCCTCTTCCTCATTTTGAGACACAGAGTGTTTCATTTGCTTGTCCATGGTCACACAGGTGGAAAGAAGTGAAACCAGGACTGAAGTTGGGCACACTAACCTTGGAGCCCTCACTCTTGGCCACTGTGTAAAATGCTTCACTTCATTTCACTGTGGAGTCCATGCTTCTTTAGCAGCTAATAGTTAACTGCAGGCTGGGAGCCTGTCAAAATGACAGAAAGCAAACTGAGAGCCATTCAAATCATCTAGCAACTTGAAAATATTTCCTCAGTTATCCTTTTACTCTTAGAGTCACCCCAATGATATCACTGATGGTAGAACCAGGGCCAAGGGCTGGATTTTCCTACTTGGTGACAGCCCAGTGGCTTCAACACCCAGTGTGTACTTCCTTAGCTCCTGAGCCATCAAGCTTACTTTGAAAATTAAAGCTAGATTGATGGGACCAGGGATGTTTACCCTAACTCAAGAGTCAAAAACTACGTAAAAACTGTTTTATGTTACTATAACTGTGGGGGATGGTGTCATTAAGTCTGTAGTGGAGTAATTGTTGTTTCTAAGAACAGGGAAAAAAATCCGTTTTCTAGCACTTCAAGTAAGTTCATTGGCAAAGAGGCCTCATGGTTTGAGAACAGCCCAGAAGACAAATGGCTATGCTTCACATACTCTCTGTGTAGGCCTTTTCTCAATCATTTTAGCATGACTGCCTCTGAATCTTGGAAGGTAGAGACAGAAAGGGAAAAGTCAGACTATCATGGAATAAAGTTTTGACATCTTTAAAGACAAGGGTACAAAGGGCTGCTGCTGGAGTACAGGGTCAGGAGGAGGCATTTCATCTATCCAATTGAACATCGTCTGCACTTCAGTCTCCAGGAGCTTATAACCTATAAAGCATTCTTATCCTGAGCAGTCCAAGTTTTAAAGAAATCTAATTTGATGAAGGTGAGAAAGACAGAGAGGCTGAGTTTATTCTTCGTTGGCATGTCATTTATTTTAGGCCATGACAAAAACTGAAATCACTTTGAATAGCCCAAAGCACCATGAATGTTCTAGAGGAGATTGTTGGAGAATGCTAGTGACCATGGATGCTCCTCAACCAAGGCGATAATGTAAAATAATTCCAGATGAATACTTAATATACACTAATTTAGACTTGCTTGGTAGGCAGAAAATGCCAAGGAAGCCAACACATTTGACCTTCATCTTCAGCCATTTTATAAACAAAGATTCTGTGAAGTTTTCTTTCATTTTCTTATAGTTTGAGAATGGCACTTTTATTAGATGGCAGTAAACAATTAACCCAAACAACTCCTTTTGACCACATAAGTCATTTCCACAATGAACAATTTTGCAGCTTCTGCTTTGCTTCTTTTTTTTTTAAGTTAAAGAGATATTTTTAAAAGCATGGCAACCTTTCCCTTGCTTCTTCAAAACACTGCCCTATGTTTCCAGGCAGAAAAGCAAAATATTTCAAAGGTCATGTGATGTTGGTTTAGCAATGTAGAAATAAGAAAACCAAGTAACAAGCAAAAGGATATATCTGATAATGATCTTTGGCAGCCGGTCTTAAAGCAGAACATAAAAATATGCATGCATACATATGTAATTCTAAGAGGATTTCACCTTGAAATTTGATAGCTATAATTCCTTAATAAGGACCACTTGTTTTTCAAGGGCTACATTACTCTCTGTGCTGGGGTACACAGGAAATCAAATCCTGTTCCACTATAAGAGTCCTTATCAGTAGCCTCGCTGAGTACAAGTATGGGCAGTTGTGGAAAGAGGCAAAAAAAAAAAAAAAAAAAAAAAGTGCCTCTTTGTCTTCCCAGGCTACAGGAGTTGGTACATGCAAACACAGATTGGTATCCTGAAGTGCTTTCCTAGGGCTTTAGGGGAGAATACATGTCCTTCTTTCCATGGGACCATGGTCTGTCCCACACTGGAGACATTGAATTCTTCTGGTTTCTATACAGCAATTTTCTTTAAAGCAATTGCAGATGATTTTCTTCCCAGAGCACTTTTGGTAACGTAGGAAATAATTTTGGTTCCTATACTGGGAGCCCCAGTGGCACCAGGTAAACAAAGCAGATCAAAGTAACATGACAAAGGGAAAATGAAATTGTCATTGGAACTATAGCCCAGAAAAGTGAGGCTAGGATCCATGTGTTACACCTAAACATGGTGGCTGACTGCTTAAATAAAAATTTAAACAGGACTTAGAAACTTTTAATATAATAATCCAAATATCTAGGTTACAACTGAAAATCACTGGCCATGCTAAGAAGAAGGAAAAGTACAGCTTAAATGAAAAAAAAAAAAAGGCTATCAACTGATAGATACCAAACAGAGAAGAATCAGATGTTGGAATTATCTGATAAAGATTTTAAGGCAGTTATTATAAAAGTATTTCAACAACTGTTAATTCTCTTGAAACAAATGAAAAAATACAAAATATCAGCAAAGAAATAAAAGTTATAAAAAAGAACCAAGCAGGAACTATAGAACTGAAAGACACAACAACAAAACTGTTTTTTTTTTTTTTTTAAATTAAATCATAAAAAGAGACTCACTGGATGACCTCAATAGTAGAGTGAAAATGACAAAGGATAGAATCCATGAACTTCAGAACAGATTAATACAATTTGCTCAGTTTGTAAAATAAAGAGAAAATAGACTGACAAAAAAAAAAAAAATGAAGAGAGCCTCAAGGAACTAACTGTGAAACAATAGTAAAATACCCAAAATTCACATCATTGGAATCCCAGAAGAGTGGAAAAGGAGTTGGATTAAAAGAATGTTAAAAAATAATAATAGCTGAAAATTTCTCAAATTTGTCAAAGATGTAAATTTATAGATTTAAGAATTTGAAAATTTGTCTAAATATCATAAATCAAGGAAATACATGTCACAACAGATCATAATTAAACTTCTGAAAATTAAAGACAGAGAGTCTTTAAAGTAACCAGAGAGAAGTGATGCATTAACCATAGGGGAATATAAATTCAAATAAAATCAAATTTCTCATCTAAAACCATGGAGGTCAGAGGGGAGTTGCATAAAATTTTGCAAGTGCTAGAAGAAAAGAACTGTCAACAGTAAATTCTATATCTTACAAAACTATTCCTCAGAAACTAAAAGTAAATAAAGACACTCTCAGATTAAGAAAAATTTAAAGAATTTTGTTGTTAGCAGACACTCCCTTGAAGAATAGCTAAAGGAAGTAATTCACATTGAAAGACAACAATAAAAGAAAAACTTGAAGCATCAGAAAGGATAGAAGAACCATGCAAAGAGCAGGGAGAAAATAGATTATTCTCATAAATTTTATAAATCACATGTAATGGCTAGAACAAAACTGATCATCTGATGCCCAAGACTATCATAATTAAAACTGGGAAAGGTAAAGGGATTGAAATGAAAGCAAGGTGTCCACACTTCATCTGAAGTGGTAAAATAATGCCAGTAGACACATTTGTATATTGTCATACCCAGGGCAACTACTAAGAAAACTATACAAAGAGACAGACACATTCAAAAACACTATAAATCAACATGGAATTGTCAAGTGTTCAGCACATGCTTGTAAATACTCAGAAAAGCAAGAAAGGGGAAACAAAATACAAAGAAAATAGAAAACAAATAATTAAATGGAAGACTTAAGGAGTACTGACATATTAACAACTACCTTAAATATAAATGGTCTAAATACACCAATTACAAGACAGATATTGGCATAATGGCTTAAAAAAATCCACAACCATCACCCAACTATATTGTTTACAGATACTCACTTTAATGTCATTGAAGTAGCTGCCATGACAGTAAAAGAACTGACAAATATATACCATGTAAGCATCAATTTAAAAAAAAAAAAGAAAAAACAATATAAATATCAGGCAAATTAGACTTTATCTGAGCAAAGAAACTTACCAGAGACAAAGAGAGATATTACACAATGATAAAAAGATCCATCAACAAGAAAACATAGCAATCCTAAAGGTATATGCACCAGAAAACAGAGCCTCAAGTACATAAAGCAAAAACTGGTAAAGCTGAAAGGAGAAATAAACAAATTCACAATTATTGCTAGGACTACAACAGCCCTGTTTTCAGCAAATGATATAATTGTTAGAAAATCAGCAAATCAGAGTGCAGTTCATGTGATATATGAGTGTCCATGACTCAGACATACGTCTCTCCAAATGGCTAAAACAAGTTCTTGTGGTGAATTTCTCAGGAAAGCAAGAATTCACATGAAAAACACTCAAAACTTTAAAATTAAATGTGTTTATGGTCAGCACTCAATATGTTTCTTAACTTTGCTGATTAATTCAAGAAATAAAAACCTATGAGTAAATATATGAATTTTCTTATGAAGTGTATGCATTTCTGATTAACAAGGTATTTGTAAAATATATGAAATCTGACACAGAGTGTAAAAAAAGGTGTTCCTAAGTATATAGTTTCTCTTTAATAACTTCATCATACCTCACATAATCAAGTAACATGTAAGCTAATTCATACAAGAGAAATTCACTTGAAAATTCTAGAATTTAGGTACAAAACAAAATAATTCAAGAAAGAGTGAAAGCTTATTGGGCTTTTATTAGTTAAGAGACTTGTATTCTGGTCATTATTCCTCCATTAATAGCTGTGTGGTTTTGGGCAAATCCTTTAATCTCTTTGAGCTTTCCTTTTCTCACCTGAAAGATAAAAACATTGGATCAAGTGACCTCGAATGCATCTTTCCTGCTCTAAACTTTTAAAATAATGTGAATCAGTTTCATGCTTATAAACAGGAAGCATTCTTTGGCCTCACAACTGAAAATGAACCTTCAAAACTGTCAACAGAGAACTCTCTGCTCTTCTGAATCAATCTGAGATCACAACAGAACATTGCATCTCATTGTGAAAGCAAAGCTAGAGATCAAGGAGTGAGGCAGACCTGAATCAGGTTTTCCAATGCAGCAGGCAAAGTGGTGGCCAAGAAAGTTCTCATATTCTAAAAATACAGGTTCTAGTACCTTTTAGAGTTGGCTTGGTTTGGTGACTGAAAAACCAAACATGATCTCATCAAACAGACTTCAGATGGGGGCCTTTAATAAATGTTCTAGTTTTTAAAAAGAAGGACAGTCACAGTAACCTCTGAGAAAAACAAGTGCTCTTAGATGCAGTATAAGTAACCCAATGGGGGAGCTTCATTCTAACTCAGTTCTCAGCTGCATCACAGCAAATGGACAAGGGCTTCTAGGGATGCAAAGTCCACTGAAAGGAAGGTTCTAGTCTCCCTTCACCTTGGCTTTTACTGGGTAACACACACATATTTAATTATTTCCAGAACCATCTACCTTTCATCAAGGAGAGGCCTTTAGAAGACAGTGACAGTAAAAGGATTGACAAGTATGTACCATGTAAATGACAATTAAAAAAAAGGAATAGCAATATAAATACCAGGCAGTAGGGGTGCCAGGAAAATTCAAACAGTACAGTATGATGAGGGTGGTAATAATCAGGAGGCCCAAGAGTTAGAGACCCCCTAAGTAGATATTAAGAATACCATAACACCAGAATTGATCCATGCAAACAAAGCTTTATTAGCCTCTTGAAGTTACCTACTGCCATGAGTGTGCTGAGGGCCCAGAGGTATCGGACACCCCAGAGGAGCTCACAGTTGGATTGGCCACATTAGTTAGAGTTCCAGCAGGAAAATGTAGCCCACCCATTTGAGATTTTAGTGATGGGACTATTGACCAAGGAGGGGTGAGGGGACCCTGTAAGGTCCGTGGAGGTATATATCAACTGTAAAGGGAACATGTGAGTTAAGAGGTTAAGTGGAACACAGATACGTCCCACTGACATGTCTTGAAGTTTAAAACAATTGGGATTTACTGGTTAGTTTTTTTGTTTAGCACCAGCAGCTGTAGAGGCCTCTCCCTTGTGCCAGAATAAAATCACAATCCCTCAAAGCTTTCCAACATAAACTCAAGAATTCTGAGCTCTGCCATCCTTGGTTCCTTCTCACCACTGTGCTACCAGTAGCCAGCAGTGTGGTAGATCTCTTAACACCTTTCACTATGGTTGGTTCCATGGTATGTGTGGGAGTGGAGGTGTACCTGCATGGGCTTGGGGCTTCTCTCTGACCTCTTTGATGCCAACCCTGGTCAATTGTTCCTTTAGCTGAGTAAATATCCTGGCTTTGGGAAACTATCAGCCATCTGGAATCCTGGGGCCCCATTTCACTCTTGAGGGAACTAACACCCCAAGGAGGATGATGGTTGACAAACTCAAGGTCATGCAGTAGACTCATGCCTTGGTTTGATCTTCTGCTCTTTGTACCTCATCACTCAGTGACTGGCCTTGGAATGAGTTATAATCCTTATCAGGCAAAAGTGTTATCTTTGCTAGTGGGTGTGACTACTTTGCTCAGAGAGATTACTTTAATCCTTATCTCCTCTTACATGATTCTGAAATTTCCCATGATTTACCCAACACATTCATCTTTCACTACATCTTCTGTATATTCAGAATGACAGAATAAAGTGCAGGATAATTTAGGCTCCATTAGTACATTATACATGCCTCTATTATAGTACTTATCACATCATGCTGTAATTTTCTGTTTACATATCTGTCTCTGACATTTGACTGCGAGTTCCTCCAGGGCTTAGGCTATGTTTTACTCATTTTAGTGTTCTACCTGCTCCCCAGAACCCAGCAGTTAAACACTTTGAGAATAGTAGGTTTTAAATGAATGAGCTGACTTTATAGTAAGGCTCAGCAGACAGGTAAGCCTGATATGCACATATTCATTTATTCAGTAGATACTTATTAACATCTCACTGTGTACCCAGAAATATGCTAAGCTATAGGAATCCAAACACACTACCTATGAACCAGGGAGATAGCAACACATAATAAGATTAAATTCATAATTATTGTAGATTAATTGTTTTTGTTTCTCCAAAATTTGTATGTTGAAATCCTAACTGCCCAAGGAGTGGTATTAGATGATGGGGGCCTTTGGGAGGTGACTAGATTATGAGGTGGAGCCTCTATGAATGGGATTAGTGTCTTTACAAAAGAAGTGCCAGACAGATCCCTAGTTCCTTCAGATACGTAAGGACCCAGTGAGAAGACAACTGTTGAAGAAGTGAGCTCTCAGCAAACATTGAATCTGCTGGTGCCTACATCTTGGACTCCCCAGCCTCCAGAACTGTGAGAAATAAGTTTCTGTTGTTCATACCCAATATGTGGTATTCTTGTTATAACCCCTCAAATGGACTAAGATACTAATTATTCATCATGCAATTTTTGGAGATGTGCAGGGTATTAATGAAGACTAGAGGGGGTTATTTAATATGGCTTGCCTGAGGAATGCCTGAGGGAAGAGTTCTTAGAGATGCAAACTTCTGAGCTGTATTTTGGAGGATGGTTCTGAGATAAGCAGTCAATGCCATGCTGAGATGAGACCATCAGGGAGAGGAGTCAGTGGAAATAAAGGCACAGGTACACAACATAGCCATGTGTGGGTGGAACACTCTGCCAGTTGGATGGTGTTGGAAGGACCATCAAGTGTGAGACATGAGATGAGGCTGGAGAGAGTAGCAAAGCCATATGGAAGTGAGAAGTTTATTAAAAGTAATGGAATTCCGATGTTGGGCTGTAGGTGATACTGATTCAGTAAAGGGACTCAAGCTGGGGCTGGGGATGTGATAAGATCGGCATTCCAGATAAAATCACCCCCCTCCCTGGCCTTGTGAAGAACAGAGTAGGAGGATAAGACTAAAAATCAGGAAAACCAGTTAGAAGACAGTTGCTGTGGCACTGGAAAGAAATAAAGAGAGCTAGAACTAGGACCGTTGTAGAAGGGATAGAAAGAACAGGACTGATTTAAACTTGACTTGGGAGATGAACTTGGCAAGATTTGGTGGTTAACTGGATTTGGGATATAAGGGAAAGACAGGAGACAAGAAAGACAAGAGGTTGATAAAAGCAGCCTCAGAAAGTGAAATAGAGAAGAAAGGCCAGGCTTGGGGGAATGTATTGAGTTCATCTTAAACATCTTGAGTTTGAGGTATACTTGATTCATTCAGAAGATGTCCAGGAAGAAGTTGAAGATATGTTTGAAGTTTGGTGGGGATGAGGAGCGGGCTGGGACTAGCGGTGTATAATTTGTGGTCATAAACTAACATAGTGGTAGAAACTGTGAGAGTGAGAAAAATCACCAGGGTAAGTATGTAGTGTGAAATGGGCAGTGGCTGACCACACTCCCTGGAAAATACCAACATGTAAGGAGCTGGTGGGAGAAGATGAATTCACAGAAAAAGACTGAAAAGGACCATCAGGACATGTTAGGAGTGCTGGGAGTCAGCACAGAACACCTGTGGCTTCCTCAGGGCCAGCTATTTCCTGACCTACTGACTACCCCAACCCTGGGACTGTTGTCCCTTTAATAAGTCCTCTGTGCTTATCCTTCACAGTATCTGCTGTAACTATACATTAATACCTGATTGTGTTATTATTTAATGCCTATCTCTCCTGCTAGAATGTAAGTTCCATGGGAGCAGGGAATGGCTCTCTCTTATTCCCCAGGAAACCCTCAGAGCCTAGCAAGTGCCTGACAGTTGGTTGCTCAACAAGTGTTTGCGAAAACCTCCAGAGGGTAGAGAGTTCTTAAAAAATGGCACTTTTAATAATCAACTTGGTATCTGTATGTTTAATTCAAAGTGTAAAATAATGCCCATTGTATATTTTAGTATTTCTTATGTAAGATAAATTTAATGTCTGTAAGTTTTTAAGAAGTAGGAACAATTCCTGCTTCTTCTGGATATGAGTTGAGGCCTTCAAATACTTGGAGAGTGGAAAGAGGCAGGCTAACAACACACTTAGTATTTATTATTTTGAATACTGTGTAGCTAAGTGGTAACACTGCCATTGTTCCCCAAAGCTCTAACTGTTCCCCGTAGTGCCAGGGAACAGATGGACAAAATGCTTTATAAAAATTTACCTGGTCATTCAACCATGGATACAAATTATCATGTAAATATGTTCACAATATAGAATTTCCTTTAGGCAACACTTTTGTAAAATAAAATTTTATAGGAGTCTATTTGAGCCAAACTGAGCACTTGGAACAATAGCTGCCATATATTAAATACTAGAAATCTCTTTCATTGAGTGAAAAGTAAAATAGAGAGAAACATATGAAGGGGGAGACCAAAAGAATCCCAGAATTATTCTGGAGGGCAGGCCCCTTGTAGTACAGGCTTCCCCCGCTAGGTGAATGTTGTAGGAACCCATCTGTATCAGTGTACCAGCTGGTGTTACTGTGAGAGGCTGTGTTCAGCTTCAGCAAATTTTTTTGAAGACTCTTTTGATTTGTTTGCCCATTTCATCATGGGTGATTTATGAGTGCACCTGCTCACAAAGTGCTAAGCAGTCAGCAGTTTTGTACCAAAAATGGCATGCTCTGAGCAACTTTTTTTTATTTCCCAAGATGAAAAAAAGTCCTGAAAGGGAAACTTTTTGCTGATGTAGAAGAGGTGAAACAAACAAACAAACAAAAAAACAGCAGAAACACTAAAAGGCCTCAAAATCTATGAATTCAAAAACTGTTTTGAGCAATGGAAGAAAAGGTCTTAATAGGTGTACTGCATCAAATGGAGAGTACTTTGAAGGTGACTGAAGCTTAAGCATATAAGAAAAAAACACAATTTTTTATAAATAAATGCTGCTTTCGGGGATATCCCCTCATACTTCTTTTACATTGCAGGATACAGGATAGGTAACTTTTAACATGGTAAATAGAGATGATATATAGGCAACAAGATCATGCACTCCCTTTAGGGTGGTTATGACTCCCAAGGGTCTGGAAAAGAGGATTACTCTGGCATTTCAAAGGTGTGTTAGCCTAGATGCACAAGAATAATGGGCAGGGCTTGCTTAATTAAGGCAACAGTAAACCTTTTACTAAGGAAGTCATAGGTCTGGGTTGTGACTACCTACTGTGACCTGCCCGGTGAAGTTACTTTCGGCCACTGAGCTTGTCATATTTGTTACATGGCTTATTTTCATTCATGAAGTCAAGGACAGACTGCAAATACAATGGTGGTCCCATAGGATCAAAAGGGAGCTGAAAAATTCATATCACCTAGTGATGACACAGCCATAGTGAAGTTGCAATACAATGCATTGCACAAATTGCCTACAGTATTCATTCAGTGTGGTAACATGCAGGATACAGGTTTGAAGCCTAGGAGCTGCAAGGGAACAGAATTCATCACCCCAAAATATGTCTATTTGGCATAAAGATTATTTTAGGCTGGTTAATTTTAAAAAACAGCAGACACGGTAGAAGCTCTGAAAATTAAATTCTTAGAAAGTTACCCTTTCTAAGATAAGAGGGGAACTATCTTATCTCTAGAAACTCTTATCAATGCAGAAGACAACTGAGTTAAATATGCATGAAAATCTTACCTTGCTCACTGTGTTTTTTCTGGAAACCTCCCCCCACCCCCAACATCTTTTATTTTCACCTGGAGATGTTATTTAAAGTGATGGCTTTAGTTATTTTGGCAAGTTACTTAGCTTTCCTGGGTTTCTCCCATGTTTACAGGGTATAAATATTGTATGTTATACATGTTAAACTTTTGTTTATCTTCTCTTAACCTGTCTTTTATTTCAAAGATGTCTCAGCCAAGAACCAGAAGGGTAAAGGGAAAATTGTTTTTCTCCCTTACAGGGAAATGGCTATACCATACAGCCTAGGGATGTAGTGGGCTATACCATCTAGATTTGTGTGTGTGAACTCTCTGGTGTTCACATGACAATGCAATTGCCTGATGACATTTCTCAGAATGTATCCCCCATTCATAGGCAGTGAATGACTGTATTTACTCATATGTATATTACGTGTTGTAATTTATTGAAATGCTAACAATTGAATTTCAATGTTACATTGTTACAGAACAGACCCGGGGGTAGTGAACAATAAACTATTACCAAAAGGGGCCCCACTTTTTCTCCAGGGTTCCCCTCCCCCCCCTGGTGCTGGGTTCAGTTTGCCTGCCACCATAGGAAAGACATCTCTCAATGCCAGTGATTGGTGAAAGGAAAGTAATTATTTATTTAAAAGTTATACAGGCATAGAGTAATGACTTAATATCTTCATTAAAATACTAAAGATCTTTAGAATACCCACAAATGCACACAGTCCTTCCTTCTCCCCTTTGCCCAGTCTGGGGTACCATATCTCAGGAAAGAAGTAGAAGTCCGTGGTTCCAGCAGCCCCGTGGTTCCAGCACTGTCCCCTGTGTTGCTGCCATGATCTCCAGTTAATCCAAAGCCATGTGGCACCTTCTCATGACCCACCAGCAAGAATCCTTTCACCCCTCTTCTTCCAGGCAAAGTCCTTCCTGCTGCCTAAACCACGTGGCAAAAGGGAGCACCCCAGAGCCATGTGGTCCTGACCTCTGCCAAAGCTGTGGAGTCCTGCCTGGTATGGCCTGGGTTTAAATCCCCACACCAATCTTCTTCTGCAGCCCTATTTCTGACTCTTCCCATAATCAGTTACACCAACCAGCATTCCTGTATCCTTCCAGCTTTACTGGGCTGCCATAGTAAGTCCAGGCAGGCATGGCCCCATGGTGTGGAGCCAATCATCTTCAAGCTCTCATGCAGGCACTGTAACCAGGGGAAGTTGCTTCCCAATTATATCCTGGGTTGAGGTCACTCCCCTCCCCCTGGCTCAAAGCATGACCACAGATATTTAACATATCTATGAAACCAGTTAAAGGCTATAGATATGTTAAATGACCATGCCAGAGGTTAAATGACCATGAATACCAACATGCAAAGCTGTTGGTATTCAAAACAGCTCTCAATGGCCCTGCTCCATGTGTCCCATCCCCCAGCTCAGACTGGTGGGGGTGAGAACATCATATATATTTTTCTCTAATATTTCCTGAACATTCTGAGTTCTGGATCCCATTACAAATCCCTATTTGCACCCCCCCCCAGCTGCACCCTGTTACAAAATGTTAAATCTCTTGCAAATAAATTTAAATAATTTTGTCAATATTTATGAAAGGCCTCATCTGTGAGCATTGAGGCTAATGCAGGGGAAAAAACCTATGTTAAAAGGTCAGTTTCCAGGTTTGAACATACACATTTTCTTTCTTTCTTTATTTCTATTTATATTTAATATATTTTATTGGTTATGCTATTATATTTGTCCCATTCCCCACATCATTCCCTTCTGCCCTATACCCCCACTTCCACCTGCATTGCCCACCCTTAGTTCATGTCCATGGGTCATACATACAAGTACTTTGGCTTCTCCATTTCCTATACTATTCTTAACCTCCCTCTATTTTACACCTACAATTTATGCTGCTTATTTCCTGAACCTTTTCTCCCATTCTTCCCTGATCCCTTGCCTCTGATTACCCTCCATGTGATCTCCATTTCTCTGATTCTGTCCCTGATTTAGTTGTTTGCGTAGTGTGTTTTTATGTTTGTTCTTTTAGGTTTGCTACTTGATAATTGTGAGTTTGTTGTCATTTTACTGTTCATACTTTTGATCATCTTTTTCTTAGATGAGTCCCTTTAACATTTCATATAAAAAGGGCTTGGTGATGATGAACTCTAACGACATTATCTGGGAAGCACTTTATCTGTGTTTCCATTATAAATGAGAGCTCTGTTCGATAGAGTCATCTTGAATGTAAGTCCTTGCCTTTCATGACTTGGAATACTTCTTTCCAGCCCCTTCTGGCCTGTAAGGTCTCTTCTGAGAAATCAGCTGAGAGTCTTATGGGAACTCCTTTGTAGGTAATGGTCTCCTTTTCTCTTGCTGCTTTTAAGATTGTCTCCTTATCTTTAATCTTGGGTAATGTAATTATGATATGCCTTAGTGTGTGCTTCTTTGGGTCCAAATTCTTTGAGACTCTCTGAGTTTCCTGGACTTCCTAGAAGTCTATTTCCTTTGCCAGATTAGGAAAGTTGTCCTTCATTATGTTTTCAAATAAATTTTCAATTTGTTGTTCTTCCTCTTCTCTTCTGGCACCCCTATGATTCGGATGTTAGAATATTTAAGGTTGTCCTGGAGGTTCCTAAGCATCTTCTCATTGTTTGAATTCTTGTTTCTTCATTCTGTTTTGGTTGAATGTTTCTTTCTTCCTTCTGGTCCACACTGTTGATTTGAATCCTGGTTTCCTTCCCATCATTGTTGGTTCCCCATATGTTTTCCTTTATTTCATTTTGCACAGCTTTTACTCCTTCCTCTATTTTGCAACCATACTCAACCATTTCTGTGAGCATCCCAATTACCAGTGATTTGAACTCTGCATCTGATAGGTTGGTTTCATTGCTTAGCTGTTTTTGTTTTTCTTTTTCTGGAGCTTTGATCTGTTCTTTCATTTGAGCCATATTTTTTTTTTGTCTTGGTGCACCTGTTGTGTAGTAAGGGGCGGAGCCTTAGGTATTCACCAGGGAGGGGCAACCCAGGTTACTGCACTGTGGCGCTCTATGTGGGGGAGGGTTCTGAGAGGGAATGGTGCTGCTTGTTCAGTTCTCCAATGCTTTCAGTCACTTCCTCCGCTACCCACAAGCAAATTGGGCCCTTCGGTGCTGATTCATGGGTGGGTGGATTTGTGTACATTCTGGGACCCTGTAGGTCTCCCCAGTGAGCTCTCCTGTGAGGCTGGGAGTTTCTCCTGCCATGCCAATCCCCACAGTTTTTTTTCAGTCAGAGGTTTTGAGGCTTTATTTCCCATAGCTGCAACCCTGGGTTGCATGGTCTCTCTTGATCCTCAGTTGTTCCTCCTGGTTTACTGCACACAAATGTGGGAATGCCCAGTCCACCAGCTGCCACCTTGTCCACCCAGGTCCTCCAGCTGCTACCTTGCCACAAGTCCTCTCTGGCCTTGCTGCCCATGTCCACCCTTCCTACTGGTCTGGATGAATGTCTCTTCTTTAACTCCTTGATTGTCAGACTTCCATACAATTTGATTTTTCTGGCAGTTCTAGTTGTTAAATTTGTTGTTGTCCTTTTGGTTGTACAAGGGAGGCAAAGTATATCCACCTATGCCTCCATCTTGGCTAGAAGTCTGAACATACACATTTTAGAGATTTGTGTTGTGTTTATCTTCCTCTCTTTTCTCTTTGTGCCTCAAATTCTTACCGCTCTGCAGACTTATGCTTCAGATATTTTTGTAAAAGAATAAAACCCCTAAATCTACAGTGATATTTACCATGAAAATACCCTGAGACACATAGCACAACAATTTAAATGTGCACCACATTTTAAAACATATATATGATATATATATATATAAACATATATATCATATAGTCTTGTGGAGAATTTTCTGATGAGAGAGAAAGGATATAAGGGGCTCAGAGGGTATGCAGATTTTTTTTTTGTGGTCAGACACACTGGTTAGAGGACATACTGCAGCTCTGCCTCTTAAGGTTTTGAATGCTTCCTCTTAGCAGTCAGGGCTTCAATTTCCTCATCTGAAAGTGAGGAGCATGATAGTACTTGATTAAAAAGAAACAAAAATAAAAATAATAGTATTAGTTCATAGTGGTATTTAGAGTGTGAATGAGTTAATATGTGTAAAGCCCTTGGAACAATGCCTGTCATATATTAAATAAAGTATTACCTCCTATTGTTATTCACAATTTTAGCCTAGGCCGTGGAATTGTGTATAGAGTTTTATGTCACCCATTTTCCAGAACTACCCCTCCTTTGGAAATGTTTATTGTGCTGACCCTTTATTGTCAGCTCAGGTTTGCTGTATACCCATCTGCGGTTCCTAAGGTTTGCAATGGTATGACTGACTCACACAGTGGGTACTTAATCTGTACCTGTCCTGCAGGTACAGCCTGCAATTATTTCTCCTAGTACTTGTGCAGCCTAGTTGAATCACTGAACAGTACCAACTACAAACTTATATAACTGCATTGAGAGCATTTCCCCTAGGAATTTGCTTAGAACCATCCTAGTTGCCCAGGGAAACAAACTGGTGATGTCACAAGGTGTCACTCCTTTAGCTCTCCCTCAGGTCCCTTTTCCCAGCTTAAGGCAAGGCTCAGGTCTGTAAGCTCTGCCCAGCCTGAGCACATTCTTGTCCTCTGCCAGACACAATCTTGTCCTCTCCCAGGCCATGCTGAGACTCTCACTTTCCCCAGCAGTGTCTAAACTCAGGTATGTTGGAGTCAGGACCACACACTGCTTCGTTGGCCACAGACCACTTGCTATGCTTCTTCCCTCCCAGGGTATAGAAACACTTAGGTGAATGAAGTGTCTGGGGCAGCCCTGGGTAGCCCTTGGTTCTTCTGAATATTAGATACAAAATTAAAACAAAACAAAATAAAACCTTGGTACTGGACCTGGAGGTCCAAAGGTTGGTTCAGATTTTATGGGGCATCAGAGACTTCCGGAGCAAGATTACAACATTCCTTCTCTTTATATTTACTTTTCTGCTTGTCCTAAACATGCCCACAATCTCTCCTTCCTGGTTTACCAACCTGCTCCTCATTCTCTCAAGAGATATTGTGACTTCCTTGTTCTGCTCAAATGAAAAGGAAAGAAAAGAAAAGAGAATGTATAAAGAAAAGAGAATAACAGCATTTCATCAGTTTAGTGGTACTTCATAAGAAGGTTAGTTAACCATAAACCCACCCCAGCTTAATAGGGCAAAGTGCAGCTCTTGCATGGATCTCTGTTTTTATGCAAATCTGCAGATTATCTGCTATCTAAATAGGACATCTGAAGACAACCAATAGCCCTGTCACCAAAGTTCTCAGGAAGGTAGCCTATAAAGGAAGTACATTTCAACCTTGCTGGAACTCTCACTCTCAGAGGCCTGTGTGTTTTACAGTTCTGCAGCCTGCTGTAGGACCTCAGTTCCTACCCAACAGAAGGACACCAGGGGAAAGCTACTAAAGACATTCATAGTTCTGCTCTGGTCACAGCAAGCTATGACAAGGACTTCTACATGCATATACCACTTCCTTGTTTTGAACTGGTATGTTTTCCTCAATTATTACATCTCACAACAAGAAAAGGATAAGCAGAAATCCAAAATCTTTCAAAATGGTGGACAGTGGAAGTACTTGACATTCCTTAATCTGGTAAGTCCATATGAACATCTCAGGAAGTAATTGATTTGTCTGTAATATTGGATCTTCTACTTATATCACCTTTAAGTTTTATTAAATACAAAATTCCATTATTTCTATACCTTCTTCATGGTTTTTGAGTTTTGGCTTTCTCTTTTACCTAAAAATTTACTCTGAGAAGCCCAATTTAGAAGTTATTCATAGATACCTTTTGTGCTTGCTAATTGTTAAATGCTTTTTGGAAAAGAATCTTATTTGGGGGCTCTTCTCAGTTGATCTCAAATGGGGGGACTAAATCAATGTTTTCATCATGAGATTGACTACAGACAGGATTTTGAACTTGGCTTGGGGAAATCTGTGAGGAAGGCAGAATGGTGAATGTTGAATAGAAATGTAATTTCTTATGGAGGAATAATGCCATTTTACAGCACACACAGACTAACAGATTTATCTGAGAAAAGCAAATATATTTTGCCATGTGCACATCCCACTTCAGTTTTTTATAGGCTCATGTCTCCACCTTAAAGGACAAAATCACCCAACCAAATGGCAAATGCAGATTTTCAATTATATTTACAAACCAATCATATGACTTGATCCCTTCTTGTTTTTCTAACCCTGATAACCACATTATAATGAATGAAGTGTGAATGAATGGGAGAAATAAAATTTTTTTAAAAATATTTTGGGAACATATAAACAGATTTTTAGAGTTAAAAGCTAAAAATGTCACATCCTTTGGGGATGCTAATTAACATTTGATATTTTTAACTAAAATTTAGAGTGCCAATATCAACATCTGATTTCAGAAACTGGACAAAATATTCCAATCTTCTGGAATCAGACTCCTAAGCAGAGGTTATGTGTATGGTCAGAAAAAGTGACACTCTGAAATACTAAGGATTTGAAATTCAGAAAGTTTAAATTAAACAAGCCTGGAGGTTCTGCTTCTCCTTCTCTGGTGATTTGTTGACTTTTGATTTTGGCCTGAAAAATCTGAAGCCTGAACACAGTTTTAGTGAGCTTGAAAATATCAAGGTGATAATTTATTTCAATCATAGAATTTTGTAGGGGTAAAAGAAAACAACAAAAGAAAAGCTTTTGTGGAACTAGAATAATACAATAAAAATCTCAGCTTTGTGTATTTGTTGGCTTTATGTTAAAAAATGATCAATGAAAAGAGAGCTGTGTCTGTAGCCAGAATTAATACTCTAAAGAAATCTAAATTCCAGTGTCCCACCTCACACTCATTATGGTTAAGAACAGATTTATCACCTTCTCTCAAAACCAGCTCCCTGACTTCTTAATCCTCCCTCAGTTACATGCCCCAGAACTCCCACACATCTAAAAATGAAAAAAAATCCACTTATTTTGTCAGACATTATTATTTCCTAGTGAAATCCCCTTTTGCTTCTCTAACTAGTTAGCTACTAAATCCTATGTGTTTTCTTTTGCTTGGTTCAGCCCATCTTTCCTAATCTTACTGCCTCTCTCATTACAGGCTGTAATTAGTTTTAACTTCGATGGCCAGATCATCTCATTATCAATCCATCCATCTACCACTGTGATCCAGATTAATCTTTCCAAAGCACTGTTTTTTGGTTGGTTTGGTTTCGTTTCGTTTGGTTTTAAACATCGTAAGCTGGCTTGAGGAATGTGGTCTGCTACTCTAGAAACTACAGTGGCTTCCTTCTACCTTATGGGACCAATTCCAAACTACCCAGCCTTCAGGTCGCCCTCCCCCAAGGAAGGCTAGTCTCTTCCCAGGAATGCCTGTGTATTCTCCATTGCTGGTCCCCAGGCTTCTTGCTATAAGTATTCAACCCATATTCACACTATCCTTGAATGAAAGGCCTACCAGCTTCTCTACCACTTTGCTATTTTGCAAAGATCATGTGAAATCCCATATTTTCTTTAAAATCTCTGCTGACCAATGCCAGCTCCAATCTGGTTTTCCTTTCCCTAAGTTTTTACAGCATCTCTCAATGTCTCCTTATTTATACGTAGTATTGTTTTCCAATTTCCACCTAGTGGAGTCTTAATATTCTAATCAGAATGTAAATGGCTACAAAAAAAACAGGAATTTTGTTCCCTTAGGTCCTTGCCAGTCCTAATGGTCTATGATTCTAAGTTTTATTCGTACAATTGCTGGCACAAAGTACCCTCATAATAAACACTGGGTGACTTGGTATGTTGGCTGAACTTGACCTTAGCTTTTTCTGCATTCCTGAGCAATTAGTCTCTTCTGACATCTCCTA
This sequence comes from Anoura caudifer, assembly GCA_004027475.1. Classification (NCBI taxonomy): domain Eukaryota; kingdom Metazoa; phylum Chordata; class Mammalia; order Chiroptera; family Phyllostomidae; genus Anoura; species Anoura caudifer. The sequence goes on from PVKU01001096.1 coordinate 50,423, forward strand.
GCCCTTGAAATTGAGCAGAAAGGGGCTTACCTGGGGCTGTTTCCTTTCTGAGCTCTGTTAGGTATCATTTGGAAAGTGTAATAATGCAGTTTCTCAGTTGGTAAGGATGGATTGAATGTATTTCAGAGGATTAATTTAAGAATAGATTTCAAATATGTTACTTAAGGTAAAATGTTGGGCCTTAAAAATTTCTAGTTCTTAAGGTCTCATGCTGATTAATGGTTATGTTTCCTGATGGTTAATTAGTGTTAGGTAATGATTAATTAGTTGATGGTTGTACCTATAAAGTTATAGAGGTCTCATAACTTCCTATAACATTTAAAATTTTATTTTATGTAAGCTTGTTGAAGTCCGTACTTGACCTGTTTTCCAGGAAATTTACACCCCTCCCCTTTAAACAGCTTTACTTGCTAGTTGGCTGAATATCAGTTATCCCCTTTTAAGAGCAAGTCCACCTTAGTGGAAGTCAGCATTCGGAGTGAGCCTCATTTCCTCCTAAAGTTATCCCAGAAAATTCAAAGGGAAGAAGCATAGGACTGGTAGCAGGGCTTGGGGTGGGGTGGGATGAGGTGTGAGGGGGTGTCACTGAGAAGTGGTCATGGTGACCAATTCATGCCTAATGCCTAAGGGAGAGGTGATGTCACCTAGAGGTTACAAGCAGAGTTTTGGGGTCATGAGCTCTCTGGAATGGTACTTCAGCTTCATCACCTACTGGCTCTGTGACCTAGAGCTAGATATTTCTTTGTGCCTTCCATTTCCAAATCTATCAAACAGGAATAAAAATAGTTCAGCCCTGGCTGGTGTGGTTCAGCAGATTGAACACTGGCCTGCAAACCGAAGGGTCCTGGTTTGATTCCCTGTCAGGATATATGTTTCTCTCCCTCTCCTTCTCCCTTCCTTCCCCTTTCTCTAAAAATAAATAAATAAAATCTTTAAAAAAATTAGTTCATAACCACAGAATGACTATGAGGGATAAATAACTTGGCATGTGGGAAGCACTCAGAATGGTCCAGGGTTGTCCAACCCCTGCAGGCTGCATGCAACCCAGGGAGGCTATGAATGCAGCCCAATACAAAATCTAAAATTTACTTAAAACAGTGTGAGATTTTTTTGTGGTTACATGTCACAATGCATTTAATGTGTGGCCCAAGACAACTCTTCTTCTTCCAGTGTGGCCCAGGGACACCAAAAGGTTGGTTGGCCCTGAAGCTGTAGATGAGGGAAAGAGAAGATGGGGCAGCGGGTGGTGAGGTTCTAGTCATCTTATCTTTGGGTAGCAGTGGTATGGAGGGGAGGGTAATTTAGTGGAGCATGGGTCTCCTCACTGAGCACCATGGTTGGCAGGTCATGTTTCCAGGCAAGGGCCCTCCACCCTCCTCATTGCTTACTACTTCCCTCTGCAGGGTGCAGGCTCTGGCTTCCCATGGAGTCACTGCTTTCCCTGCAATAGCTGCCCAGGTGGATCCCCTCAGCATTGGGACAGTCCTGGAGGTAGAGTTTGCAGGCTCAGACAGATAGCACTGAGTGGTGCTAAACAAGGAAGCCCCCAGATCTGGGCGTGGAATTAGGGCAGTCCTGTGGACATCCTCAGGGTGCACATGTTAGCTCAGGATTCCTGTGCCTTAGTCTTCCACCAATGTCTTGTCTCACTGACTGTCTCTAACCCCAGGGAAGGCAAGCTGGGGAGTGGGGGCGGTCACAGAATTCATAGAGTTTTCTGGGTTTTCCTCCTTTAATAAATAATTGTTCTTCTGAAATGTTGTCAGGGGTGATGCTACATAACTGGGCTCTTCAGGAGAGACTCTGAGTGGGCCCCTCCCTACTCCCCCACCCACTTCACCTTACCAACAGAGACATGACTTCCCTCCCCTCTTCATTAATTTTCCCAAACCTCAGGCAGCTCTGACTTCATTATTCTCAAGTTCTCAGGGTGATTACAGTGACTTCATCACACAGGTTCTCAGGGATGGCAAAGCAGAGCCTGAGGAAGAGAGAACCTTGAGGAAGTTCCATTGGTCTGAACTCTAAGGCGGCCCATGAAGAGTGAGAAGACAAGAATTCATTTGTGTTACAGAACTCAGTTCAATACTTGGGGCCAACCTTTAATGTCCATCATCAGGTTAATGTAATAATCTATGGAACTCTTAAACACAACAGAGTCAGATATACATTTAATTGTCTATTTTACAAAAATACTTAAGGTCACCATTTTTAGCTCTCAGAAAGCTAAAGGGATGAGGGCTGATAGACGAGAATAGTCACCACCAACATCCAAAATAAAATAGCTGTAATTTATTGAGCAACCATGAGAGCATTTTGGTAGGTTCTTTACACACAGTGTACAGATTGAAGGCTTAGCTTCTGGAGTCAGACTCCCTGGGTGTGAATGCTGGCTCTGCCTTTCATTTGCTGTGGGATCTTGAGTGAGTCACTTAACTTCTGTTCCTCAGTTTCCTCATACATAGTGGATACTGTGGGGTGGCACTCAGATCTCGCCAACCTCCCCAGGCATTGAGGTACTTATCCCTCTGCTCTTGGGAGAAGTGTTGTCTGCTGATGACTCACAGCCAAGAATCTGTTCCAGAAATTGGCTCAGCAGAAGGGAGCTGCCTAGACCAAGGCTGAGGGACTTCCCTGGGGTTGCTGTATCCAACGACTGGTCAACTTGGAGTACAAAGTCCAGGCTCCAGGAGAACACTGAAGGACACGTTCAGCTCCAGGGCTCCTTCAGGGATTAGCTGATTCCATGCAGCTGCACTGCCTTTTAGCTCAGTCCTATTTCCTACTTCTTTCCCTCACTCTTACAGATGATATAACAGCACTGTCAATGAACACTCTGCAAGCAGACCTTAGAGTCTCAGATTCTGTTTCCCATGGAACCTGACCTACATGATGGAAAATAATAAACTTACAGAAAAGGTTCCTCCTCCTCCTCTGCCTCTGTTTTCTTCCTACTAAAAGCCTATTAATATAGAGCCTTCCCTGGCCTGTATTATATCTAATACAATTTCTAGCACCAAATAGGCACTCTGTGAATGTTGATTGCATGAATAAATGGCCAGAACATGGTCTAACTAATAAGTAAGATTCACTTTCTATGGACTTTAGACAGACTACCTACGGCCATTCTACCACCATACTGAAGCCCGTGGTCATCAGCTGTACAACTATGGCCAAGCATGCTTACAATTCTTTCCAACCTGTCCCTCAACATTCTTGTTTTCTTTTCTTTTTTTCTCATCATTCCAGCTTGTGATTTTTATATCATTTCTTCCCCTATGTGCTTTTTCTCATCCTCTATCTGTTTCTTACTTAGGCTAAATGCATTAATGATGACTGAAATAGTATATACATATCCTACAGATAAATATATTTAGCAAAGTCTTCCTCTACCTGCCCCAAATGCCACCACCCTAACCACCACAGTTATATAAAATACTCATCACAATTAGTCCCCATTTGCTGTTTTATTCTGAAATAGTCTCTCACTGCAAGTACAACTATTGCATCATTTGCAAGGCGAGACCAAAGAAAGTCCCAGCCTGTCCAAGTCAGGCATGGAGTGCTGAGCTGGGCATTGGATTACTTGACTCATCTAAAAAGAGTTGTAATATCTTGCTCAGAAAACTTGTGGAATCTCCCTCTCTGGAATTATTTTTTAAATAGAAAAAAATTCTCATTTCTTGAAATAGTTTAAAAAGGTTCTGACTTAAAGGCAAAGACATAAATTCGATGACTTAGAAAGATTGTTTCGGTGATTTCAAGATTTTCGTGAATTTCATGAAGACACTTGAATATAAAAACTGAATATCTTCTAGCTATGGTTTCTTAAATTGCACTAGTTATAAAAATGTAAGTTCAGCTCTCCCAGGTAGTAAGTTTGTCAGCTAGCTACAAAAATGGAAGACATCTAACGAACTTAGGCCAGCAGCATTTCAGAAAAAGGCACAAAAGAACAAACAGAATTAGGAAGGGACTGGTAGCAAAAATAAATCAGAGAGCAGCAGCTCTGAAGTAAGTCTTGATCAAGATACCATTAGCTCTGCTTTCCTGGGCAGTGAAAATAGTTGAAAAACATAAACAGCGGTAATGTTGTTAAAAGAAGTCCAGTTGTTGCTATCTTATTTTAATGCTATTGTGTTTTTCTTCTCAGACTATCATAATATAGCACCACAGACTGGGTGGCTTAAACAGCAGAAATTTACTATTTCTCTAGGTTTCCACAGGCTAAAAGTCCAAGATCAAGGTACTGGCAGGGTTGGTTTCTCCTGAGGTCTCTCCCCTTGGCTTGCAGGTAGCCACCTTCTTGTTTTCACATGGTTTTCCTTGTATGTGTTTGTGTCCTGATCTCTTTTAAAGACACAGTCATAACTTAATCACCTCTTTAAAGACCCCATATCCAAATACAGTCACATTGAGGTACTAGGGGCTATTCAACACATCAGTTTTGAGGCAAGGGACACAATTCAACCTGAACCGCTATCATTTTCTCCCTTCACTGTTCTTTCTGTGCATGTTTTATAAAACATTCCATTATATTTTCCTTAGAGAAAGAGCAGACCATTGTGCAGTTCAGTGAGCTGATTCAAACCTGTCCTTAAGGCCCCCAGAAGCCTCCTCACTGAGTAAGGTCATGGCACCTCCTCTCCCTACCCTCCAGCTTTGCTCCAGGGTAGCTCTTCTGTGCCCTAGTTCCTGCCTCTTTATTTCTCTTGGCTACACCCTAGCTCTCTGCTCCTGGTGCTGCTGTGTGGAGGCACCGTAAATATTCTTTGTTGATACAGATGATGGTATGTGAATGTGGATTAAGATCAATGGGGACAAAGCTGCCTCTCACATGCACAGTTGGTATCTTTACTCTGTGGCATATGCCTATGAGATAATGTGTGAGCTGAGAGTGGAGGGGGAGAAGTCATTGGCAAGTTTGTGGTGTGAAGCAAATTTTTATTGGTGAATGAGAGCCGTGGAAGCTCTGAGTAATGTGTTCTTTTTCTCAATTCAATTTCCACATTCTATGACTGGGAAAGGCAAGAGCAAGTCAGGATGAGCTTGACTCATGATGACCCTAGGAGGCTTTGCTAAGGAAAGTGGTCACATGGACTTCACATGCTGGGTGAAGGCAGCCTCTCCCCAAAGGGGGAAAATCTGGCAGACACTCCATGCTCAGTATGTGATTAATTGCTGTGTTGATAGAATAGTGCAGGCCTCCTCACCCAGAGCCCAGGCCCCATGCCTGCCTTTGCTAACTAAAGCAGTTGCCTGCTGTGGGCTGAATAGCTGGAAGTGAAACCCAGTTGGGGTGGGGAGTAGTGAGGAGGGACTTCTAACACCCCCATGCAGAAGACTGCATTTCAAATTCTACAGCCCTAGGGGCTAAATGTTCAAAAATAGATGACAAGTATTAGGATGGCAACTTCTTCATGACATTTAAAATATCTGCCCACCCCTCCCTGAAATGCCCCCTTCTTGCTTGAAGCTTCTCCTTCAAGGGCCATGAGTTTCCTGTACATCCCTGGTTTTCTACTATCTGACCATTCTTTGCTGTTTTGCTGGCCCTTTACCTCCTCTTCCTTAGATGAGGGCATTCCTCAACATTCACTTCCCATGTCTCTCCTCTTCTCTTCTCTCTTCTCCTTCCTCTCTCTAGCAATCTCATCCCACCAGGGCAGTTCAACTCCCTAGATCTCCACAACCCCACCTGGAAGCTCTTCTAGGCAAGTGGTTCTCACCCTCAGCTGCCCTGATTAGAGTTGCCCGGGAGAATTTTTTTAGTCCTAAAGCCCAGGCCAAACCCCCAGACCCATTCAATTAGAATCTGTGGGTGAGTGGAAATCAGGCATCAGTATTTTTTGGAGTCATTTTTAAGTCTCTCTCTTGAAGATGATT